>OY978223.1:30899945-31252585 GCA_963854785.1 Vaccinium vitis-idaea | reverse complement strand
TCAGAATTTTGCAAAGAAAGGGGCCAAATCACTCACTACATAAACCTTGTTTGTCCCCCGGGGATGGCCCAAGGTCCCAAATCTTTGGTACACATTCAGATTCAATACCACAGAAGCCCAACCAATTAAAGTCCTGAAATAAGTGGGCCACGGGCGGCCAGAATGCGAATTTTCCAAAGTTAAAAGATCCATTTGTAAAAAAAAAAAACTTTGTTCTCTTATTCCAAATCAATTGGACAATGAAAGAAGGTGTTTCATGCTGCAACCTCTTCGGGATGATCAAAAAAAAAAAAAAAAATGAAGATTGTTACGCTTGGGCATTCTTTTTTTTTTTTTTTTTTTTTTTTGGTAAAAAGGCGATATTATAAACTAAGCATAAAAAGTCATGGGGTATTTAACCCCTACAGAGTCATCAGCCAATTGTTGCAACAGAAAAACAGGAGGTTCTGCTAAGGTAACATAATTAAAATTACATAAACCAAACGAGTTCTTCGCAAGCATGTCAGCACCCCGGTTTGCTTCTCTTCTAACATGGCGGAGAGTGGATCCGCTACACTCTAGAAGTTGCCTGCAATCACAGATAATAGAACTAAGAGGATGATTGGTGGATTGGTTTGAAATTAAGGACACAGCTTGCAAAGCATCCATTTCCACTTCAAATCCCGTAATGCCAAGATCTGCTGCCATTTTTAAACCATCTCTAAGAGCCCAGAGTTCGGCTCCTAAGGCTGAAGTTTGACCAATTTTCCTTTGAAACCCTTTCACCCAGTTGCCGTGGACATCTCGTAACAACCCCCCAGTGGTTGCAATACCACCATTTGCTCTTGCTCCATCCACATTTAATTTGAGGCAGTTTATATGTGGAGGAACCCAACCCACATTCATCGTGAAAGGAACACCACGCCGACTACTAAAGTTGTTTCCAAACAACTCCCATTCCAATATACGGTTAAGACATTCACCAACAGAAACAAGAGGAGTATTTTCATTGTTCACCAAATTAAAATGCCTCCTGTTTCTATTAAGCCATAAGCACCAGCATACCATTGGGAAAATAGTGCTCCAAGGATGGCCTGATGAGTGGATCTTTTTATCGTGGCAAAATCGATACACCCACTCTGCAAAACTATGATTTGAATCAAAGAAACCAGGTAACACACCAATTTCCTCCCAGAACAACTGAGCTAGCGGACAGAACCGGAGGATATGCATGGGATTTTCCAAAGAATTCTGACAATGAGGACAAGTTTGGTCTGGTGTAATATGACGCAGAAACAAGAACTCCTTAGAGGCAATACGGTTTTGGAGAGCTAACCAAAAGAAGTAGACAACTCGAGGATGAGCATTTATTTTCCAAACCCAAGACCAGTTGGAAATAGGTTCAGTGAAAGAAGGAAGGGTGACTAGATTGTACGCAACTTTAGGACAGAACACACCGGAGTTGGAATTCCAAATGTAAAAATCATTTTCTTCGCTAAACCACGAAAAAGAAGTGCCTCTAATAAGGTAAATAATGGGGCTAGGGAGCACAAAAGATAACACATTAAAATCCCATTGATTGTTAATCCACACATCGCTAACTTTAAGAGACAAATCCATATGATTTAGGGGCCCATCAATCATAGTACGCAAGGCACCATTGCCCAACCAATTATCTGTCCAAAACAAGGTTGTCTTACCATTTCGAATAACTTTCCTACAACCTGAAATTAGCAAGGGGTAACCCTTACACAGACTACGCCACAAGAATGAGGGTTTGTAGTGGCTATTGGCCGGATTCCCGTATTTTCCTCTAAGGACTTTGGTCCAAAGAGAGTCCTCCTCCCTCATGAACCGCCAATTCAGTTTAGCCATGGCCACAATATTAGCTTTCCCAGAATCTCTAAGGCCAAGTCCCCCGAGACTCTTGTCCTTAACCACATTGGACCACTTAACAGCATGGGTTTTCCGTTTGGCTTCCGACGACCCCCAAATAAAATCTCGATTAATTTTATCAAGCTGTTTAGAAACCGAGACAGGCAGTAAATTACACTGCATGATGTAGGAAGGAATGGCCAAGTTAACTGACTTCACAAGAGTGACTCGACCCGCCAGCGAGAGACAATTTCTTTTCCAACACGCTAGCTTAGCCCTGACTTTATCAATTAAAAATTGAAAAGTGTGTTTATTCGGTCTCTTGTGGTGGATAGGGCAGCCCAAGTAAAGTCCCAGGTTTGAGGTAGAAGAAATGTTAAGAATATTAGATAAAACTATTTGTGACTCTACCAAAACATTACTGGAGTAAAAAACTCTGGACTTAGTGAAGTTGATTTTTTGACCCGACAACCCACAAAATTCCTCAAGAACCGAGGCAATGGTAGTACAAGTATCCACATCAGCACGACCAAAAAGAACTAAGTCATCCGCAAAAAACAAGTGGGTTAATGGCACTCCTCTGCGAGAACTAAAAACCGGTTTCCAACTCCCCTCCCTACATTTATCATGTATCATAACCGAAAGGTATTCCATACAAAGGATAAAAATATAGGGGGAAAGCGGGTCACCCTGGCGTAGACCGCGTGAGGGGCTGAAAAATTCAGAAACATTACCATTAACAATGACAGCTGAGGACGCGGTGCTTAAACAAGAGAGAATAATGTCAACCCAAAGTTTAGGGAAATTAAACCAAATTAAGACCTTACGCACAAAGCCCCATTCAACACGATCATAGGCTTTCTCAAGGTCAAGCTTAATGAGCAAGTTCCCAATATTGCCTTTCTTGATACTGAAACTATGAACGGCTTCCTGGACAATCATAACATGGTCTGTACCCCTCCTCCCAGGGATAAAACTAGCTTGGGAAGGACTGATGAGAGAATCAAGAAATGGTCTAATTCTCTTCACAAGTAACTTGGTAAAAATTTTAAAAGCTGTGTTACACAAGCTAATTGGTCTAAGTTGATGGACAGTCTCAGGATGGTGAATTTTAGGGATAAGACAAATGAGGTTCCGATTGGCCTCTGGGGGCACTTTACCAAGTTGAAACCAACTGCAAAAAAGCTTAATGAGAGAGGGTGACACAGTCGCCCAACACTTTTGAAAAAATGCTGGATGGAGACCATCGGGACCGGGGGCCTTCCAAGGTTTGAAAGACTTGACGACAGCCCATAACTCAGAGTTTGTAGGAGGGCTGCAAAGCGCAACATGGCAATTTGTGTCCAGCATGGGAAAATGCAGGTTTCCCAACTCGGCAGAGCTTAAAGTACGATTGTCCGAAACATGGTCCGTGGTGAACAAAGTATTAAAGTGATCAGTGATGTGTTTAGACAAAAGGCCATGTTCCACAATCCAAACACCAGAATCATCTCTCAAAGTATGAATCCTATTGTTGCTACGACGGTTTATGGTGGAGAGATGGAAAAAACGAGTGTTGCGGTCCCCATCATTAAGCCAACTCACCCTAGACTTAAGGGCCCAAAAATCCTCCTCTAAGGACAGAATATGATTGAACTCGGCCATAAGATTTGTCTCCAAGTTAGAGAGGAAAACATTGGGACCAGCCTCCAGAGAACATTGAATGCCTCTCAGCCGGGCCAAAATCGTTTTTTTACGGTAAAAAAGATTTCCAAAGTGCTCCCTATTCCACACTTTTACTTTATCTGTGAAGCATTTAAGATTTGAACCAAAGGAGCTCTCCGGGTTTTTCCAACAATCATCAATCAACGAGAAGATAGAAGGATCACTAAACCAAATAGATTCAAAACGGAACGGTTTGTTAGAAAGGTGATGGCAAGGGTTGGTATTGAGGATGACAGGACAATGATCCGAGTGGGTGCGAGGAAGGTGACGAACAGCACTATCGGGAAACATAATTTTCCAAGAAGAATTACTCCAACATCTATCCAAACGTTCTTGTATAAGGCCTCCCGAAACCCTCAGATTTGACCAAGTATACCGAGGTCCCGAGAATCCAAGATCCATCAAACCACACGTATCGAGACAGTTTTTAAAGAGACTAGCACGACCAGTATTTATAGGGTTACCACCAAACTTATCCTCAGCTGACAAAACCTGATTACAATCTCCCAAGACTAACCAAGGTAGAGAGTGGGTTTGAGCAAAACTTTCCAGATTTTCCCATAATAATTTGCGTCGATCGAAACAAGGGCTAGCATAAATGGCAGAAAGAAACCAAGAGGGGGTATGAGGACTAACCTGGATACAAGCGTGGATCTCCTGCTCGGTAGAGATAAGCACCTCACAGTTGATATTGTCCTCGTTCCACAACAGCCAAATACCACCGGCAAAACCGACAGAGTCAACTATACGGTAGTCTGGAAAACCCAAAGATTGGCAAATGGAATCCGCCCTTGTTCCCCCAATACGAGTTTCCGTCAGAATCACCATTACAGGTTTGTGATCGTGGACACTGACCCACTTTGTTCTCTTCTTCCAAATCAATTGGACAATGAAAGATGGTATTTCTCCGAAAAATTACCACGAAGATGTTTCAAAATGCGTAGGTTTTACGTGAAGTGTTTAAAATTTTCTTGATTATATGTTTTTATGGTTTTTTTTTGTCATGATTTTTTAACTTACATTCAGGAGTGCAATTTTGATGTAATTGCTTTGATTGCAAATATGTTTAACAAATTAAATTAGGCTCCGTTTGTTATACGTCGAACCAAACAGAGCATAAATGACAGAGCGAAGTAGTGATGGTCAGATTACAACTCATGTGGGTCTTCTTTTTGAATTGTTACCCCCTTCATGACCACAATTGTTTTACATATGGTTACAACTCATGTGACCCCCCTTGAAATTCCATAAATTAAAAAATTTCTTGGGTTCGTAAACAATCCGAGCCACTTTAAAATAATTTTTCCATTGATCTTGTAAAAAATTAGCTCAATCAGATAATTATAGGTACTTAATCAAGCCTTTCAAATTTTCATTCGGGACTTGGGACCCGAAGTATTAAATAAATTTTGAGGAAAAGTATGATAATTGTGTGTCTGATATCCTAGTTATCTGAACCGTAGATATTGTTAGGCTTGGTAAGAAAAACATTTGTTTAAAAATTTATCTTGATCCGACATCGACAGGTATCAAAACACAAAGATTGTTTCAAAAGTATGAGCTGAATCAATAGCTTTTGATGTCCGATCAATATAACTTTTTTAATTAACACTCTTCTTAATAATCCTACAATATTTACGGTTCAGATCAAAAGGATACTGGGCAATTATTAACATTTTCTTCAAAATAAATTCAGTACTTAGGGTTCTAAATTTAGAATGGAAAATAGAAAGGTTCGATCAAGTACCATCTACCTATAATTATACGATTGAGGTAATTTTTTACAAGACCAATTAAAAAATTGAAAGGTTCGATCAAATCTATAAGTTTGTTTGCTTAGTATGAAAGCTTTCATAATGTTTTAAGTTTAACTTTTTTGCTTAATGAAGAATGTTTGAACATTTTATCTTCTCGATATATTGGCCCATGATTTTTTTGAAAGTTACATTTGAAAGGTGACCAATTGTGTGGAATTCCTGGATCTGCCACTGGTTACATATAATCTTTTCAGTTTTTACTGTTAGAAATACATTGCCGTGATGATTTTCTGAATAAATCTGGTTTCCCTCATTGGATGACACATATTGGTTCAAGCATGCATGGTTGGGTTGTTGGATTTGATGTAGCAATTAGCATTAAGGTCATACCCTACTTCACACTTCACAGGATCATATTAAGGTTTTTTTTATCAGTAAATTTTTTATTAACTTTTGAAAACAAATTACGAAGATTAAACAGGTCTGAGACTAAGAACGCCAAATTAAGACCCAAAATGGTAAAAGACCAAGACACTACATGCATGGATGGTTAGAAACCAGTCAATACACAGAAGAAACACACCAAAGACACCGCAGACAACCAAAAACACCCTAGAAGCTCCTCCCCTAAAACCAGATATGAAGAAAGCAAACCAGCAGCATCAAAAAATCCCTGGCATCAGAAAAGAGAAACTAAGTAGCTTTAAGCAACAAACAAAAGCAGAGACAACCAAAAAATGGAAGCCAAACAACTAAAACTAAAATACTATGTGTTTTCGAATAAGTGTGCTTCTTGGGCATTAAATATTCTTCCATTACAAAAATATTTTCCATCCCACCAACTAAAACTAAAATAAATGCATTTGAGTTCAAAGGATTTCTTACTTTGTCTCCCGTAACTCCGTAAGATACTAAAATATCGACAATCCTTTTTAATTTTTGTGGAAAAAGTTTCAATTTGTTCCAATAACAACATTTTGTTTATATTTTCTTCGTTTCATGGATCGAATATTTTTCTTTTGGGACGGTGGCATTATGTTGTTCTTACTCAGATATTGGATGGTTGTTAATCGTAGGGCTTAGACTCTATTCAGGTCCCGAGAAAAGGAGAAATTTTTCGGTGCCGGGTGGGTATTGCCCACGTGATACCCGCTCGGCAATCTCAATTATCCAAAGCGCGATCCGATGGTCCGGAAAAGGAGAGAGATGTTGGAAAAACTTGATTTTATTCATTTTTAATTAATTATTTAAATAGGTCCCACACGTCCACATAGCCGGACCCACATACCATTGTGTTCGTCTTAGTTAGAAAATTAAGTTCGAACCCTTGGTTGGCTAAAATCAAGTTAAGGTGAATGAGAAATTGACCTTGAAAGTGCCTACATGAACATTGGTAGAAGGGGAAAAAATGTGTTGTCCCACATTGGTGAGGCACAACAAATTCATTGGGTATATGTATCCCAAGTTGGGCTTAAATGGTTGGCCCTTTGGGTCATAACAACTTTTGTTGGAAGAGAGGGTATGGACAAAGTGGGCTTTGGTCCATATACCGCCATCCGATCGAGCTGGGTTGGGTCATTAAATGAAATGGGCTAGGCCCAAGTTGTTTATTTCTTTTTACAGACCCAACGATAATTTATTTTCCTTTGTTTATTTCTTTTTACAAACCCAACGTGATAATTTATTTTCCTCTCCTACCGAAACGTTGTGTCCGAAATATTTTTCTCTTTCCTGTACATCTGTTCGCGAACCAGCACTAGTCATAGAACACGACTTTTTGCTTCCAATGCGTTGTGTTTGTTTGGTTCCGAACTGATGCGTTCGGTGACTCCTCAACTCCGAATAGTCACCTCTATCTCTTCCGTACGGGTGCCTCTTTCACTATAAATACTAAATAGGACCCTCCTCTTCCTCATTCATTCACCTTTTTCCATTGCATTCATTCTGCACTTACTGCATCAAAACTTCTGAGAATTCTGCGTAGTTTCCTGGTTCGCCTACCGATCAGATTGTTGTGCTGCTTCGGACCGGTGAAAGTTGGGTATTTTTGGGAGGCAAACGCCCAATTTCTCCATCAGCACGATAGTGGAGGGCGAATTTGCCTCAAGGAAAGAGTATTTTGATACTCGCCTCGACTTGAAACATTTTTTGCCAATTTCCGGTATACTGAAGTTGACACAGTACGTTTTTTGTTTAATCTTTGATTCTGTTTTCATGTCTATTCCCAGTTTTCTTGAAACCGAGTTTCCAACAAGAGAAAAAGAGGAGAGAGAGTGGTCGGGTGAGAGGAGAGAGAGGAAATCAATATGGGCGAGATTTTGTTCGGCATGGACACGTAGTACCCATTCGGTACCCAAAATTTTTTCCAAGAAAAGTGTTGGAACGTGACGTTGGGGAGGTGAAATCATAAAGTTGTGATTGCATTAGATTACAGTAATCAAGTCCCAAGAAAAGAGAGAAATCACACGGTTGCATGCGAGAAACAAAACAAAACAAATGCAACTGATCAGAAGAACAAAATAAAATGGATACATCTTTTAAACTCCCGGGCAGCTCCGGTAGGACAAGTGAAGTATAGTGAGGATTATCAGTAGTGATCACCCACAAAACACAAAGAACCTTCCAACACAAAATCAGAACCTTTCAAGCAAAGGACACGAAGCTACCACAGTGATAATAGTTCCAAACGCTTACAAGTCAAGAAGTAAACAATAGCACTAAAGATTAGCATGTGTGTGAATACGGGCCTCGATAACAAGTGGTCAATAACCGACCGCTCTCTTTGGACGGAGTCTCAACGTCAATTCTCACCGTGTAATGCACTCACAAACGAAATCACTCGAAACATGGTGCATTACGAACTCTTCATGTGTGTGGTTTGGAAATTATGCAAACAGAAAGCAAGATACACCGCACAATATGACACAAAAAGAGCGCTTTATATAGCGGACATGCACACAATCTCATGAATAGACCCAAGTATTGGAATCATTTCAATCCATCAAACCACAACCCAACACCCCTAGGATCAAATAGGTAGGTCTTCACTCAAGGTTACAACATTAGGTAAGGTGTAATATCTCAAGGCTAGGGCCAAACAATCTGGTAGAGCTCTTGAATGCCCACACTGCATCCCGGGATCGGGTCCCATTCCCTCCTCCCCATGTAATAAATTAGTAATAAATTAGGAATGACGAATGGGAAAAAAAAAATCTCGTGTCTGGGAATATGCAAGTATTACAAAACAAGTCCTTATCTCTGACGTTTTAGCATCGTTCAACCAATGAAGCAATTGTTCCTCCTTTCAACATAATAGTGTCCCTTTTCTTCCTCAACCAATGATATTCTTTTTTTCCAATTTTTTTTCTTCCTTTTTTTTTTCTTTCTGTTTGTTTCTTTTTTTGGGGGACACCACCCCACAAATATCACATTTTCTCCCACAATTAAATCTCTCCACTCTTGGCTTTCTCAAAACACAATATGAGAGGTGGAGTTTAAAAAAGAATAGGCTAAATGTAAAAGGCTCAAAATGGCTCGCAAGGAATAAATATGATGAAGGACGAACCATTCAAACATTCAAGAAAAATGCCTATAACAAAGAATAGGCTAAATATCGAATTCAACTTTTGATATGTTTACCAATGTCCGCGGGTCAAGTTGTTTTGCGTAAGTTTACTATTCTACGTGCCCTACAAAATAAACGGTTCATATTAATACGATAAATTTACGGTGGGGCGCCCCACAATTGGAGTGGCGGGAAACTCCCCGGTTTCCACCGCCAGTGGATAAAAAATCTAATCCCTGATAATATTAGCATGCAACCAAAGAAAAAGGTACAATTTGTTTGGAACTTATGAAAAATAAGAGAAGAAAAGAAAAGAAAATTAAAAAGAATTCCCTAGCTACTGTATACTGTTTGATTATTAGATAAAAAGGAGATAAAATAACAAATGTATTATGAATAGTGAAATTTTCCCCCATTTCCTCCCTTTTTCTTTTATTTTATTTTCGTTCCGCTCTCTTTCCCTGAAGTTCCAAATATAGCGGAAATGCTAAGTAATTATGTACAATAATATTATCCTATGGCCCCTAGTTGTATTTTCCTTCAAGATGATATGTACGTAAAACGAGGGATCGGGACCAAATTTAGCAACCAAATCAGCTCTTGTTGGAAGAAAAAAAAAAGGAGGAGATTACTATGGTTATGTCGATATTTGTTGCTGAAGGCACATTTTTGGAGACCAAACAAGTTTTGTTTCAAAAATGTCTTTAAAAGAGGAATTTCTTGTAGCACGCGTACAAGATTTTCCCCCCCCTATTTCGTGAATTGCTGTACCACCCTCCACGAGAGCCGGCCTAGCCCTATGCAAAACATACCAAAACAGGCTTTAGGTCGACCGCCTGCCCGGCTTTTGGCCACAGCCGGCCAGATTCCATTAACATAACGCTTGGTTATAATCGGAAACCCTAGTTTGCCCTAGCTAAAGCTTAAAGAAACTTAAGTTTGGTCCTCAAATCCCTATTATGCTCCCTGAGAATATCTTTTAATTATTTCATTAAAATGACCAAATAATATGTGTGTAATTATTCTGGGGCCGGCTCCGTGGACACATATTTTACACACATATTTTGACACTCCATCTCAACCATTGAGATGGAGGGCTGAGATTAAATTTTAAATGGACAAGACCCTCTCTCCCTCTCTCTCTCTTAAACTCCACAGCTGGAACCCTCTCTCCACCCTCAAAAAAAACAACGCTGAACCCATCTCACCTTGCAGCCCTGACTCTCGATGCCCAGTTGCTGCCTCCGCCGACGAAGAGTTCCTCCGCGGACGATGACGATGACCCCCAACCCCCTCCGGCAGTGGTAATTACTAAAACAAAGTACATGAAACAAAAGTACTTCGACAATAAATACATAATTTTGATGTGTTATATGCCTCAACCAAAATAAATCTGGTCCATGTGATTATTTTGTGGATACTTTTTCCAAGACATCAGAAATTTTACAACATGAATTTCTCCAGAATTGATCATGAAGCCTTGAATTTATGCTATTTTCTATTTCTCAAATTGTTCTAACACTTCGCTCATATTTCTTGTGCAGTTAATTGATCAGGTGGAAGTGATGAATAATGTTCGAGTTTTGTCATTTTGGGTTTTTTTTCTTTCTCAGCTTTCCCAAACAGGGTCAGAAATAAAGAAGAAGGGGTGTGTTTCTTTTTGATAGAGGGAACAAATCATGACGATGTTCTAATCACTGCTTCAATAAATTGATAGTATTTGACTGATCTTCTTATAATTCAAGCATAATCCAAAATGGCGGATATAATTCAGCGTTGTTGGGGGGGAGGGGGTTCCAGCTGTGGAGTATAAGAGAGAGAGAGAGAGAGAGAGAGAGCGAGAGTCTTGTCCATTTAAAATTTAATCTCAGCCCTCCATTGAGATGGAGTGTCAAAATGTGTACATGGATCCTGTCCCAATTATTCTAGTCACAGTTGCCAAAAAAAAAAAAGTATTCTAATCGCTAGAAGAACAGTATATAATACATATAAAGTATTATGCACGAAAAAAAAAAAAATCTCATACTGAAGATACATTTTTGTTGCTAATAACTGTAAATTCGGTTCGATCCCGAATAAAAATCTTGGCCATCCAATTTCCTGATAGTGGCTGGATCCATTCATTCAGTGAATACATGATTGTAAAACTATGGCTCAGTACTAAATAAGCACTTAAAAGAGGATAAAAAAATTTAGGGGAAAAAAAAAGAATATGATCACTGAGTCTGAAAATACAACAAACAAAATTATATTCTTTCTATTTCCAATAATCACCGAATAACATATTTAATGAACACTGAGATGCCATCCTATTGGCATCGAAAAAGTTTCAGTTAGCAAGCTCTCTTATTCAGTCTGATATTTACAAGCACCATCCACTCCCCCGCAGGAAAAGAATCGCCGCAAGAGCTATAAAGAAATATATTGCGTACACCTCGTTACGAAATCTTTCGCTTCTCCAGCACGTGGTGCGAGCTCTCATTGATGTTAAAGTTTTCATAAAAGATTTTGGAAGTCTCATATAGGTTTTTACTAATAGGTTCGGTATGACTCATGAAATTTTGGGATTCCACTAGCATTATGTTTCCGTTATGTATTTTACTTAACTTTTAATAGGTGCCAAAACTATTCAACTTTATAACAGATTCGGCTTTAGGCCCCAAATCTTTGGTAGACATTCGTAAAGAGCTACATTACATAAACCTTGTTTGCCCCTCATAGTCTGGCTCAAGGATGGCTTTAGGCCCCAAACGTTTGGTTGACATTGAGATACAATACCACAGAAGCCCAACCAGCCCAACCAAGGCCCGGTATTAAAGCAACAGGCTATAAGACAGGTGGGCGGCCAGAATGCGAATTCTAAAAAGTAAAAGGGTCCATTGGTAAAAAGGTAAAAAAATTCTCCCATTTTTTCTCCTCTGCGGGATGATAAAATAAAAACAACAATGCTATGTGTACACCATGCAGTGCCGAAACCCGAAGTAGAGAATATAAACACACTAATAAGAAAACAAGACACAAAATGTACATCAAATTTTGTATGTTTCTTCGAACGTCTTGAATTCAAGGCATATCTTCAACACATCACACATCACACATGCACACCAAGGTGATGTAGCAAATGAGGAACAACTCATTTATTTGAGTGGGCCCCACATTGGAGCTTTCCGCATCCGTCACATCAGTTTAGTGTGTACAAATGATGTACCCATAACATTTTTTTCAAATAAAAATGAAGATTGTTCCTCTTTGCATGGCATTCACTGACCCACTTAATTTGTTCTCCTCTTCTAAATCAAATACTCCACAATAAAGGAAGGCAAAAGTTTGATTGTTGGAAAGCATGGACAATATAATAGAATCTACAAATCAGAACCCCAAAAAACTAGCAATCGGGGCAATTGGTTAGCTCTCGAGGGAAAGGCGTTTGGATTTACCACTGTTTTTTTTTTTTGGTAAGTATTTTCCGCTGGGTTGGCATGCATGAAGAATCTAACTAATGGTTATCGTGGAGTGGTTGTTTGTGAATAGTTAATTTTATCGGTTCAACCCGCGCCCATTAATGACTACCAACTCGTGCCCATTAATGACTACCAATGGGTCAAAATCTTACTCGATTGTATGACGTCAAAGGTCAAACAATAAGTTCCCCAAAAACACACATGACGTCAATAAGTTATGCGATCACAGCCCTTCATCAAAAACTTATGCGATTATGGTATGAACACGTATTCCACAAAGGCTTCTTCAAGATAGTGGCAGAAGCAGGATACTTATTGTGGAGACCAAATCATATATATACATCAATTAAAAACAAACCGGGCCGGTTCTGCTAACGTTTATCTTGACGCTTAAGTTGACACCTCACTTTTTCCAAATAAAAATGAAGATTATTCCTCTTTGCATGGTATTCACTGATCCACTTTATTCTCCTCTTCTAAATCAAATATTGAACAATGAAGGTAAAAGTTTGATTGTTGGAAAGCATGGACAATGTAAAAGATTCTAGAAATCAAAACCCCAAAAAACTCGCAATCGGGCAATTGGTTAGCTCTCGAGGGAAAGGCATTTGGATTTACCACTGGGTTATTATTATTATTTTTTTTTGGCAAGTATTTTTTCACTGGGTTTGCATGCATGAAGAATCTAACTCGAATGGTTATTGTGGGGTGGTTGTTTGTGAGTAGTTAATTTTATCGGTTCAACTCGCCTTCTCTCGAGCTCATTGTACCAATAAAATGCAGCAACCATTAGCGCCACTCTGGCCATAGTCGTCGGAGTGTCTCCCGATGCCAATTTATCACTTTTTTTTTTTAATCAACTGAAGTTAGCACTTTGGAGGATGAGAGAAGAGACTACAAACAGATCTCAGATGAGAAATGGTGTACCTCTCCCTAGAGTTTATCTCAGGATATATATATATATATATAGGACGCGGTTCTAGTCCGGGATCCGGACCTCCATGATCCGAGCATTTTTTTGACGATCCGAGCCGTCCAATGTGTTCAGAAGGTGTTTTTAAGGGTCCACGCGGGAAATATTCAAAAAAAATACCGGGAAGGGCTTGATTCAGCAGTTTTTCGCAAAACTGTAAATATACAGTTTTTGTGAAAAACTGCTTGGATCAAGCCCTTCCCGGTATTTTTTTTTTTGAAGATTTCCCGCATGGACCTTGGAAAACACCTTTTGAACACATTGGACGACTCGGATTTTCCCAAAACAATTTGCAACACAAAAAAAACACCCCAAATGCTCTAATCCAGGATCCCGGATTAGAACCCCACGGTATATATATATATAGGCAGTTAATTTGTACTGGGTCTCCTAGTCTCTCATGCATGACACGAGTGCCTGAAGGCATCTGTAACCGTTTTAGTTAGTCAAATCATGCATGGATGACGTGCACTTGGAGGACACATGGCCGAACCCACGTGAACCCAGCTTACATGACACAAGGATAGTACTCCCTCTATCACAAAAAGTTAGACACATTGGTGCTTTCGGCTCGGGCTGGCAAGGGGCGCGACACGGCAAGAGCATGGTTTTAGACGGGCACGGCACGGCACGGGTCTAGACGGGCACGGTAAGGGCATGGTACATAGTGGGCTAGACACGGCACGACACAGGGCATGGCACGGAACACGACACAACAAATACTAATTTATAATGTACCAAAAAATAATAATTTAATGATTGATTTTCTAATTATATATTATACACTTTTTAATAGTAAGTCAATACAAATATTTTGCGAATCTCAATAGGCTGAAACTATTTTAACAATCGAGCCGTTGATTTTGTTGTTCCTATTGAAGAAATCAATTGTGCAAAGTTTTTTCTCGATCGTGTTTACAAAGCTTATTGATCGGGACCTAATTTGTTTTTTTAATGATACTTTTCGTTCGATTAGATGCCTACCGATACGCTATTGACTTAGTTTTTTTACACGACTGATGAATTCATAATATGTAAAGATAGACGAGTGGATACCACGTGGCAGTACCTATTGCGCATCTAGGTTATCCAAAACATTTTTGGATGGTCCGAATTTTAAATAAACTTTTACCTGTGAGAGTTTATTTTAAAGGAACCAGAAACAAAGTGATGAACAACTATAGTTATATAAAAAAAAATCCGACGGTACTCGGTTAGATTAAACGGAACTCGGCTAGATTATAATACAATTTTTTTTGGCGAAACTCGGAGATGGGCTGGCACGGCACATCACGATTAAAAAATGGCACGGTACAACGCAACACGATTAAGTACAAGGGCGACTCCACATAGGAGTTAGGGGTGTCAGCCGACCCCACGGCGAAAAAAAAAATACTACTACTATGTTAATTTTTTTTAGGGAATTCATAAGTGAACCCCCATAAATTTAGGGTTGACACCACTGGATAATTCCCCAACTTTCATCCTCCCTCTTTGTGTGGCTTGTTTGAATCGTAGTTACTTGTTTTGTTCTTTTGATATGGAGAGGTTGATCTGTCTTGGTAAGGAAGTACTCCTACCGTCCCAAATTGTTGCTCCTAGTTACTAAAAAAATTGTTCATATCGTAAGATTTTTAATGATTTATATATCTAATATGGATCTTGTTTGATGGAGCTCAACTAATTTTATCAAACACATATTTTAAAACCATGTAAAAATTATAGATTATAAAATATAGATAATTGTTTGAATGGTTCAAAAAGTGAAGCAGAAGCAACAATTTGGGATGGAGGGATTATTTGATAGTATGTCGAGACCACGTCAAATGCAATTGTAGAAGCTTGTGTAATTTTATTTTTTTTTGTATGTGCCGGAAACTGTAGATAGAGATAACTATTTTCAGTGTGTTTGGTTTAGAATTTTGAGAAGAATTTTTTTGAGATAGTGTTTGGATGAGATTTTGGAAAAAGTAATAATTAGAGAGAGGTGTAATGATTGGAGAGAGATAGAGAGAGAAATGAGAATTAATGATTGGAGAAAGGGGTATGAGTAGAGAGAGAAAAATGATTAATGATTGGAGAGATGAGAGATGGGGAAGGAATCTTTTTGGAAATTTTTTTGGAAATGTGAACCAAACACAGCCTTTATGTTTTTTGATGATATCTTTTGTTCATTACGTTGAGCTTTAAATGTGATTTTTGTTGGAACAAAATTTTTAGTTGCCATTACTGTGATATTTTCTTTGATTTATGGTTGGTGAAGGTATTTGATGTTTATAATGACCCCCCACTTCCGAAATTCTGGAGTCGCCACTGATTAAGTAAATGGGCTAGCAGGCAGACACGATTAAGCAATGGCATGGCACAGCACGACACGATTTAGTAAATGGGCCGGCAAGAAGCACGATTGGCACGAAACTAAATGGGTCATGCCGGCACCGCACAGCCCGTTTGACACCTCTAAATCAAGGGGTATTAAATATAATAGAAATAAGTAGAGTGGAGGTCAATGTATTACCCAAACCTCAGGGGAGGTCAGTTAAATTATGACAGTTTTTTGGGCGAGAAAATTTTGCTTTTATCCCGTAAACTATGCACTTTTTTCTATGAGTCCCTAAACTATAAAACACACCTATTTCGTCCCCAAACTATTCCATTTCTTCCCATGTGGTCCAATTGCTAACCTTCCGTAACTTTTTGGATAGGAAATTGCACCATATGACTACCACGTGCAATTATAACTCTAATGGAAGGGGCAAAATTGAGAATCCACCTCCCAGAACCCATTCATCGATAAAAGGGGGTTTAGATCTTATTTACCAAAAAAAGAGAATCAGTCCAAGTCCCCCGATCTCTCTAACTCTATCGAAAATCACTGGAGTCAATAATTGGTCGGAATCTGGCCTGCCATGTCAACCAAGGAAACGGTTTCCTGGTCACCACTGGACAAACCTCTTCACCTACTCAATGAAGAAGACATTTCTCAACTCGCTCGCGAAGATTGCCGCCGTTACCTCAAAGAAAATGGTATATCCCCTTTGGACGGGTTTGTACAGGGATGCGACGACCGTCGAGGAACAAATCGCAGGCGCTCCAACTAGGCATCTCGCTCCTCAAAAGCAAGGGCGGCCCCATGTAGGGGCAAGGGGGGCAGCTGACCCCTCTGAGCCGAAAATCCTTCCTGGGATACGCATATGTTTTTGGTTATTTTTGTAATTTTGCCCCACGGGAGTATATATCGTTTGTTTTTACATTGTGTTCATTGCCCCACAAATAATTCACTTGCCCCAAATGTGCTGAAAATTTGCATGTAACTTCATAGGGAACCATCAAAATGAAACAAAAGGACTAAATATTGTTGATTCTTGACCCCCCTAATGATAAATCTGGCGTCCGCCCCTGCTCAATTGTCGGATTCGGATGTCAGCAGTCGGAAAAAGCTCTACATTCCCCGCCATGATAATCTATATATGTGTGCGTATTTTTTTGGAGTAAAAAAAAAGCTCCAAAAAAAGGTCAAGGCATGGTTATCTCCTCCATTTTCTAAAACTCTAGTATTTTGATTCACTAATCCACACGAGACTATGTAGGTTTATCGATAGAATTAAATAATGTTAGATAATTGTGATATGTAGGTGTCCAATCAACTGTCAATGAACAAAACTTGTTATACCGCCTGAAGAATCACTGCCGTGCCGGAAAAATTTGGTTGGGGGAGGTGGGCAGACTGTTTTACCCTCTCATTTGGGGAATGATCACACGTGCACAACACATGAGTAGGCTTTTCCGTCCAAAAAGTAACATAAGGTTAGCAATTGGACCACATGGGAAGAAATCGAATACTCCCTTTGTCCCAAAAATATAGTCTTTTTTTAGAGTTCGTGCTACTTTTTAATGTAATATATCTTATAATCTATAATATTTTACGTGATTGTAATTTGTGTTTTAGATTTAAATGAGAGCTATCAAATAAGATTTATATTGCATATGGAATGTATTACCGATTGAAAGATATAGTCAATTTTTTATCCGTTAGAATGGAACAAGGGACTATATTTTTGGGATGAAGGGAGTAGTTTGAGGACGAAATAGGTTTGTTTTTTAGTTTAGGGACTATATAGAAAAATGTGCATAGATTAAGGGATAAAAGCAAAATTTTCTCTTTTTTGGGCACTATAAAATGAAAACATATTTTCTGTATCGTCTGCACCCTGTGGGAGAACGCAACAGAAACCCTATCTGCGATTACGAAATCGGGTTCTTCAATCCGATTTCCAAAAGCTACAGATTCGCCACTCAAACAAACTTCTTCTTCCATCTACACCGTTATTCAGTCTCTGATGTGGTAAGAATCTCCTTCTCTGACGCAGTTTATCTAAACTTTTAATGCATAAACCAGATAGAAATAATCAGGGAGATTTATAGAGTACAGAATGGATAAAGCACTTCCGAAACGATCGATGAAATCATAATGGTTTTTGTATTAGAGTACATAGAAATTTAGCTTTTCTTATTTCTTAAACAAGCATATAAATACTGTCCTATAAATTTTTGACGGGTCAGAAAGTTGTGTTGGAGTCCTATATAAAGTTGCATTGGCCATTGAGTAGGAATATGTCCTTGGATGCTCCTTTAGAAGAAATCTTGTTGAATTTTGTTACCATCTGTTTCTTCAATAGAAGTCTGTCAGTGTATTGGGAAGCTATCAGCTGTTGTTACTGGTGTCTATCTATTTGAGATGTAATTGAAGTATTTTGTGATTCACACATTATTAATGCAGTTTATGCGGGTTAAATTTCAAATGCATAAGCCAGATACAAATAATCAGAGGGAGATTTATAGAGTACAGAATGTATAATGCACTTCCGAAATGATGAATGAATCATCATGGTTTCTGTATTAGAATACATAGAAAAATAGCTTTTCTTATTTCTTAAACAAGCATACAAAAACTGTTCTATAAACTTTTGTGGGGTCAGTCCATAAGGCCATGTATGGATGGGGGATATCTCCCCCATATAATTTTTCACCCCCTCTTAAGAGGAGGGCCCTACCCATATCCCCATGTTGGCAACTCCAATCTCCTCCCCTGATAATCTTTCACCCCCTCCATGCATTCCCCCACCGAGGTGCTTCCCCTGGATAATTTTTGGATTGCCCTCACCCTCCCCAAAAATTATCCGGGTGTAGAAGGGGAGTATTTTGACCAAAACAACCCTTGTTATCCCCCTACTCCACCACTAAAAATTACTAGATTACTTCAAAATTTAGAGTTAGGAAATCGCACACTATGCCGGAAATTGCAACCATGGAAATCGAAGGAAGGAGAAGATTGAAGGTTGTGATCGTCAGTTTCTGCTGTAAAGTGTGAAAAATCCTTGTCTCTCTCAACTCCGGCGACAGTTGTCTCATCTCCGATGTAAAGCATCAAAACCAAAATCTACCGGAGACGACGGAAGAAGTTGAGAACTGTGGGAAATGCAGGAATGGAGTATAGCACTCCTCTGAGAGCCTTGGGAATAAGAGAAAGGGAAAGTAAATGGATTTCTCTTGATTGTAACGAAAATTTGGCTTTTATTACTCAAGTGACCCCTTTATTGGTTGATTTTGCACAGATAGCCCAAGTAACATTTCACCCACCTCATTTGCAATTGTTATTAACGATAATAAATAATTTGTGTACTTTTGTGTATTTACCCAATACTATAAATGCTACAAATATTCATGACATGATTTTTAAATATTTAATTGTGTATTTTTGTACATATAATAACCAATCATTCAAATGTATATATATATATATATATACACGAAAAACTTCTAGTCCACTCCTCCCGGAAATAAGAAAAAAATGATTTTTTTTGTGTTGCAAATTATTTTTGGAAAATCCGAGCCGTCCAATGTGTTCAGAAGGTGTTTTCAAGGGTCCACGCAGGAAATTTTCAAAAAAAATACCGGGAAGGGCTTGATCCAAGCAATTTTTCGCAAAAACTGTATATTTACAGTTTTGCGAAAACTACTTGGATCAAGCCCTTCCTGATAATTTTTTTTTATGATTTCTCGTGTGGACCCTTGAAAACATCTTCTGAACACATTGGACGGTTCGGATCGTCAAAAAATACTCGGATCATGGAGGTCCGGAAGTCCGGAGTCCGTTTTAGAAGTGGAACTTATATATATATATACGGCAATTATCCAATCAAGGATCCCGAATGGGAGGTTTTTTGCTGTTTTGATGCTTTTAAAAATTGTTTTTGGAAAATCCGAGCCGTCCAATGTGTTCAAAAGGTGATTTCAAGGGTCCACGCGGGAAATCTTCAAAAAAAAAAAAACCGGGAAGGGCTTGATCCAAGCAGTTTTTCGCAAAAACTGTATATTTACAATTTTGCAAAAAACTGCTCGGATCAAGCCCTTCCCGGTATTTTTTTTTTTGAAGATTTCCCGCGTGGACCCTTGAAAACACCTTTTGAACACATTGGACGGCTCGGATTTTCCAAAAAATATCGGGAAGGTGGAGTCTCGGATCCGGGATTCCCGGATTAGATCGCGACTCTATATATATATGTATGTATGTTTTAATTAAAATTTAATAAATTTTAAATTTTCCATGAAATCAATTAAAATAACTTGAAATTGTCCGAAAATTATAAATATAATAAGTCTTATAATTATATATTTAATTTAATATGAAATTTGGTTTCGGATACCACAAGGGCAAGAGAGTCATTTGACAGCTTTTCCCATTATCCACCCATTCTTATTTATAAGTCATCCAAACCAAGTAAAAAATTATTCCCCTATTTAATCCCTCATCCAAACCATCTACTTTTTTTATCCCCCTCCATAAACATCACATCAATGTGGGCCAACCCTCCAAAAATAATATCCCCTCTTATGTTATCCCCCTCTAAAACTTATCCCCCTAAAAATAATACCCCATCCAATCAGGGCCTAAGGGTTTTTTCAGGCTTTAATTAAACCCCCTAGTGGACTGTGGGGTTAGTCCCTAGATTAGTTGAGGTGCGTGCAGTAGGCCTGAACACCCTATGTTACATGGTTTCTGTATTAGAATCATATTTGTTGAAAACCTACGATACATGATATGTATCACACCCTATATCCTTTTTGTATAGAAATACTACGATACGATCATGTATCCTACGATTACTTATAGGAAAAAAGTCTGACTTTATTTTAAGAAGTGGAAATCCAAACATATTAATCTAAGCCATTTGATCTAATTATGGCGATATTCAAACACTTGATAGAAATTCAACCTCAATGTAGGGCTAGCTTGAATAGAGGAAAGAACCATAATTCAATTGTATTTTGGTTGACTCATACAAGGGCAATGTTATGCCTCATTAGGAGATTAGAGCAAGTTCACCCATTGTTATTGAAATAGTATTGCCAATTTTTTTTTAGTTTACTACAATGTCAAAAAATAAATAGTTTTGTCAGCTGACAAAAACAAAAATACTATGGAAAAAAAGAAGAAGATTTGTTTTGGTGAACGAGGATATTTGTGTTAGCCATCAACCAACCAAAAGAAGGAGATTTTTATTTTTTTTTTCCAAAAAGCATCACCAATAGTATATTTAAGAGAGTGCATCATATAATAGCGTGTGCCAAAAGTTTAAAGAAACTCTTCTTTTCTTTCCATAGCTAAGGCAGCAAAAAGCCTTAATGTGATAGACCTCAATTGAGAGACTTAAAATTTTGCATCTTAAAACATTTTATTTTTGTTAATTTAAGTATAGTCTGTTGATGTCATTAGGTATAACTACTTTTACTCGTATATTAATTATGATTATTATTGTTGAAGATTAAACTAGATTTAGTATTTTGGCACAAGAAAAATAAAGTCCAAATAAGCCTAATTGACAAAGTTCAAAGATGAAAGATATTATTGAAGTAGATATAAATATCTAGTTTCTAGAAGCTCTATAATATCTATCTTCTAGAAATTCTACAATATCCTTGTGAAATATCTAGATTTTTTTTGTGTGAATTAGTTACATCTGTAATTCCCGAATCTGCCTCAAAAGTTATCTTATATGAAAATATCTTTGTACTAGACCCTTCCATTGAGTAGTATAAATATGGATGGGTTCTGGCCATTTTGTACCAAGCCAAAAAAAAAAAGAGTTTTGAGTTTATGTGTAACATAAATACCTTCCTTCCCCACCCTTGCCTTAATTATTTCTCCCTCCCCCAAAATCTTGTCTAACTAGACATTATAAACTCCTACTTTTCCATCAAACATATCTTAAGACATGCGATACGTATCCCGATACGACTTATACAATAAAAAAAAAGATACACGGTACGTATCCCAATTTGAAAACACTGATTAGAATACATAGAAATGTAGCTTTTCTTATTTCTTAAACAAGCATATAAATACGGATTATAAACTTTTGTGGAGTCAGTCCATAAGGTTTTTTATTTTTTCATGAGGCTTTAATTAAACCCCCTAGTGGATTGTGGGGTTAGTCCCTAGATTAGTTGAGGTGCGTGCAGTTGGCCTGAACACCCTAAGTTACGTGGTTTCTGTATTATAATATATAGAAATATAGCTTTTCTTATTCATAAACAAGCATATAAATACGGTTCTGTAAACTTTTGTCGGGTCAGTCCAGAAGGGTTTTTTTCAGGCTTCAATTATACCCCCTAGTGGACTGTGGGGTTAGTCCCTAGATTAGTTGAGGTTTGTGCAGTTGGCCTGAGCACCCTAAGTTACGCTGGGGGTGGGGTGGGTTTGACCATCGTAAAGTTGCATTGGCTGTTTAGTAGGAATATGTCCTTGGATGCTCCTTTAGAAGAAATCTTGTTGAATTGTGTAACCATCTGTTTCTTCAATAGAAGTCTATCAGTGTTTTGGGAAGCTATTAGCGGTTGTTAGTGGAGTCTCTTTGTTTGATTTTTGAATTTCTGTCTGTCTGTTTGATTTCTGTGGCATCAACGATGAAACTATACAATAAGAAAAACTTCACCTGCTCAAGTTTATGCTTTACACAGTTCGTTCTGTGAATTGCGCTCAATCATTTTATTTTACCTTTTTAGGTCTTAGAGAAGTTGACTATTCCACCCTTTTTTGCTCAATTTGTATACAGTTGTTACATATTTCTCTTTCTAATTGTTATCTGATATTCTAACAGTATTCTTTTTTTATTTTCCAGCTTCAGCGAGGATCCAATCAATCTGGCTTTAGTGGCAAGTTTTTAGGGAAAAGAGTTTGTTACTTCTGCACGACATCACTATCAGCATCCAAACTCTGTAGCAGATCTGAGGTACCTGCAACTAACCTCTCTGGCAGATTTGGGTAACCAATCTTAGTCATCTTACCATCCACACCTTTCATTTCCCGATCAAATTTTGATGATCGAAACCGTTCAATGTGTTTAAAACGTATTTTTAAGTCTCTACAAGTAATCATATATAAAAAATAAAATAAAAAGACTGGGAAGGGCTTCATTTGAGTAGTTTTCGATTAAATACAGTTTTACCGAAAACTACTTGGATGAAGCCCTTCCCGTTCTTTTTATTCTGATGATTTCTCGTAGGGACCCTTATAAACATGTTGGAACTTTTGGCTCATATGGAGAGGTGCTAAGGAGTTCTGATGAAAGACCAGATGCCTAAGCGGAATGGAGCGGAGCGAGGGCATTTGGCCCATCACAGGTCCAACTGTTGTCGTTGGTGGCCCGTAGGGCAGAATAACGCGAGGATTCGTAAAAAAAAAAATACCCGGAAGGGCTTGATCTGAGACGTTTTCAATAAAATGTGTATATGTACGTTTTTATCAAAAACTGCTCGGATCAAGCCCTTTCGGGTATTTTTTTTGGACGAATCCTCGCGTTGGACCTTAAAACACATTTTAAACACATCTAATGATTCGGATCGTTGAAATTCGATCTTGAACAAAAAACCCCGCACCGTAGCTTATATAAGGGAGCCCTTACTAGAAATGCCTCCCATATGATCCCGTTCTACTAAGGACTCCCTCAAACTCGTAATTTGCGGACCTCATGGATCGGGGTCGAATATCGACGATCCGAACCGCTCAATGTGTTTAAAACGTGATTTTTAAGGGTCACCGCGAGGATTCGTCCAAAAA
The DNA here is from genome assembly GCA_963854785.1 of Vaccinium vitis-idaea. NCBI lineage: Eukaryota > Viridiplantae > Streptophyta > Magnoliopsida > Ericales > Ericaceae > Vaccinium > Vaccinium vitis-idaea. The sequence continues at coordinate 31,229,151 of OY978223.1, read as the reverse complement.
AATACTTGGAAGGGCTTCATTCGAGCATTTTTCGATAAATTATATATGTACGGTTATTATGAAAAACCGCTCGGATGAAGCCCTTTCGGGTATTGTTTTTTTGTGATTCCTCTCGGTGGCCATGGAAAACATGTTTTAAACACATTGAGCGGTTCGGATCGTCGAAATTTGGTCCGAAAAATAAAAAAAGGGGTGGTCCTCATATATATAGGAAGCGGATCAGGTCAGGGCGCTTGCATTTTAAAAAAAATCCGAACTTCTAATTTAAGCCGTTGGATGAGATCCAACGGCTGTGAAAAGAAATCAGATCTCGCGGGTCAAAATTACCCATGCGGGTCAGGATCCGGGTTAAAATTACACACGCGGGTCAAAAGACCCCCAAACCTCCTTCCTTCGTTATTCACGTTTCATTTCGGGGAGAGAGAGAGAGAAGACGAAGAGCTGAAGAAGAGAAGACGAACAGCTAGTCGATTCTGTTACTATTCACGAGATCGAAGACCGAATCGAAGGAAGCCATTCACGAGATTGATCGAACACGGTTGAGGAGTTATGGTTTTTGTACTCCTTGCTCACAGTCGGGTAGCTGGAAGACGAAGAAAGCCCTCGACAAAGACGATTGCTTATATCTCTCGGTGCCCCCCTCACGAGATCGAAGCCCTAGCCAATTGCTTCTGCAATTCCTTGTGGGATCTGGGTTTGGGTTCTGTATTTGCAGTGTTTGTTTCTGGTGGTATAGAAGTTGGAATTTTTTTGAAATACAAATGAGTGCTCGTTCAATGGTTGTAGTTTCTTACTTGGGGAATTAAGGAATTAGACATGAACTTGTACTTTGGTAGATAAACTCCGTTTGGGAGAAGAATTTGATGTGCTTATGGTTGTTTAACTTGAGTTGTTGATGTGTACTTTGGTAAAATAGACATGAACTTGAACTTGACTTGTTTAGAACCAGACATGAACTGGGAACTAATTATGATTCATCTTGCTCTTTTGTGTTTTTTTCTTCGGAGATTCATCTTGCTCGATTTTGAGCTCGTTGTGCTCTTCGTCTACTTCGATCGCCCCTTCTCTTCTTGCACTCTCTCTCTCTCTCTAAAATTGGGCGTAATGACCATGGAAGAGGGTTTTGGGGTGTTCTGACCCGTGAGAGCTTTTACCCGTATCCGGAGACCCAACTTTGTTTTAACCCATTGTTTAACCCGCGAGATCTGATTTCTTTTCACAGCCGTTGGATCTCATCCAACAGCTTAAATTAGAAGTTCGGATTTTTTTAAAAATGCAGGCGCCCTGACCTGATCCGCTTCCTATATATATATATAGAGTCCCGATCTAGTCCGGGACTCCACCTTCCCGATATTTTTTTGACGATCCGAACCGTCCAATGTGTTCAAAAGGTGTTTTCCAAGGCCCACGCGGGAAATCTTCAAAAAAAAACACCGGGAAGGGCTTGATCCAAGCGGTTTTCGCAAAACTGTAAATATGCAATTTTTACGAAAAACTGCTTGGATCAAGCCCTTCCCGGTATTTTTTTTCGAAGATTTCCCGCGTTGGCCTTGGAAAACACCTTTTGAACACATTGGACGGCTCGGATCGTCAAAAAAATATCGGGAAAAGCATCAAAACGCTTCAATCCGGGAAATCCGGGATCCTTGATAGGATAATTCGTGTATATATATATATATAACGCAACCCTTAAACTGAAAAAAAAAATCTGAAAGAGAGAGAGAGAGAGAGAGAGAGAGAGAGAGAGAGAGAGAGAGAGAGAGAGAGAGAGAGATGAAACAATTTTGGGTTTTCTATTAGGATTAGGGCATGATTTTAGCTAGGGAGAAAGGTAGGAATGTCCAAATTACCCTTTGTCTCGCTCCAAATACACCAGTTGGGGTTTGGAGAAGTTTGGTTGGGGGAGGTGGGCAGTGGCGATTCCAGAAATATTAATCACTGGTGTCAATTTTTCATAGATACCTCTTGATGTGTGGACCGTTTGTGTCAGTTCTATTTTTGCCACAAAGTCGTTCTTATTGTATTTAACTTTTAGTCTGCTTTTCAAAACAAAAAAAAAAAAAAATCTTTTAGTCTGCATAGCTTTAAAAATAATTCTATGCTTGTCAAATACGATCATAGTGGCTTTTTTTGGGTAGTGGTTTCACAATTCTCTTCTCTATATTCACATTTTTCTGTTTGTCTTTGTAAGATTAATTGCAATGTTTTCATTTCATTTAATTTGTATATTTTTTACACATCACATGTCATTATGATAAATTGAGTTAAGAACTCATAAATGGGTGGAAATTAAAAAGGAAAAAGAAAACAAAAAGATGAGTCTTTCTATTGACAACTCATTGGGCTGTTAATAAGCTCACAAAATGACGAAAACAACACATTCTACTACATTTTTTACACTTCCCAATAAATTTTCAAATAGTCGAATATATTTTTCAACACATTTTTTGAACCTTAACAACAGCCCAATTATAGCCACTGTGCTCACTTCACATTTCCAAAAAAATTTCTAAAAAGATTCTTTCCTCATTCTCATCTCTCCAATCATTAATCACATTTCTCTCTCTACTCATACCCCTCTGCAATCATTATTCTTGTTTTTCTCTCTATATCTCTCTAATTATTACACCTCTCTCTAATTATTACTTTGTACAAAAATCCATCCAAACACTATCTTAAAAATATTTTTCAAAATATTCTTCTCAAAACTCTCAACCAAACAAAGCGAGCATTTTCCTTATCAATATAACAATGTTATGGGTACACCGCGCACGCACACCAAATGCACACCAAGCTGACTCTTACATGGAAGAGTTCAACTCTTACACGGAAGAGTCTAATCTTACCTGGAAGAGTTAGCTTGGTGTACATTTGGTGTGCGTAAGTGGTGTATCCATTGCGTTTTACTTATCAATAAACAAGAATACAAGTATTTCATAAATAAACAAAAAGTATGAAAGAAAAGAAGTCATAGTAGCTTGGTATTTAGAGTGGCCTGTCTAATACATGAAAGGTTTAACCAATGAGTATTACTTGTGTCTAGGAGTATCATTTTACACTGTTCAAGAGGTTTTCATCTGTATAACCAATGAGTAATACTTACATTTTACATGGTTCAGGGGTTTCAGGGGTCTCTGTATTGTATAATACATGGGTTCAAGGGGATTTTTAGTGGTGTCACGTGAGTAAAGGCTCCTTGAAATAGAAAAAATTTACATGATAGTTTCGATAAAATTTTTGTCTAGTGGGTTCAGATGATCTGCCAATGAATTGGCGTCGCCCCTGGAGGTGGGCAAACTGTTTTACCCTCTCATTTGGGGAATGATCACATGTTCACAACACGTGAGTAGGCTTTTCTGTCCAATAAGGGCACTATAAAATGATAACAAGAACACAGCAAAAACCCTATCTGCATCAGGAAATGGCGATCTTCAATCCCATTTACAAAAGCTACAAGGTTGCCACTCAAACAAACTCCTTCCATTTCCACTGTCATTCAATCTCTGATTTGGTAAGAGATCATCAACAATGAATAGTTTTATTTTACATCTCTATGATTTTAAAGCACATTTGCCAACAAATACCCTCTGTAGTTGTGTTGTTTTATTACTCGGTAATTTTATCAAGCAGTTGGTGAGTCGTTTTCTTTTAATGTTCGAACACGGATTTTCATGTAGTTTCTTAACATATTTCAATCCGTAACACAATAATCATGGATTCTTCCCAGCCTAATTTCTTATCAAACTCACACACAAAAACAATAAAAAGTTAGGGTTTCATGCCTGATTAGTAATAGATAGTTGCTCAATAGACACAAAACGCTAGATTGGCTTTTGCTGCTGCTGTCTATCATCTATGGTTGGAACAAAATTTTAGAGTTTTTGATGGTCAATCTAGAAGCCTGCGAGAGGTCTTAGATTGCATTGAAGAAAATCTCAGATTGTGGATGTGCATGGGGAAGTTTCTAAATTCAGGGGTGAATAGAAACCATTTGTGATTCTTGGCATATGTCCCGACGTATATTAGATACAAGAAGTCAATAGGGCCTAGTTGTTAGCTGTAGCTTGTATAGGAGTTCTTTCCCTTGGATCATTTCTGTGTTGTAGGCTGTGCCTTTTGTTGTTTGGTTTTGGTTGGCTACAAAATTTTCACTTACCAAAAAAAAAAAAATTATGAGAGAATAGATTCCTGGGATGAGAGATAAATCAGACCATGCACAGGGCAGAGGAAGAGGGGGAGGGGAGATAAAGCGGGAGAAGAGAAGCACAGGAGGAAAAATTGATAAATAATCGTTTGCTTGTGAATAGTCTTTCGGTAGAAGAAGTGAAGCACTGTAGACGGAGGAACTCTGCCGAAGGCTTTAGAGAAGCTGCTGCAAGTCAAACTTCCTCCTTTTTGTTAGCTAAAATAGATAAAATTGCTACATAGCTTTTCTTATTTCTTAAACAAGCATAGAATAAAAAAAAATTCTTATAATAGTTGCTACTAGTTTTCTATTTAGGATAATCTACCTACAGGACAAGAATCAGATATTTTCCTGTTTGTGTTTACACTGTTTTTAATCTTTCATTCCTTTACAAGCTGTTGGAGTGTTTATCTGAATGGGGACTTCTATGTGTGTGCCTGTGCATGTATTTTGGTTTACTGAGTGACAGGTTTGTGGGTCTAAGTGGCATGGATCAGTTGAAGGTGTTTTGTTTGGTCATGGCACTACATGTTTTTTGTGCAGTGGCCTTCTGTTGTTATAACTACTGGTGTGTTGTTATTTTTCTGTTTGTGTTTATCAGAATGGGATGGTCTAACTTGGATTGTTTTCGTCAGCTTAAGGTGAGAAGTCTAATTGGCATCGTAAAAAGTCCAATGGCCCAGTAACAATAATCATTTACCCTGGAGGCTTGGGTGGTCAATTATTTAAGCAATTTGCTCTATATCATTCCTTTGCTGCAGTCTTGGTGCCCTGTGTCGGGAAGATATTCGAGATGATCTTTCCGAATGAACAAGTGGAGAAAATTGAAGAAAAAGTGAATGAAGAATTGAAGAGAAGTGAGGAAATGCAGAAAGCAATCCTGCAACTGGAACAAAAGCTTCTGAAAGAGGAGCTTTTGAAGGGTAAGAAGAAGATTGGTTACCAAAAGCTTCTAGACAAGTTAGTTGCAGGCGACTTGGAAGCTGGCGAAAACAATCCAAGTTAGACCATCCCATTCTGATAAACACAAACAGAAAAATAACAACACACCAGTAGTTATAACAACAGAAGGCCACTGCACAAAAAACATGCAGTGCCATGACCAAACAAAACACCTTCAACTGATCCATGCCGCTTAGACCCACAAACCTGTCACTTAGTAAACCAAAATACATGCACAGGCACACACATAGAAGCCCCATTCAGATAAACACTCCAACAGCTTGTAAAGGAATGAAAGATTAAAAACAGTGTAAACACAAACAAGAAAACATATGATTCTTGTCCTGTAGGTAGATTATCCTAAACAGAAAACTAGTAGCAACTATTATAAAAAAATTTATTTCTTCTATGCTTGTTTAAGAAATAAGAAAAGCTATGCAGCAATTTTATCTATTTTAGCTAACTAAAAGGAGGAAGTTTGACGGGCAGCAGCTTCTCTAAAGCCTTCGGCAGAGTTCCTCCGTCTACAGTGCTTCACTTCTTCTACCGAAGGACTGTTCACAAGCAAACGATTATTTATCAATTTTTCCACCATGTGGTGGTGAAGAGAGAAAATATACTCTTTTTTTTCCTTCACCATTAAGGGAAAACACAACCCTTTCTTTTCTTTTCACACCCATTCAGCCAAAGGGGCTATTAGAGATGAAACGTAGGAGCTAGTACCACCAGAGTATATAAGAATTTTCCTCCTTTGATCTATTAACTGCAAAAGAGAAGATCGTTAGCGATACTCTGACCGATGTCAGAAACGCCATTTGACGGTCAAGATCATGAGACATTTGACAGTTGTTTTGGAGCGTTTGTGTTTAATCGTTCTAGGTCATGACCTTTGATGGGACCTACTGATTGCCGAAACCTTGGGCGTTGTCTGAGGCCAAGGTCCTCCCCTTGTCACTTGTCCTTGTGATGAAGTTCATCAGATGAACCAAGAACATAATTATCCTTTTTGGACCTAGGACTATGCACGAGCTGTCATTGATCGAGCTTGTGCTTGGAACGGCGAATGAACCTTGCTGAAATCTGGCTGTCATGGCTGTTAAGACTCGGTTCGAGGTCAGCACCGATTTTTCTAGCGTTCTTTGACCCTTTCCGAGGTCTCTTTTGTCTTTATTCCCATTGTGCTCATTTAACCGGAGGCGGCTTCACCATGGGATGAAGGGTTCAAGCGGACCCCCCGGGTTCAAAAAATGCATCCAAATTTTGATAATATCTTGCACACGATTTAACTTTTCTGTCATTTTGTCGACACTGAATATTTCATCAGTAGCCGAAGTAAATGAAAATTCACTTAATTTTGTGCAGAGTAGATAAGATAGCTCAAAAAAAGAAAATAAAGTAGGCACACTAAATTTTCTACCAAAATAATGTCTCTGACTCTATTATACTTGAAGCTTTGAATACAAAAATTTCTTGGCGTTTTTGTAACCTGTAAAACCAAAATCCTAGGGCCGTGTTCCCCTATGTTAAACGCTTACCTCCAACCTTTTACCTGTTGATCTAGGCGAAGCAGCCAATAGCATGTTTTTCGATCGCCAACCTTTTAACCATTTGAAACTGAATTCCTTTTTCACAGGGAGATAACACCTAGTACTATGGTCTCTAGTAGGTCTCTTCTTTTTACGGCAAAAGTGTATGGACACTTACTAATTTAATCAATTTATAACGAAGGACTTTATACTAATTAAAATATCAATGTTCGACGGATTTTCTTTGGTCTGTGCTGATCATTGAAAAACAACTTAACGTGATTGCGCATGCACTTTTTCGTGCAATATATAAATTTTTAAGTGGAATCGTAGTATTATTATTATTCTAGTTTGTAATGTCTTTGATTGTTTTTTTTTTTTTTTTCCCACGGTAGCTGTCCCTCTTGAAATAGTTACATATGAAAGCTTTATGAGGAAAAATGAATCATTTACAATTGCCTTGCGTAAATACGTATAATATAAATCACAACTTTTCAATTTATAAAAAGTTAGTACCTCGTCATAGCGGCGGCTCCAGAAATTTATAACAGGATGCTCAAGAATTACATTAATTATGCTAATTCTACCAACCAATTATGTGTTTTTACAAATTCATATGCTAGTGCTTATAATGCGACAAATAAAATGTAAAAATTTTCTCGGCAAATTTTTATATTATGAAATCACTCGCTACATAAACCTTGTTTGTCCCCCGGGCATGGCCCAAGGTCCCAAATCTTTGGTACACATCAGATTCATTACCATAGAAGCCCAACAAATTAAAGGCCCGAAATCAAGGAAACGGGCTGAAATAAGTGGACCTCGGGCGGCCAGAATGCGAATTTTCCAAAGTTAAAAGATCCATTTGTAAAAAAAAAAAAAAGAAACTTTGTTCTCTTATTCCAAATCAATTGGACAATGAAAGAAGGTGTTTCATGCTGCAACCTCTTCGGAATGATAAAAAAAAAATGAAGATTTTTACTCTTGGGCATTCACTGACCCACTTTTTTCTCTTCTTCCAAATCAATTGGACAATGAAAGAAGGTGTTTCTCCGAAAAATTACCACGAAGATGTTTCAAAATGCTTAGGTTTTACGTGAAGTGTTTAAAAAATTTCTTTATAATATGTTTTTATGGTCTTTTTTTGTCATGATTTTTTAACGCACATTCAGGAGTGCAGTTCTGATGCAATTGCTTTGATTGCAAAAATGTTTAACAAATTAAAGTAGGCTCCGTTGGTTTTCCTGTAATTGCAATTGTTTGTAATTGAAGATTATTTTTTCTGCCAACCAAACACCGGTAAAGAAAATTAAAATTCTGTTTTTGGGTAAAATTAGTTTACTTGAAAAAAAAGTTCCGGTGAAAAAAATTATACGTCGAACCAAACAAAGCATAAATGACAGAGCGAAGTAGTGATGGTCAGATTACAACTCATGTGGGTCTTCTTTTTTAATTGTTACCCCCTTCATGACCACAATTGTTTTTACATATGGTTACAACTCATGTGACCCCCTGAAATTCCACAAATTAAAAAATTTCTTGGGTTTGTAAACAATCCGAGCCACTTTAAAATAATTTTTTCATTGATCTTGTAAAAAATTAGCTCAATCGGATAATTATAGGTACTTAATTAATCGAGCCTTTCAAATTTTCATTCAGGACTTAGGACCCGAAGTAATAAATAAATTTTGAGGAAAAATATGATAATTGTGTGTCTGGTATCCTAGTTATCTGAACCGTAGATATTGTAAAGCTTGGTAAGAAAAGCATTTGTTTAAAAATTTATCTTGATCCGACATCGACAGGTATCAAAACACAAAGATTATTTCAAAAATATGAACTGAATCGGTAGCTTTTGATGTCCGATCAAGATAACTTTTTTAATTTAACACTCTTCTTAATAATCCCTACAATATTTACGGTTCAGGTCAAGAGGATACCGGGTACACAATTATTAACATTTTCTTCAAAATACATTCAGTACTTAGGGTTCTAAATTTAGAATGGAAAATTGAAATGTTCGATCAAGTACCCTACACATATAATTATCCGATTGAGATAATTTTTTACAAGACCAATCAAAAATTGAAAGGTTCGATCAAATCTATAAGTTTGTTTGCTTATGCATGAAATCTTTCATAATATTTAATAAAATGTTTGGACATTTTATCTTCTCGATACATTGGCCTGTGATTTTTCTTGAAAGTTACGCTTGAAAGGTGACCCCTGCTGTGGAATTCCTGGATCCGCCACTGGGTACATAATCTTTTCAGTTTTTACTGTTAGAAATATATTGCCGTGATTATCAACTTTTACTAGCACATGATAACAAAAGAGACCTAGTAATCCGCTATTCAAAAAATAAAAAAATAAACAAAGAGACCTGGATTGAGCAGACTCAACCAAAAGGTTCAATCATTTAGCACAGTTGGTGATCACTGCTAATTAATTACATAGACACCCTCAAAAGAGTAAGAAATTAAAAGAAGTGGTGATGGCCGTGATGCTTCATATGTTTCTTTGCTTCTTTCATCTCATGGTGCTCATGCAACGCTTACCCATCGGCTGCAACTGCAACTGCACCAGCAATTTTCTCCTCTATCTTGGGTCTTTCTTTATCATGTGCTTCTCGTGCTGAAAATATTCATTAGAAGAAAATTTTCAAATAAGTGACATGAGTATAAATAGCAAAAATAATCACGTTATAAACTTATACTGCAATCGTTAAGTACAAGAAATCAAAATTTTCTTCGCCGTTAAAAATAAATAAATAAAATGTTCAGTGAAGAAACACAAAATAATCACGTTAAAAATAATCTTAGACGAGATTTGCCCACAAAGTAAACATTGTAATCACCTGCAAACGACATGTATCATATAAGTAAGAGTTAAGAGTCTTAGAAGTACATACCACGGCAAAAGCACCGGCAGCAACAACACCTAGCTCATTGTGCTTGTGGTGTTTAACCTCTTTCGCATAGTCAATTGGCTTGATGAACCTGGTGGTGGTGGTGTTTCCCTCCGGTCATTGAGGTGGTGCGTACGAGAAAAATTTACAATCACAACAAAGGATCTAAACAAAAATGAAAATTTGGAAAAAACTAAGGTTTTGATTGATGATATGTCGAAACTACGGGGAATGCTACGGTACACACCCCTTTTTGGGTGCATATGGTATGCACCGGCATAACAAAACCACTAAGCGGCATAACTAGTTATGCTAATAACCACTAAGAGGCATAACTAGTTACGCCCCTATAGGCATTGACCTACGTTGACCTATAAAGGGTGTGTACCATATGCACCCTTAACCCCTTAACGGCATAACCTAGAACTACTAAGAGGCATAACCAAACCACTGAGTGGCATAACCTTGAACCACTAAAAGGCATAACCGTTATGCCATATAGCGGGTGTGTACTGTAGCATTAAACTACTAACAGGTATTGCTATTTATAAAGGAACAAGTAATCTTAGGAAAGCAATCAAATTTGCTACAATCATTGGCTGTAATGAAATCATACTAGAAGGGGACTGGCGGAAATTATAGGAGCTGCTTTGGCTCCTTTGGAGTCGTCTTGCGAGACACAAGGATAAAAACATCTTCATTTAGAAGAGTTGAGTACTGCAGTCTCGTTCGTTGCACCGGCAAGTCGGTAGCACACCCATATTGTGGTACGTAAGAATGTGGCACCATGTTTTGTAATGCCCTTTTTATTTACTGATTTTCCTTCAAATCAATAAACTACCGCATTTCATAAAATAAAAAAGTGTATTCTAAAGACAACAGTTGTATACTTTGATCTTTCAATGACTTTGACAAAATAGAAGTTCAAAATTCAAGATAACCAAGCAGGAATGAGGATGAAAGTGTAGTCTATGACCAATTTGATTGCATAATGACAGTAGTTGATGTTAATAATAACCAAGAGTGTGGTTGAAAAAGTAGAAGCTAAAATATAAAGCCAAACAAAATGGACCAATGCATAAATGAGTGAAATTAGTGTCTACCGCAACATTGCATGCATAAAGATGGTCATGCCATTTATTCCTACTCCGTCTCAATAAAAGAGAGTCCGATTTCAGACATACCCAACTACAAATAATTATAGGGCAAGTTGCTATAGAGTCCATTATAGCTATTTCCTAACACTTCCAGTCCACCTACCATTTTCTTAAGACATCTAGTCCACTCGTTAGACAAACTTACAATTTTGCCCTCTTATAAAAAACAATTAGTCCGTCAGTTTTATTCCCACCGTTAACTTCATCTTCATAACACCACCACCGACATCCTTGCTGGCCGACCGCCGCCCAAATTCCAGCTAGAAAACCTTGGACACTGCTGGAGTGACGCAACATCGGATCTAAAGCCGCTGACGATTTGAGATCAGCATTCCGTGCAAATGGAACACCGCCGGATCTACGGGACTCAAATCTTAAACCGCCGATGATCTGAGATAAGTACTCTGTGGAAGTGTAACAGTTGACGACGACGGTTGGAGCGGGGTACCGTTGTATTTCGGGAGGTACCGGTCTTCCAGACGTTGAACGGAGCTGCAGCTGCTATGGCTCCTTATCCTTACTGCAGATCTGGGCAATTTGCCGCAAGAAAAGAAGATCTGCAATTTGCCGCAAGAAAAGAATAGCAGGAGACGAAGGAATGAGCTTTTATTGTGTGTGGGTGGTTCACAGTTTACCAACTTGAAGGGAAAAAAAAGAAAGTAGAATAGTAGTTGATGGTGCTGGTTTTTTTTTTTTTTTTTCTTAAACAATAAATTGGTTAAGCTAGTATTGGCATGGAACTATTATTATTTGTTACTTGGTAGTATTTATTTTATTTTTAAACAGTAAAAAATTGTAGACTATTATTTGTTACTTGGTAGTATTTATTTTATTTTTATTTTTAAATAGTAAAAAGATAATCATATCTTGTGAGCTCAGATTATCACTTCTTGTGAGTCCAAATAATCACATCTGATCCCATGTAGGCTTTAAAAAAAAGATATGGTTATCTGGAGATTCCAGATTATTATTATTTTTTTAAAAAGATGTGGTTATTTTGACTTTGAAAAATAGATGTGGTTATCTAAAGATTCCAGATTTTCTTTTAAAGCCTATATGGGATCAGATGTGGTTATCTTGAGATTATTTTTTACTCTTGTGAGGGGGTTGTCTGATCCCAATCATGCTTTTTAACATATGATATAGTCCAGATAACCACATCTTGAGAGTCTAGATAACCACATCGGTTCCCCAAGTAGGCTTTTTTTTATAAAAAAAAAAATATAGTCCAGATAACCACATCTTTTTTGGTAAAGAGATAGAAGAATCCATGAATATTACTGAGTTACCAAAAAAAAAAAATGAAGAAGAAGAATCCATTAATCAAAATTATAAAATAACAACCTACCAAAAAAATCTACAAAAAAATTGAAAAATGAAAAAAAAAATACAGAAAATAACCACATCTTGTGAGTCCAGATAACCACGTTTGATCCCAAGTAGGCTTTAAAAAAAACAGATATAATACAAATCTTGTGAGTTAGATAACCACATCTTGTGATTCCTAAGAATGCTTTTAACTTCTTCTTTTTTGTCATTTGTCATTCCAAATTTATTACATGTGAGGAGTGGGGAATGAGTCTCGATCCCGGGATGCAGTGTGGGGCATCCAAGAGCTCTACCGCATGAATAACTATTAATCTTCTTATAAACCAAGTTTTCCCTGGTTTCTCTCTTTAAAATTCCATGTTACATGGTAACAGGTTAATAATCGGTCATGCTAAAAATGTAATTTGACAAATTTATATGCTTTCTCCCATGTATGCCAACATAATTTAACGGTAATCACTATTCCATAGGCCGTGGTAATTAACATTTAGTATTGCGAAATGGATCTCTCTTTCTCTCTAGATAACCACATCTTGTGAGTCCAGATAACCACCTCTTATGAATCCAGATAACAACATATAATCTCAAGTAGGCTTTAAAAATATATATTGTATAGATAACCATATTTTGTGAGTCCAGATAACCACCTATCGTGATTTCAGTCAACCACACATCTGAACCAAAGTACGCACTAAAATACAAATGTTCTTCTTCCGCTACGCCTCCTTGGAATCCTTGCTACTACTTCGTCACCCATCAATGCATAGATCTTTGAGCCCATGTAAAAATACTACTATGTCATTTGAATGTGAACAACTCGCCGTGCTGAAATCAAATTGCAAATGAAGCGTCTTCTTCCAAAAACATATTCAGGACAGGGACCTTTGAGATCGAGATCGGGCTATGGAGTGTTCTTCACTTATTACACATGAGATGGCATTTTTCATATATATTTAAATCGATGCATTATGGTCTCATTTGAAGCAAGTTGATTGTCGACGAATAGTAAACATGAACTCTTATATTGCAGCAACCAGTGAAATCTCAATCTATTCTCAGAGACTCACTAGTTTCACCTTGTTCAAGACTCGGGCATTTGTCTTTAAAAATGGGAGAAGGCCCTAATTTCATGCAATATTTATTGGTTTTGTGGGAAATTACAAGCCACAATCCTAGACAGTGCTTTCAACATCCATTGAAGCTGGGAAGGGAATAAAAAAAGAAGAAAATAATAAAAAGAAAATAAAATTGAGAATGAAGGAGACAGTGCATATATAAAACAACATTCATTTAGGCATTTCATCGAACAGTTGCTTTGCCACTGACTATTAACCAATTTACAAAGCAAAACACTAGAAAAGAAAGTTCAAAAATACACACCCCTTGCATCTCTGACTTCAACGAAAGTTCAGTATGTTCTTTGAAAAATGACTTGTCCATGCTACTCTTTTATGGCTGAATTGTTGTATTCAGATACTGGAGGGAGTCTCATGGATTTGTAATCCAAACCTTTGTATAATCAGCCTGTCCGACCAGCCATACATCAGATATGGTTTCCTTCTACCTCACATAGATCAATTACAAACTCAACAAATCCAATCCAGAGAAGAACGGAGTAACGGCCGAGAAGAAGACAGCCAGACGAGACTGCTGCCAGAATCGCTTGAGATAAAAAAAAAAAAATAGCTAATAAACTAGATACCCACCCTTGTCGCCCGATGCTGCCACAGTCGCTTGAGATTTCGCCGGAATCTCTTAATCTTGCCAGAATCGTTGCCCTATACTGTTGCATCCCTACCAATTGGAAGTTCCGAGAGAGCTTTACTCGGTGCCGTCACCCGCTGTAGTTCCGAATTCCGATCAAGAATACCGCCGAATCGTCGAAGAAGAAGGGCCCCACCGGCGAGCTAGTTGTTGATGACCCGCAATCTCTCCCTCCTACTCTCTCTCTCTCTCTCTCTCTCTCTCTCTCTCTCTCTCTCTCCGTTTGATGTTTCAGTGGGTTTGTAAACCACTTTAAAACAGGGGTATTTTTGTCCTGTTAAAAAACAGAATGGGCTCAATGCAATATGAAAAGTGGCTGGGTGGATTAGATATGTTACTAAAAGCTATAATGGACCCTAGAGTAATTTTTTAATAATTATAATGGTTTTGTTCGTTCCATAGTTTTAGTTTAGTTTTAGTTTTAGTTTTATTTTGTAATCATTACACTCATTTCTCTCTCTATCTCTCTCTATTCATTACCCCTAACTCCAAAACTAAACTAAACTAAACTAAACTAAAACGGCTTATTTACCTTTTTAGTCCCCAAAGTATTCGCGAAATGTCAATTTGGTCCCCAATATTCAAATCGTGTCTATCGAGTCCCCAATGTTCACAATGTGTGTTTAATTGGTCCCTGTGTCTAACTCCGTCCGTCTTCTCCGTCAAATGCAGGGGTAATTTCGAAATTTCACCCCCACACCCTTCTCTCTCTCCAGATTCAAGCAAACCCAGTGAAATGAAAAAAAAAAAAAAAAAACTGAAAATTATGATTTAATTAACAACCAACATTCAAATCTGACCCATTTCTGAATCCATCCCAAATCCTTCAGCAGGTGGAGCCGCTACCCAATCATAAGCAAATAATGAACTCAATTTTTTTTTTCCCTTCCATTTTTGTGTTAATTAAGTAGTAGTAAAAAAAATACTACCAAAACTCGTTAAAAACAAAAAATATTCCGAAGATGTTACTACTTACTACTTTAAAACAACACGAAATGAAGAAAAAACTTCAATCCACTGCGAAAATATTTGTCCCTCTCTCTGCTCTCTTTATTTGTACTGTTCTCTCTCATTCCATCCTGGCTCCTTTTTTATTCTTCTCCGGCGACGACGATTACTTCTCCGGTGTGCAAACTGATACTCCTAAAATGTCGTGGTTCCGAGCCATCACTGTTTCTCTCCTTCTTGTGGCGGCCCTTCTGATCTCCTCCTCCGCACCCCAGATGCTGCCACCACCCTCCCCACCTCCCACCGAAAGTACAACCACCATCGTGGTAACGCCAGACGGCGTTTTTGTGGATCCACCGACCCCACAACTGGCGGTCCTCACCTCGCCACCCGCCCAGTCTACTGTTTCGCTGGAGGAGGTGATCATCACGATATTGCAAGTGATTGGGTACATATTAGTCATGGGATTTGTTATCGGTGCTACAATTTTTGGAATATGGTTCACGATATTGCAAATGATTGGGTAGCGGCTCCACCTGCTGAAGGATTTGGGATGGATTCAGAAATGGGTCAGATTTGAATGTTGGTTGTTAAGTAAATCATAATTTTCAGTTTTTATTTTATTTTATTTTATTTCACTGGGTTTGCTTGAATCTGGAGAGAGAGAAGGGTGTGGGGGTGAAATTTCGAAATTACCCCTGCATTTGACGGAGAAGACGGACGGAGTTAGACACAGGGACCAATTAAACACACATTGTGAACATTGGGGACTCGATAGACACGATTTGAATATTGGGGACCAAATTGACATTTCGCGAATACTTTGGGGACTAAAAAGGTAAATAAGCCAAACTAAAACTACTAAACAAACAAGGCCATAATATCAACTGTTGGGCAACGCAAAACATACCACGTGCACGTAGCAAAACCACTAGTTACTTTAAAAAGCAAGAAGACTCCAAGTGTTTTCCCACACTTTCAAAGTAGTAGGAGTAGTAGATTGTACTCCCACAAAGATACAAAACACACAGACTTGACTCTCGCAAACTCATTTATTGGTACAAGAAATAAAACACAACCACACAATTTATTAAAATGCCCAAACGCTAAACTTGACTCTGGCAAACACATTGATCAGACCCACAGACTCCAGCTCTTGATACGTCCCATCAATTAGTTCTGTCCTCCTCTCCCACACGGCTTTATATGTTTCAGTGCTTCGTCCTTCTGATGGCGCTCATTAGATGCATACGCACCAGCTGCAAGTAGAAAATCAGTTGCAATTTCTATGTCGTGCTTGTAGCTGTTAGCGTGCGCCGGGTCTTTCTCCATCATTTCATTTTCATGCTATAGATTTCATTAGAAGAAAATTTCCAAATATCAGAAATGACAATAAAAAGTGAGCACTCTTTGAATACTTGAAAAGAAATTCGATAGTTACGTGAAAGGAAGTACAATTACAACTTGTGTTCTAGCTAGATCAAGAACACATTTCGTTAGGAATTGCGGAGGCGATTCTAACTCGTTATTTAAGAGATGTGAATGGAGAAAAGAAATAATATATTAAGCATAAAAGCATAAAAACACATGAAATTCATGGTTTATAGAAAACGTGGGCTACGATTGACAGTAGTTGTAATTTTTTCACTATGACGCAGAGTGAACAAAAGATTCAAATTGATCGAGATGGAGTTTTTCTATATTTTTATCCTTAATTGATCGAGATGAATGGGAAATTAATTACGATGAGTTACGTGCTCAACTCACCAACATACAAACACTCAAGATCTTGGATGATATGAATCACATAAACAAATTAGAGAAAGAGGAAGTGAGAGAAAGACATCACTCACAGATATACGTGGAAAATCTCTTGGTCACTCTCTACAAATACAATAGCTTTCTCTCAAACGAATATAGTGCATGTGCCGTTCTAGCCTTGAAAATCCAATTCAAGGCCTTATATACATATTTTGTTCTTGTCTGACATTCCTGACCAACTCGACACTGTCATGACCGACTTCTTCAGGGTCCTGACCGTGTTTAGGAAACCTCTGAAATTGATGACGGTCTTGACCGTCCTCGAAACAATCTTGACTAAAAGTTCTCAAACTTCAAAAATTGGTTTTTGCCCATATTCCACATTCTAATTTATTCACAAGATAAATATTTTTAAATTTAGAGGGCATCATTATATAACCTCCATGCATGTAACGAAAAAGAACCCATAAGATCGAGGTGCTATAAATTCACTTGAATATTTTATTTAAGATATCTATTTTCCATTCGAGAGGAGACTAAGTTTTTACAGAAATTACATCCATCTGAACAATCAACTGGTATTTAACAAATCCAACAATCACACCATAAAGTCCCAAATCAAATAATCCCCTGAGCTCTCAATTGGGTTTTTTTTTTTATAAGAACCTCTCAATTAGCTTCTCTTCTCCATTCTTTAATTTCCTCTATGTTATTGTAATCCGATCTTTTATTCCTTCCACAGTTCCAAATGGCCGGTGAAATTAATACTTTTAATGATCACGGTATAAATAGTTTTAGACGAACATATTTTTGCCTGTAAAATAAATAATTAACATATAATCGCTGGCAAGTGACAAGTATCAGATGAGTAAGAGTGAGTTCACGCTAATATTTTTGTTATTTTTGTTTACATTTGTGTTCTCCTTTTTTGAATTTTTGTTTAATTCACGTTTTATTTTGTGGATTTTTCAGCCGTCTCGAAGAGAAATGTCTAAAAAGTGAATTATGACTAAAAGAAAAAAAAATAAAAAATACTAAAGACAAAAAAAATACCAAACAACTGGTATTTTTTATCTGCAGTGTCATCTTATATACTCTCTCCGTCCTTTTTTAAGTGATCCCTATCGGAATACGTGTTCCAAACTCCTAAAAAATATATTTCTTTATATAATTTTTAAATTTTTTATACCAAATTAAAGTTCTCATTGAGTACTTTAATTTGGTGCAAAAAAATTAAAAACGTTTTACGGAAGTATATTTTTTAACGTCCACAAAAATACTTAATTTTTAAAGGTATCACTAAAAAAAGGGATGGAGGGAGTATGAACATTTTTCAACTTTGGTTCGCATTTTAATATTTTTCCTATTCCTCTCATCGAGACTAAATATTAATCCAAAAATTTAGGATGAAAAGATAAAAGAAAAATTAGGAAAAGTAAGTTTTGGTAAAAAATATACCCCCGACAAAAAATATTGCGTAAACCCACCCCAAGATGTAAGAGTCTTACACTGATAGAAGCAACAGCTTTCAGGGCCGTTTGCCTGCCGTAGTTCTCGTTGTGCCTATGGAGTTGAAACTCTTGCACATAGCCAACTGACAGGCAGTGCTGGCAGGGTTTCTCTGGCTTGCAGAGATGGCAGTGCTTTTTCCCATACCCAGTACTCATTGTGTTGTTGCGTACACACCGAAGAACCTAAACAAATTTGGAGAAACTATTGAAGTGATGAGATGGAGAAACTAATAGGTACTGCTTATTTATAGAGGAAAAAAGTTGGTGAAATGGAGCCGGTCTCCCATGTGAGTGGGATTGGCACTCAACTTGTGGGGTTGAGTAATGCATGAGGTCACAAGGCGTTGAGTAATGCATGAGGTCACAAGGCGTTGAGTAATGCATGAGGTCACAAGGCTCCCCGCCAAGGGTCGGTTTCCGGATGTTTGGGTTGCCCAAACCCAACTTTTAACTTGGTTGCCTACTTAATATAAAATCATAAAAAAACCAAAAGTCATATAAGTAAGAAGTTGTAAAAATTCAAGAGCTATTTTAGAGGCCCGAAGTAAATTTTCAATTTTAGGCTCCCTACATTCTCAAAAGTTCTTTTAAAAAAAACTAAAAAAGTACAAACTAAAAGATACAACTCTAAAAAAATTAAGGCAAAAAGATATAATTGTAAGAGTTTTTTTTTTTTGTTTTTTAAGAAAACAAGAAAGTTTCATCAAATTGTAACTATGATTTGTGTGAAAAAAATTAATAAATTGTGTTAACTCTCTTGATTTTGTTTCAATTTTCCACTATTGAGATAATTGTATTTTAACCAAACATAAGAACGTATCACTTGTACACTACTGCTGTGTTTGTTAAATGCAAAATTATTAGCAGAGTAGTTAAGTAATGTAATTTTCATAATATTTTGATTTGGAATTTGAAAAGAAAAAAAAAAGTCTAGAATCACAATCAAAATACACACACATTAGCACAAGCACACACATAAATTTACGGGGCTCACATACACAACACTAGTTTGTGTGGTTTCATATCTTTGACTCTCAAATTCCCATGTGGGAAATATAAGAGTAAACCTTACTATTCAACAACTTTTGCTGGCTCATGATCACAAAGAGAGACCTAATAATCCGTAATACAAAAAAAAAAAAAAAAAAAAAAAAACAAAGAGACCTGGATTGACCATACATAACCAATAAAAAAGTTTAATCATTTAGTGCAGGTGGTGATCACTATTAATTAATTACGTAGACCATACATTTTACCCTTCATAAGAGTTAGAAATTAAAAGAAGTGGTGGTGGCCTTGATGCTTCATATGTTTCTTTGCTTCTTTCACCTCATGGTGCTCATGCAACGCGTACCCACTGGCTACACCCACAATTTTCTCCTCTCTATTGTGGCTTTGAGCGTGTGCGCTGGGTCTTTCTTTATCATGTGCTTGCCATGTCGAAAATATTCATTAGAAGAAAATTTTCAAATATGTGACATGAGTATAAAGAGTGAAAACTATCGTGTTCTAAACTTATAATCGTTAAGTAAAAGAAATGAAAATATTCTTTGTCATTTAAAAAAGGGTTAAATTTCTACTTGCCCCTTAAACTATCAAATTTTTTTATTTTATTTCCCCCTTCAACTACCAATTGAAGTCCCTTCCCCCTTCAACTATCATTTTCTTCTTTACTAAGGACAAATCACGATTTCCATCCACTTGATGGATGAAAAAGTTAGTCCCAAGGCTATATTAGTCTTTTTATTAGTTCCATACAACTCATAATAAGAAGCCACAATCAGAAGACAAAAAAAAATAAAATGCATCAATAGACATCCATAGGTTTAGCAATAACAGTAAAAACAAAAAAATGGCATAAGTGCCTTGCCATAGCAGTACTGCAAGGAAAAAAAAGAAGGCATCAATAGGTCAAATGTAGCACATAACAACTCAATTCCAACTCCTTCAATCCCGAAAAAAGTGGGTTTTTGAAATAAAAATGTGTTACTCGATACTTACACAGGTCAGTTTTCTTCCAGTGGGAGCCCTCAAGATCCATGCCATCTTTAAAACCATACCTTTAGTGACCAATGGAGCTAAAAATACTTCTCCTCAGGAAATCTCTTCTCCGAAAACCCTAGTTTTGGTTTGATCAACAAAATGAAAACCCTTAGTCGGCTTCATTATTGTAGGTATACGAATATTACGCTCTTTCTTTTTTCATCAGTTTTCAAAAAAAAAAAAAAGGTTAACAGTTTCCGTCACAAATTTTGGATGGAAAACGTGAATTGTCCTTAGTAAAGAAGAAAATGATAGTTGAAGGGGGAAAGGAGTTCAATTGATAGTTGAAGGGGGAAAGGAGTTCAATTGATAGTTGAAGGAGGAAGTAATTTTTTTTTTGATAATTTAAGGGGCAAGTAGATATTTAACCCTTTAAAAAAATCGTTATGTGAAATAGCCTTAGACAGGATATATTTGCCCGCAAAAGAAACATAATAATAATCGGCAAACCATATTGTATCTTATAAGTAAGAGTTATAGGCATGTAAAATTTTAGCTTATCACAAATCGCCACATGTTGCTAGGGCACACAAATTGGCCAATTAAATGTTGCCAAATGTCACAAGTCGAAGTCAAAGTTTCATGGACAGGCCAATTAAATGTTGTCAAGTGTCTGTA
Organism: Vaccinium vitis-idaea; assembly: GCA_963854785.1. Taxonomy (NCBI): domain Eukaryota; kingdom Viridiplantae; phylum Streptophyta; class Magnoliopsida; order Ericales; family Ericaceae; genus Vaccinium; species Vaccinium vitis-idaea. The sequence continues at coordinate 31,208,458 of OY978223.1, read as the reverse complement.
GGTCAAAAGACCAAGCACGACAAATGGCCAATCAAATGTTGCCACGTGTTTACAAGTCAAAAGTCAGAGATATGTGAAAGGACCAATTAAATAGCACCACGTGTCGAAATGACACAGTAATTTATTTATCAAGTTCGGCCAATTAAATTATGCCACTTGATGAAATAAATTTTATATCTCGTTATTTATAAATATCTTTCTTAAAATAAATAAGAAGAAAGATATTTATTAAATTTTAATTATTTTCCTTTAAATCAAATAAGGAAATAATTAGAGAGAGAAAAATATAGAAAGCATTGCAGTCTGTCATAAACTCTCCATCCCACATCCTTAAATAGATGTGCTCTCTCTCATATTTTTCCATCAAGACATTGAAGCTTCGATCAAGACACTGAAGCTTCAATCAGGACATTCAAGCAGTCAAGCTCAAGAGCTTTGAAGATCAAGCTTCAGAACCCTTCAGAATTCCTTGAAGTCAGACACACATTCAAGCTCGAGACCTCTGAAGATGAAGCCTCAAAGCCCTTCAGAATTCCTTGAAGTAATTAAGAAGAGACATTCAAGCATCCAAGCTCCAAAGCTCTGGAGATCAAAGCCTCCAAGCCAAGGTTCTGAATCTCGTACCGGACAAGGTACCGGTTTTCTTACTGGTATGGTACGGTACCGGTACCGGGCAGGTACCGGTACCGTTTCGGATTTAGCGCTATTCCCAATATATATAATTATAAATATATATTTTAGTGCATATTTCGTACAAAAAATATATTTTTTATAGCATATCTCATGCAAATTAAAATATATATTTTATAGCATATTGCATTCAAAAATATATTTTTATAAAATATTTCATACAAAAAATATGTTTTTTATAGCATATTTTATGCAAAATATTTTTTTATAACATATTTTTTAATATTAGATACCTAAGGCCCAAGAGAATGAGAAATATATGGCCCAATATTAAAAATACTAGATAGCCCATGGCCCAAGTACTAGAAGTACAAGTAGCATAACCCTAATACTATATAAAATAACATATACACGATATACTCTTCAGTTCAATGAACAAGATGACCGACGCTCTGCATATTTTAGCCGTCGCCGGAAGCTAAAACCCATATCAGGTCTCTCTCTCTCTCTCTCTCTCTCATCTATTCTTCTACTTTTTCCCAAATCTGCTTCTTTGTTTGAAGCTAAAACCCAGATCGCCGGAAGCTAGACGTGGTCGACGGAGACGAGTTGAGGTCGTCGGAAAGACAGATCTGGAGGTTTCAACGCTCTGCAAAATCTCGGACGAGATTCGCGGTACTAGCATCTCGCCCGGTATTTCCCGGAATGACCGGTAAGGACCGGTAAGGACCGGAAAATAGAGCGAAACGGAAATACACCTCAAAGGTACCGGATTCTTCAAAAAACGGGACGTACCGGCCGGTACCGACCGGTACGGTACGAGATTAACAGCCCTGCTCCAAGCCCTTCAGAATTCTCCAAGCCAACATCAAATAAGACGGTTCTTCGATCAAAGCTTTAAAGCTCCGCAGAACGCACAAGCCACACCATCTTCTTCTTCGCAGATCTCGGAGAAGATTCCGCCATTTGATTCGGGATCAAGCTGTCAAGCCTTCGAATCAAGCAAGATGCCTTTTCATATTAAAGCTTCAAAGTTCTGAAGAACGCTCAAGCCAAATCCACAAGTCATCAATCTCCTTCTACTAAATTTAAGAAGATCTCAAAGACTGATTTGAGAAGAAGCTCTACAGCCCTCAAAGTTAGTGGTCACAAATTCGTCATCTTTTTCCAACAAAATTGAAAAATATCAAGTAATTCAACTTGAGAAGAAGCTTCCAGGCCCTCAAATCAAAATCCGTCAAATTTGCCGTCATCTTCGCAAAGACCAAAGAAGATCTCACCATTCAATTCGACAACAAGCACCAAGCCCTCGAATCAAACTCTTGAAGAGAAGAATCAGAGGATTATTTTCTTTCATTGGAAATTACTACAGAGATTGTAAATCCTAATTTCTCAAATAAATAAAATCAACTTTGGTCAATATATTTCCTTTTTTTTCGCAGACTCGAAATTTCTGTGATACAACAATACCAGAAGAAACAGCGCTAGAGTCTTAGAGCTAGAGCTAGTCTCATTTAACTTTTGAGTTTTTGGTTTTTGGGACGTTTTAGTTGATGTATGTGAAGTTAATGACTTATTTCGAAAAGAGTGAAATGTCAAAAAAGCCCAAAGAGCTAGTAAAAAAATCCACTTAATGAAACAACGCTAGTATTATAAAACATTTATAAAACTGGGCCGACAATGACAACTACAAATTAAGTTTTTTTTTTTTTGAGAATTTTAATTTGCCATTCTATTACAATTTTTTTTCTTTAGGGTGCCACCTTATGAGGTTTGAATCTTTATGATTCCATCCTGTAAATTGAAATTGGACCATTGTGCCCTTATTATGTATTTTAGAAAAAGACAATTATTACCATTAATGAAGGTTCAATACAAATAGGAAATTTTAATATTGCTATAAACACCTTTAGTATATATGATACTATATATTTATGAGATGTATTCAAGATTGCTATAAACAACTTATATCTCGTAATACCATATATATAGATATTGCTAACACCTTTAGTATATAGTTTTATATATATATATATATATATAGAGAGAGAGAGAGAGAGAGAGAGAGAGAGCCTAATCCCTTATATCTCGCCCCCCATTATTATCCCATATCAAATTGAAATCAATACATATTCCAATACTAAAACAAAACCCCTCCAAATTTGAAGATGATGGGATGCGTACTACAATGACAACGAGCAAATAAATCGACGACGAAGTCAAAGAGCTCACCAGCAGCAAAGAGATCGACGTCGTCGGTTCTAATTCTGATGAAACCCCCAAACCCTTCCAACTTTGGGGCGGCGGCGGAGTCGATCTGCACACCCACTGCCATGTCGTCGCCCTCTCTTTCTCCTCTCTCCGCCATCATGTATTTTTTTATGGTGGTGGTGGTGGGTTCTAATTAAGTCTTTGCTAAAGGCGGTATCGTTTTTCCAATTCAATGGTGGTTTTTTTTTCCCGATTCATAAGGTTTACTTGTTTTGTGTTTTTTTTTTCAATTCAAATGGTGGTCGCATGAGTTCCAAATCTAATCTTTTTTTTTTTTTTTTTTGAATGGATTTATGTTTTCAATATTTTTGTGAGATTTGTTTGGGATCTGTGGGTTTTGCATGTTTTTAGGAATGAACATGGTTTCTTTGTTTACCATGTTGGCTGAATCGTACATTAAATATGGTGTATTAGTGTATAGAGTTGATTCCAGGTTTCATGGTGTATTCGTTGCCCATATTTTTTCACACAGTATTAATCATGGTTAATTTCATTACCATGTTTTTCTTGGTTTTGGTTTGGGTTGGGTTGTGGTTTTATGGTGAATTAATTTACCATATGTTTCATGAGTTTTTTTATGATTTTTTTGTGGTGCATTAATCTACCATGTTTTTATGGTTAATATCAATATGACTTTTATACTTGGACTACATATATCTATTTTTTATGGTGCATTAATGTGTCATGTTCTTTACTTCATTTACTTACACTTATACTATATTATTATTCAGAAATGTATCATGTTATGATTATTTGTTAGGTCAAAATGTCATGATTATTTTTTTTCCATTTTTGTTCTGAGATTTTAGGAATGAGAAAATCAGAACAGAGAATTATAAGAATAGAAAAGAGAGATTTTCAAGATAGAAGAGAGAGAGATTGAGATAAATTAGGAAATATTAGGAGAGAGAAATGTTAGGAAATTAGGAGAGAGAATTATTAAAAAAATCAGGAGAGAAATATTAGGAAAGATTAGGAGAGAGATAAATTAAGAAAGATTAGGAGAGAGAATCTATATTAGGAAAATTAGGAGAGAGAAAGGGTGTTTTGAGGTTTATTTGAATTTTCGGATGGAATCATAAATATTCAAATCTCATAGAATGGAATCATAATGATTAATTAACTCTCCTTTTTTTTTTTTTGGCAGGAAAAGTGTGTTTTAATCACGGAGATGTTGATTCTTAATTAATTTGATTATGAAGCAAATAATCTACTCAAGAGTCATCGTTTCTACAAAATTAAGGTTTTAGATGATGGAGTTGATACGGGATTGGTCCCACGGTGTTAGGAAATCGAAACACAAACAGTCGTGCGTAATGAAAAATGGGAAAGAAAAACGAGACACAAGATATACGTGGAAAACCTCAACGCGAGGAAAAACCACGGGAGCCACGCCAGTCCACTATGAAATCGAAAATAAGAGTACAAGTCTTCTCGCAATCTCTTTGAGATCTATGTTTTCTCTCACCTCTCTCTGTTTTTCTCTGAAAACTGAAAACCCTAAAATTTTAAAAACTGCTAAATAAATAGGTCGGACCCTTTGTCCCGTGGGGGCGCTGCCCCCTGCACCCCCGGGATAGACCACTGCTGAAGATTGTCTGCAACCCAACACACGGGACCATCTGTGCATTTTGGTGTGGAAAAAAAGTCTAATAGCACACCAAATTTTACAACAAAACTTATAACCAATTAACCAAATTAGTATATGGGAGCCATCAATTTGATAGTCAGAGAAACTTTCAACTTGTAGAGCACGGTATTTTCGATATATAATATTCAGAATAGGAAAAAACGTAATTCAAACAAAAGATAAATGTGTTCTGATCATGCACTTATGAAAATAAGATAAATATGATATATATTCGTGTTGACTCTATTAATGTCTCGCACATTTTCTTGTTACTATGGATTGCACGTATAAATCAATTCGTGTTTTCTTTATTTGAAAAAAAATAGAAGATCATATGCCGATATTGATAAACAAATACACAACAATGCGTAGAAACTACAGATCCAAGAAGCACAGTAAGAACTACCCAGTACCCACCACCAAGACCCTGCAAAAAGAAATAGAGAACACAAGGCATAAAGAGAAATCAAGGGGGAAAAAAGAAAAAGGAAAAAAAAGGCATAAAGATAACTCAATAATAGTAATAATAAAAAAAACACAAGGCGTGAAGAGAACTCAAGCATTAACCACTGCCCCGATTGGAGATTGCTCATACACATCATGAGACCATCTCCAACAATATCTCCACATTTCACGTCAACTTTTACCTCCACTTTACATTTTTTTACATCTACCTTCCAAAATTATCTTTCACTTTTATCCATTGACTCTTTTTTTGTTGTTTTTTTGCTAAGCAAATATTTTTATAAATCTTTGAAGAAAGAGCAAAGATTAAAGGGACAAGGGCACACCGGCAGAAAAAAACCACCACCCAAGACCCAACTAGCCAGAAAGGCAAGAAACCAACCAAAACTAGAAACACCCAAAAGAGAACATGAAACACCTAAAGACCCCAAACAACTCCAAAAAACAAAGAAACCTATAGCAGAGGTCCAAAAAAATAAAGAAAGCTAAAACTCTGAAGAGAGAGAAGCATCATCCTCCCCATCAGAGATCTTATCTTCATCAATCTCCGTATAATTCTTCAAAGCTCTCTCTATCAGCAATTTTTTCTTCTTCTAATTCAACCAATTTTTTCAAATTATAGTTCCTCCCCCCCTTGAAAACAACTCCATGTTTAGCAGTATCATCCATCGTCTTACGAGCATTCTTGAATAATAGAGAATTTCTGTTCTGAATGCCAATGGAAGAAATAGAAGAAGAAGATACCTCCTTAGTTTTGTGAGAAACTAAGGACGCCTTAATACCGAATTCTGAAATAAACTTCTTTTTCCTAATCTTCCTCTTGGATCTATTTACCCTTCTTTCCAATTTGAGGATAGCCCCATGGGTGATCTCTCCTCCGGAAAGCATTGCTCGGACACCTTAAGACTGGATTTCTGCCCATAGGTGCAAGGACTAGAAATTGAAATGCTCTCATCCGGGACAGAGATGGCCTTGATCTCATCTTTCTTAGAAACCCCATTACAAAAGCTCTCCTTTGAAATCCCCTCTTGAATATGGTTGTCTTTTTCTTTATCCATTCACTCTTCACCATTAACTTTTCAAAATGGCAAAATAATAATTGTTCAAACTTTTACTCCATTAACTTTTTAAAACAAACACTTACTTAATTAGAAATAGCCTAAAATGAAATATTCGACAATAAAAAAGGGACGGACGTAGTATTTTGTTTTTTTGCTCACGCAATATGTCTATATTTTCATGTATTGTGTGGAAGGTAGGTGTGAGAGTAGAGAAATGGAGAGGTAGAGAGAATGTGGCAGCACCTTGGGTGCTGTTGGGATACAGGGTAAAGCAAAATACAAATTTGCCGGGCCTGCGAGTTGTCCATTATCACGGGTTGCATGTTTATGGCGGCCTTAATTCTTGATATGTCAGTATACTTATTTTTACGAGAAATTTAATTAGGCATCTTCTTTTAATATTATCCTTAGGATGCCACCCTATGACATTTGAATCTTTATGATTCCATCCCGTAATTTGAATTTGGACCATTGTGCCTCTATTAATTATTTTTTTTATCAATATATGTATATAAAATAATTATATATTTCTTACTTACACTTACTGTTGGTTACAATTCCTATTTTTATGGGATTTGGTTTCAACTTCAATTGGATTCCTTAATCATGAGATCAACACTTCCTATTTTAAAGGATTTGGTTTCTTATTCCCTTATTCCTTTACTGCATATTACACGGAATGATCAACACAGAACCTAGATTAGTTCTATAAATACATGCATTCGGAAGATAACATCTTTGTTGAAATCATAACTTCAGACACAAATTCAAAGGGTTTATTTTTTATTTTGTAATGTTCGTATGTGACAAATTTTGTTGTGTCAGGCCACAAACCAACAAGCAAAAATCAAGGACACAAGATTTACGTGGATCCCCGACCCCAACCATGAAGCTCTAGAGGTACGTCCACGGGCGAAGAGCGAGAGACGATTCACTAAGAGCAGGGAGAGAATACAAAGAGCCGGCTAGACCTGTAACTCTAATTGAAAAACCAACAAATATTTAGGGATAAAGTCTCAAGAGGAGGAAAGGGGCGTGCAAAAAACCCTAATATCCAATTCCAAGAATTAAGGACAAAACTCTACGAGGTCATAAGGCTCCTATTTATAAGAATGTGCGGAAAATTAGAACAAAACCCTCAAAAACACGTAGACACAGGTAATCCGTCTGGAACCCGGTCAAAAACCGCCCTAGCGGGTTTGATTTCCGCCTGGGCGGGATTTCCAGAAATCCACCCGAAGAACCCAATCTACAAAACACGCCCGGGCGGCCCAAAATCCCGCCCGGGCGGTTTTTCTAGAAACACATCCTCAGTCCAAAATTGCAAACTGCTCACGATGAATTCTGCACCTTTCTTCGAATGTATAAAATTCAAGGATTAATTCCGCCAAATTTTTATCTTGATGTTATGAATTTGAAGGATATTATGAATTCGTATACCAATCTTACAGATCTATGTACAAATGTTTTGTTTTTGGTAAAAATATATACAAATGTTAAGAACATATTATGAATATCTATACAAGATGTACTGAATTTAAAAAACAAATTACGTACGAAAAATATATTTTACAAAATAGGGACTCATAACATTCTTGGATTGATTAGATGCAGTGGGCTCTAGTCCGCAGCCCGTTGACTGGTAATACGGATAATAAACAAGCCTTCAAAACGATTTCGTATCTCGTATGACAGAGATATTAGCTTAGAGCATCCAATCAAGCAGCACATGCATGCAACCTTTCATTACTTTATTCATAATAAAATTATCAAGACTAAGAGTATTCTCTTGATTGGTGTGAACAATCATCCATGATTCATTTACCCAAAAAAATCATCCATGATTCAGATGAATACTGGCTGGTTAATAAATTCCCCGGTAAGCCAAATTGAGTTTGTTCTCTCCTTATTTCATTTTTTTTTTTAATAATTCATGGGGTCCTAATCAGCTTACACTCTACGAAAAAGATATTTTACAAAATAGGGACTCATAACATTCTTGGATTGATTAGATGCAGTGGGCTCTAGTCCGCAGCCCGTTGACTGGTAATTCGGATAATAAACAAACCTTCAAAACGATTTCGTATCTCGTATGACAGAGATATTAGCTTAGAGCATCCAATCAAGCAGCACATGCATTCAACTTTTCATTACTTTATTCACAATAGAATTATCATTAAGTATTCTCCTGATTGCTGTGAACAATCTATATTACATTACACAACGGTTTTAAGAAATGTCTTTCTCACAACTGTCCTCTGTGGCAAATTGGAGGGTCGTGATTGAATTTTAAAGTTTTTTCTCAACTATTCCAAGGGTTGAAATTACTTTCATTTAAAAATTCAAAACCCTAAACTAAACCACCCACTACAACCGTCGGATCAACATTTCATTTTAGTTATAGCCGTCCGATCGAGAAAATACTTCACAGTATAAACCACCCTAACCTTATGGCTAATAGATTATTTCCATTGATTGATTTTAAGTTGTTTCATTTAAAAAAGAATTGATTATCCCTTTAAGTTCAAATCTACTAAACAAATGGGTTTCCTACTTAATTTCCCTACATTCAACTCAATAATTGGTTTATGTTGTTTCCTTTTACCTTGATTTTCCTATATTCAAAATGGAAACAAACCCCTTTTGGATTCATAAATCGAAAGGAAACAATCATTTTTAAAAAACTTGATAATTATATTTTTCTTTACTAATTAGCATTGTACATATGTATTCCTTCAAAAATGAATCTACGTTTTCCTTAATAATCTATTTTGAACTTAGATTTTCCTTTTATAAGCTCAAACGATTCTTCTAAATTCATAAGCTTCTGTAAGAAGAGGAGAAATTAGGTTCCTTCATACCTTGATTGCAGAAAGAGAGTGGCTCATTACCTCTGGTTTGTCAGAACAAGAGGTTACCAAATCTTTTTATTTTTTCCATTATTCTACACGTTCTCACCCTCTCTCCCTGGGTTAGATGTTTTGAGGCCCTTTCGGGCTATGTGGTACGGAGTAGTGTACACTGTTTCTCTCCATGCATGTTTTTTCTTTCGTATGAAAAGAAATGAGATGTGTCAACGTAATATCTGTACAGGTTATGATTGCACCACGATAGTGTTGGGATGAATAGACGAGATCTATGGTTAAGGTAACTTATTTCGTCACCATTTTATTTTGAAAGAGGAAATTCTTACTCATTTAATTATTTTTTATATGTTTTATTGTTATTCATGTTCTTAATTTTTCTCTTTGGACAAAGTAGGTGTTCAAGAGTGATGAAGACAGTACTGGAAGACATTTCAAAAATTGATGATGAGAAAGTTCAAACATTCATGATCAAAAGTGACAAATAAAAAGATCGAGAAGAACGTCTGAAGAAGTTTATTAATAGTAAAAGTTTTACATAATAGAGTTTGATGAAAGAGCATCACAACTCAAAAGCTAATGAGGAAGATACTCTCTTTACATTACTCTTTCGGTATCCATTTTTTATTTTTTTTAGCTGTTAGTATTTCCACATGAGATTTATTTATGTTTTAGGTATTTCTAGAGTATTAGAGCAAATTAATATGTTGTTTTTCGACATACCGTTTTGGTGCATTGAATTGATGCGTCACATAAAGATTAAATGTAGTTGTTGTTTTGATATGAGATCGATTTAATGTAGTTGATTAAATGACATCTGTTTAAAAGCTTATTTGAAAACATGACTTTTAGGAGAAGTTAGCTTGATTGGCGGGGTGGTCAACAGTAGAGAGTGATAATTCATTTAAATTGTGTCCAGAACCTGTTGTTTCGTGCCTTTAGGCATGGGCAATACCTAGTCATCCATGATTCAGATGAATACTGGCTGGTTGATAAATTCCCCGGTAAGCCAAATTGAGTTTGTTCTCTCCTTATTTCATTTTTTTTTTAATAATTCATGGTGTCCAGAGTAGTGGTCTACCAGGTTTCAAGGGAAAGTGGGGCTGGCTTTAGGAATTTAATACAGTATATTTTTTTCTTTTCTTTGAGTGGACGAAAGTCTCTCTCTCTTTCTCTTGGCCAATAGGCCGATTAGAGTCTAGAGACAGTGTTTGGATAAAAAATAAAAAAAAAAAGACAAGTGTAAAAAAAGAGTGATTGCTTTGAGTTTTTAAAACAAAGGTCTTGGGAGATGAGTTGCTTGGCTCAAGGGGGAGACAAAAAGGGACAGAGGGGAGTGTTTTATGGGTAAAGTATGGGCTAGGAAATAAGTTATATATATATACCAAAACTCAATCGGGTGGTTGGGTTCATCCAAAATAAATTACCCCAACCCGAGATCCGACCGAATGACAAATTATTTCTCACATATGGACCTGGATCCGACCAAAGATCTGATCGGGTTAGTATCGGGTCGGGTTTTTTCGGGTCGGATTCTCGGGCGGGTCGGATCATTGTGTAGCCCTAACGTAGACAATACATTATAACCTTCAAAAGAGTTGAAAATTGAAAGAAGTGGTGGTGGTGGTGGTGGTTCTTCATGTTTCTTTTCTTCTTTCACCTCATGGTGCTGATGCAATGCGTACCCACCAGCTGCACCTAAAATTTTCTCCTCTATGTTATGGCTTTGAGCAGAGGCGGCTCCATGGGGAGCCGAGGGAGGTCGCCCGAACGTCCTGAATTTTTATTTTTTTTAAGAAATACATGTAAATTTTATTTTTGAAATTTGTTGTCATTTTGAACACCTAACAAAAATGTTTGAACACTGTACTAAAAATATTTGAACACGCTATTCAAAATGTTTGAACACCTAATCCCGATAACGGATACATTTTAGACCATCGCGTAATTTTTTTTTTAGCCCAACCCATTCAAATCTTGGTTCAAACTTAGCCCAACCCACAATCTATATAGGGACTGATATGTAGTTAATCAAAAAGAAAAAAAGATCTGTACTTTATCAAAAAGGAAAAGGGATAGGGGACAGATCTAGAGCCTAAAGTCTATTCTATTCTCTATACTCTCATCTCTGTAAATATAAAACAATAGATGGAGAGAATCAAGAAAACACTAGCGGTGCCGAAGTCGAAGAGCAGGTAAACGCCAGAGGAACGCTTGAGATCTCAGAACGGTCAACCCTTGAAATTTCAGTGAGTGGTGTTTCACTGTTTTATGTGATTTTAGTGCCTTCGTGGTCCACTATAGTATACATTATATAGATTGGTCCAAAGTTGAAGATTTTAAGCAGCCGAAAATCTTGATTTTTTTCTCCCGCATGCATGATCGAGCCCTTTTTTTTTTTGCAAAAGAAGAAATTTATAGGTATGTAGTCTTAGGGGAAAGACTAAATGACGCCGTTCCGTGTTGGCATGTTATACGGAAGCTTCAGCAGTTGGAGTAGTTAAATTTTGTTTGATTTAAATATTTGTTTTCAGTTGAAGAAAAGTTGATACATGATTCTCGAAAATGCCCTTTTCTTATGGAGTTTCGGCCACCGTGTATTCAAATCCAAGTGGGTTCTTCATTCCACCGAGTATTAGAGTCCGTTCCATTAACTTTTGATTTTTTTTTTTATGGCTTTTTAGTTGATATTTTGTGAACGGTAAAAAAGATTTTATTGATCTTTGGAAACGGAATACAAAGATTAAAGAGAACCTGAGGAAGCAACATCACAACGCAAAAGAGGCATCCCAACTAAGTTGGCATCCCTCCAAGCGACAGTTATATACCACTACGGACCCAGCGGGGAAATAACAAGGTTAACCAGAGGTCAACCCGAGAACTGGTACAAACCAATCACTAATACAAGCTACTAGCTACTAAACAGCTGAAACAACTATTAAACATAAAAAATACAACTTGAAAGGTTCATTTGAAACCCAGCTGGAAAGATTTTCCCATGAAGGAGCAGCACCAGCAGATTAATATATATATCTTGCCTCAGATTTGCCTCAAGCAATCCTCCAAATAATACCCTCCTGCAATCCCCAGAGCATTAAATTCTCCAAATGCAACACAAATTTGATCAATACTATATTGGCTTTTTAGTTGATGTATGTGAATGGAATGACATGTTTTGAAAAGAGATAAATGCCAAAAAAGTTCAAAGAGCCGAAAAATCCCCTTAAGCAAACAGCGCCAGTATTATAAAAACATTTATAAAATTGGTCCGATAATGACAGCGGCACAAATTAAGGTTTTTTTTTTTTTTTTTCAGGATAAGCATGTTTTAATCGCGGAGATGTTGATGCTTAACTAATCTTATTCTGGTGCAAATAATCTACTCAGTCATCGTTTCTACAAATTAAGTTAAGGGCTCCTTTGGCAAAAAAGTTCTCAACTGATTTTTTGGTTTTTTCATTTCGTCTTTATTAAAAAAAAAATACATTTGTTAGTTTTGTGTCAAGTTTTTGTGGTTTATGGATTCGTCTCGTAGAGTATATAAAATTATGATCAAAAGTAATATTTTTTTGAATAAAACCGAAAGTGAACCAAAATAAACCAGTTTATTGGTTTAATCTTGGCTTTATTAAAAAAAAATAGTTTCGACCATAATTTTATACTCTTTGGATTCGTAACCACCAAAACTTGACGCAAAATTAACAAATGCAATTTTTTTTTGAATAAAGACAAAACGAAAAAATCAAAAAACCATTTTTTCCTTTTTTGCCAAAGGAGCCCTAAGGATCCAGTCATCCAAATGATGGAGTTGGTATGGGATGGGTCCACGGGACCATCTGACACATGGCTAAATATTGACACATGGCCAAATCCCCTTAACGAAACGGCACCAGTATTATAAAAACATTTATAAAATTGGTCCGATAATGACAGCGGCACAAATTAAGGTATTTGTTTTTCCAGGATAAGCGTGTTTTAATTGCGGAGATGTTGATGCTTAACTAATCTTATTCTGGTGCAAAAGTGTGTTCCATTAGCAAAAAACAGTTTTTCCAAAAACCGAGACAGGTCAGTCTCTTACAGTACATCACATAAAAATCCGTAAAAAGTCAGTTTATTAAAAAAACTAGCTTAGTGGAACACCCAATCGTTTCTACAAATTAAGTTAAGGATCCAGTAATCCAGATGATGGAGTTCGTATGGGATGTGTAACACCCGTGTTTTCTCGTCACCGAAGCAAGAGATATTTCTATCAAGTTGAAGAAGCTGTACGTGGAGTAGTATAGGCAAGTGGTAAGTAGGTAATTGGCTTTTGCCACATATTGACACATGGCTAACCATGACACATCATGCTTTGTGAGTATAAGTCAATATAACTTCAATGTTGTTGCTGCACCGAGAGAGAGAGATCAGGAGAGGCAACCATAGTGTTGAGAGAAAAACTATTAGACTTGGCTTGGGCAATTAAAGTTTTATTGTTGGCCTTGGGTACTGATTGAAGGGAAGGAATGGCTATGGAAGTTGAACTAGCGGATGGTTTACTCAACAGCGGTATCTTATGAACGTGATCGTTGTTTAAGGTACCGGGTAGTGTGCAATGTATTTCTCGCTAAATCTCTTTACAAAGAGTGTTCTTTGATTATGTCATATTTGTACTCTTTTGACCTCACTACAACAAGTTCCGGATTTTGCTACAAAAAGTTTTGTCACTACATCTTAGTTTTTTGTCACAAATTACAAAGTTATTGTTGTAACGAACGCTATGAATGCGACTAAGTTGGGAGAAAGCAAACAAAACAACAAGCAATCACACGACACAAAGATATACGTGGTTCCCCCAAGATTGAGGTACGTCCACGGGCGAGAAGAGAGAGAGTTCACTATCAATGGGGAAGAAGAGATACAAAGAGCCGGCTATGATCCGTAACTCTGGAGAGGCTACAATATGAGAGATAGCCAAAGGATCCCTAAAAGCCTCTATTTATAAGAAACACAATCAATAGGAAATCCTAAACACAATAGAAAATCCTAAACACAATTGGTAATTCTAAATGCAATAGGAAATCCTAAACACAATAGGAAATCCTAAACATAATTGGAATTCTCCCAAAAAAGGAAAATTCAAGGCACAATTCCAACAATTCTCCACCTTGAGTTGAATTCCATTGAAACCAATCACTAATTATAGCAACCCTCTTCTGCCTCTACCTCGCCACAATGCCCCCAAGGGGGGATCAACTGCAAATACCAACCAAGCCCAAGCAATGCTTGAACTTGGCAACCGAAACCGGTTTAGTCAACATGTTCGCTGGGTTATCCGCCGTTCCCACTTTCTTCACCTCAACTTTCTTCTGTGAGATGATCTCTCGAACGAAGTGATACTTGACATCAATATGCTTGATCCGTTCATGATACATCAGATTTTTAGTCAGATGTATAGCACTCTGAGAGTCACAAAATACTGAAGTAACCCCTTGTGCAATACCAAGCTCGCAAAGAATTCCCCTCATCCACAATGCCTCCTTTACAGCTTCGGCAATGGCCATATACTCCGCTTCCGTTGTAGACAGCGCGACCGTAGCCTGCAAAGTTGCTTTCCAACTAATGGCACTTCCGGATAGAGTGAACACATAACTTGTCAGAGACCTCCTCTTATCATGGTCACCAGCAAAATCCGAATCAACATAACTAACAACTTGATTACTCGGATTAGAAACCCCATACAAAAGACCCACATCTGCAGTCCCTTTCAAATACCGAAGTATCCACTTCACAGCCTCCTAATGTGCCATTCCCGGTCGCCCCATATAGCGACTTACGACACTAACTGCATGTGAAATATCAGGATGAGTACATACCATGGCGTACATAAGGCTCCCAACTGCGCTCGAATATGGAACCTGAGACATATAATTCTCCTCATCCTCCGACTGAGGTGACAATTCTGTTGAAAGTCGAAAGTGTGCTGCCAAAGGGGTACTGACTGGCTTCGAGTTCTGCATGGCAAAGCGCTCAAGCACTTTGAGAATATATGACTTCTGATTCAAGAACAACTTGTCATCTACTCAATTTCTGCTAATCTCCATACCCAAAATCCTTTTTGCTGCACCCAAATCCTTCATCTCGAATTCAC
Source organism: Vaccinium vitis-idaea (assembly GCA_963854785.1). Classification (NCBI taxonomy): domain Eukaryota; kingdom Viridiplantae; phylum Streptophyta; class Magnoliopsida; order Ericales; family Ericaceae; genus Vaccinium; species Vaccinium vitis-idaea. The sequence goes on along the minus strand of OY978223.1, from coordinate 31,193,404 downwards.
CACTCAACTGCTGCTTCAACCTATTGATTTCTGATACATCTATGGCAGCAATAAGCATATCATCAACATACAACAGGACATAAATAAATGAACCATCTGGAATTCTCCGAAAATACACACAACTGTCATATTAACTCTTAGAATATGATTGGCTTATCATGAATGTATCAAACTGTTTATACCACTGCCTAGGAGACTGTTTTAAGCCATATAAAGGCTTACGAAGCAAGCATACATGATCTTCCTTACCAGAAACAACAAATCCCTCTGGTTGACGCATATAAATCTGTTCCTCAAGCTCCCCATGCAAAAACGCCGTTTTGACATCAAGTTGCTCTAACTCAAGGTCATAACAAGCAACAATAGCAAGTAAAGTGCGAATAGAATTGTGCTTTACAACTGGTGAAAATACCTCATTGTAGTCAACACCTTCCTTTTGACTGAATCATTTCGCCACTAGCCGAGCTTTGAACCGTGCCTCTTCAACCCCTGGAATACCTGGCTTGCGCTTGAAGACCCACTTGCACCCAACAATCCTCCTATTTTTCAGCGGTTCCACCAACTCCCATGTCTGGTTCTTCTGAAGAGACTCAATCTCCTCATTCATAGCAACACACCACTGTGCACACTCATTGCTCGAAATAGCTTCCGCATAGCTAGAAGGCTCATCATACTCCACTGTTTCAGCAACTAATAAAGCATAGGCCACAATCTCAGAATAAGCCGAATATCTTTCAGGAGGCTGAATCTCCCTTCTTGGCCTATCTTTAGCAATAGTGCGTGGTTGCTCTGCTGGTACATCATCATCTGTGTCTGAACTCTTGAACTCCTCTTCAATTGGCTGATTACTGTCATTCTTCCCTAAGCCAGAAGATTCACATAACAACTCCACCTGCTTTGGAACCCTCGGTTCCTCAACTGCATCTTTAACCTGCTTAGACCCCTTAACCATAAAGTTTTCATCAAAAGTAACATCTCTACTAATTAAAAACTTAGAGGTTTCCGGACACCATAATCTGTACCATTTCACACCTGCCCAATAACCCAAGAAAATACACTTCTTGGCACGTGGCTCCAACTTACCCTCATTCACATGAGCATAAGCTGGACACCCAAACACACGCAGTACGGAATAATCAGCCTTATGATCCGACCATACCTCAAACGGAGTCTTACACTCAATAGCAGTCGACGGAGACCTGTTCACCAAATAGCATACTGTGGAAACCATTTAGATTTTTGGACATTTGGTTGAGTGATCCAAAGTGTATGAAGTTAGCTGAAGAAGTTTGGAAGAACACACAGACTCGTGGTTTGGCAGCTTGTCAAATCACCAAAAAGCTCAAGGAAGTGAAGAATAACTTAAAGGTTTGGAACAAGCATGAATTTGGGGATGTCAATGTCAAAAATTCAACTCATAACCAAAAAGCTCCATCAACTGGAAATTCTGAATGAGTCAAGACAACTGAACCAAGAAGAAAAAGGGCAGAGGAAATAACTCAGGGTGGAATTTGTTAAGCTCTCCAAATTAGCTGAATGCTTTTAGAGACAAAAATCTAGAGCTTGCTGGCTGAAACTGGGTGATAGGAATACTAGATTCTTCCAAATTGTGGTAAATAACAGATTTCGGAAGAATCTTATTGGTTCTATTTCTGTAAATGGATGTATTCTTGAAGAACCTCATCAAATTAAGGAAGTAGCAGTTAACCACTTCACCAATTGTTTCAAGGAAGAACGTCAATCAAGAGCAATGCTTAGGAGAGATTTTATTAGGAAGATTTCAAGTGAACAGGCGTCAATGTTGGAAAAGCTGTTTGAAAAAGAAGATATTGTGGCAGCATTGAAAGATTGTCATAGCTTGAAGGCTCTAGGCCCGGATGGCTTCAATTTTTCATTTATGAAGAAAGCTTGGAAGTTCATTCAGGAGGACATATATGCTTTCTTTGCAGAATTCCACTCCAATGCAGCCATGGCTAAAGGTATCAACTGTACTTTTGTCTCTCTCATTCCCAAAGTTGAAGGTGCTTCTACTTTTAATGAGTACATGCCTATTAGCATGGTGAATTGTGTGTATAAAATTCTGGCAAAAGTGTTAGCTAATAGATTTAAAAAAGTCATGCCTTCTATCATTGGTGATTCTCAAGCTGCCTTTGTTGGGGGAAAACAAATCCTTGATGGGGTTCTTATTGCAAATGAAGTAATTGATTTCTGGAAGAATAGTCCTACTGGGGGTCTTAAAAGTAGATTTTGAAAAAGCATATGACTGTGTGAATTGGAATTTCCTATTGAAAATGCTCAGTAAGTATGGTTGTGGCAGTAGATGGTGTTCATGGGTTAAAGCATGCATTTTAACTACCTCCTTGTCTATCCTTGTTAATGGCTCTGCTACTGATGAGTTATTCCCCCAAAAAGGCCTTAGGCAAGGTGACCCAATTTCACCCTTCATTTTCAATGTAGTAGTGCAAGCACTGAATATCCTCATGGAAAGAGCCATGGATGATGGCTCTATTGTAGGGGTGAGAGTGGGTGTGAATGGTGTTGTTGTCTCACACCTTCAATTTGCTGATGATACCATATTCTTTTGCAACAACAATATTGAGGAAATTATTAATATAAAAAAGATATTGAGATGGTTTCAGAACATGTTAGGTTTAAAAGTTAATTTTGCTAAAAACATGATATGTGGAGTTGGTCTGGATGTTAATGTGGTAGAGCATATGGCAAGCATTGTGGGTTGCAAAAGAGGGGATTTACCAATGAAATACCTGGGACTACCCCTTGGGGCCAATCCTAGAAGAATTCATACTTGGCAACCAGTGATTGATAGGGTCAATAAGAAACTCAAACCATGGAAGTCTAGACACATTGCCATGAGTGGTTGAATTACTCTCATTAAATCCAGTCTAAGTAATTTGCCAATCTACTATATGCCTCTGTTTAGAATACCTGTGGCAGTTGCCAAAACCATTGAGATGATTCAGAGAAAATTTTTGTGGGGTGAATTTGAGGATAAAAAGAAACTTCACTTGTTGAGCTGGGACAAAGTTACAAGAAATAGAAAATTTGGTGGGCTGGGGGTTAAAAGATTAATGGAGCATAACACTTCTTTATTAGCCAAATGGTGGTGGAGGTTCAACAAAGAAAAGGATTCTTTGTGGGTAAAGGTGGTGTCCAGAAAATATGGAATCCATGAAAATGAATGGTTTCCTAGATTGCCTAGTAGAGGTAGATCTTCAAGTGTGTGGAAGGACATATTTTCAATAGGTCAAACAGGGGTTGATATGGGGGAAGTTATCATTAGTGGTTTCAAAATTAAAGTAAATGATCTCTAACTTAAAATTTTGGTAACAAACTTGGTTAGGTGATGTACCACTAAAGGATCAATTTCCTAGACTTTTCAGAATCTCCACTCAGAAGAACTCTTTGATTGCAGAGACAATGGGTAACTTACAGTTTAGAAGATCTTTGAGGGAGTGGGAAATGCAAGATCTTGCTATGTTGAATGACCTTTTCGAATCTGTCCAATTGCATGATACCAACCCCAATTGCTTACAATGGAGGTGGAGTAAAGATTGCAACTTTTCTGTCAAGTCAGTATACTCCAAATGGGAAGATTACCATTTTTCTGAGAACAAGCTTCTGAATTCCTTGTGGAAAAATATTTGCCCTCCTAAAGTTGAATTGTTCTCTTGGTTAGCTATCCAGAATGGTATTGCTACCAAGAATGTTTTAGTTAGAAGGGGTATTATACCACAGGATCTGGAAATGTGCCCTCTTTGTAATGTTGAAGTAGAAAACTCCTCTCATTTGTTTGTTACATTGTAAACATGCTTGGAGCATTTGGTCAGGAGTGTTGCACTAGTGGGCCTTGAAGTGGGTAAGTCCTTCAAATCTGGAAAATCTTTGGATATTTTGGGATAATCAAAGTTTCAAGAAATTTGAGAAGAAGTGTTGGATAGCTTGCTTTTTTGCTGTTATGTGGACCATCTGGACAGGGAGAAATGATGTAGTTTTTAACAACAAAGTGTGGGATGAAGCCCAGATTTTGGATTTGGTGAAGACAAGAATGGCTATTTGGATCAAATCAAAATGCAATATCAAAGATTATTCTGTAGAAGATTTTAAAAGATGCTTGGAAGGTATAAGGGGCTTGAGGCTTTAGTTTCTAGGGTTATTGTTGTGGGTTGAGGGAATGGTTTTGGTGTCAGTATTTGGATGATGTGGTATCAGGCTTTAGTTTCTCACTTGTGCCGTCTTCTGCTACTGTGTCTAAGGTTTCTTGGAATCTCATGTAGGCTGCTGATGGATGATGTTTGATTCAAGAAGTTTATTTTGATTGTTTTTGTATTTGGCTATGTACTTTTGTTGGCTTCTGTATCAGGTTGGCATCTTGCCAATCTTGCTTCTTTTCCCATGGGTCCTTTGTGGCATATGATTGTTGGTATGCGAGGGTACCAACCTAGTTGGGATGCTCGTGTTTCCATTGTGATGCCGAGTGCTTAGGGTCCTTTTAATCTTTGTAATCCGTTTTCAAAGATTAATAAATTCACTTTCGCCGATAAAAAAAAAAGTGTCCACTATAGGAATACGTACATGCATTTTAAAACCCCACAAAATATATTTCTCTATATAATTAGCACTTTATTTGGTGCAAAATATTTATAAAAAAATCTATGGAAATGCATTTGTTTACATCCAATAAAAAACACATTTTCCAAATTGGATATTTAAAAAGGGACTACACTATATACAAAATTGTCATTTAGAAATTACTCTTCTCGCATTTTTAGCTGCAAATGGACTAATTAAACTTGCATAATCAATTTTATCCACCATAGTTTTTTTTTTTTTTGATTCTGCAAAGTATTGATTGGTGAGCCATGGGTGGGTTAAGAGAGTTGTAGGGTTTTTTCACTAAAAAATAGTAGAAGAGCAGCAGTAACAAGGACAAAGAAAAAATACAAAAGAAGAATAGTAGGCGGTAGGGTGAGGATATTCTCGAAAATAAGTCAGCACTCAGTAGGCATCTTTTAACCATTTTTTGACACTTTGATCCCCTTAATGTTTCATAATAATGAAATAGCAGCCAAATTATATTGTGTTTGGGCCCCTTCACTCGGGCATTATTTTAAATTTGGCGCTTAAAACTATTAGACAAATTAACTTTAATTTTTATATGGGTGTAATTACTATATGGACTTTTATAATTGGGAGCTCTCAAAATCAGTCAAAATTTGGGAGTTTAAAGCGGTTGCTGTACGAGATTTAGCCCAAAGCAAGCTTTGTTTCTGTGTTACTCAGGTTCTTCCACCAGATTCCATAGAGATACTTCCGATATCTTTCATTGAATAGAGAGACATAAGTATGTTCACTTCACCAAGGCAGTCGATGAAGATGTTATGAAGGTTGTGGTCTAACCGTTTTATCGTGAGAGATATACAACACTCAAGGAAGGGGACGAATCTGTTCTAAGGAGATTGTGATTTACAGCTATTTTGATTATTCTGTAATCTGTAGTTCCTGTCATTTGTATATAATAATATAACGGAATTGTTCTGTGGAATTGCCGTTTGTATGCATAACAGTTGCGGTTGGTAATTAATCTTCAGAATTGAGAGAGATCATATGCGATCAATTTTTGGAAGAGTTTGAAGGGAACTGATGTGAATAAGTTGATTCGTTTTCAGCGGAATATTGCTCCAAATGTTCTCTCTTCTCTAGTTCTTGTTAGCATAGTTGCTTTTAGTTGGCCTTACCTCTAAATACTCCATGAAACAAAATGTGTTTTTACATACAACAGATTAAAAATAGAACTAGATAACACACTACTACAAAAAGGTACAAAGATCACGGTCTTTTGGTGTGATCTTTTACTTTTAATCTCGGTTGAAAAACCATGATCTAATCTAGTGTGATTAAAAGTCCGCATCTTTCAATCACGGTTCAAGACCGTGATGAAAACTCGTGAAAAACTGTGATTAAAACAAAAATAACCGTGATCTTTAACAACTTAACATCTCTGTTTTGCCTAAAAAACCGTGATTGTTTAGAGAGAAATCGTCTCAGTTTTCATTAAAACCGTGATATTTCCTTTACCCAAAAGATCTTAGTTTCTTATAAAACCGTGATCAAATGTGTTTTGCCAAATAAAAAAAATTAATATTTCCCCACCATTATCTTCATTCAATAAACTATAAATTGCATCAAGCAACAACAATGAAAATTGAATTAAGAAATAATTCATACTGATCTTCCAAAATGTGTTGCATAACAAACGGTATCAGATAACTAGTTTACAACTTCTTGAAATGGAGTCGGTAAAAATTAGACCAAGACTTCCAAAAAAGAACCACAACTATAGTATGACGTCTACAATGATCACCTAACTAGCCCCTTCCTCCGACCAAAAAAAATTCTTCGCTCTAGTCACGGCACATACTTCATCACAGGAACACTTCCATTGAGTACTCTCACCTAAAACACAGAAGTTACAGGTGAAATTTCAAAATGGTTCACCGAATCAAAGCATACAAGAAACTTACTCATAATGAAATTTCAAAGTATCATTCATCATAGGACAGATAATTAATGTATTGTATCATACTATCATTAGTGGAAAAACTAGTGGCAACCTCCAGGAAGGAAATTCAAAGGAGACAGTACATTTATTGTGTGATCTGCAGAGCCGGTACAGAACCATGTATTACTTGGATCAAATGCAATAGATCTTACCCATCCCAAATGGCCACTTATCACCTATAATAGTTCATATATTTCAGAATGTCAGAAAACAAATATTATTCATCCCACAATCGTAGGAATATCGATGTGTGTAGGGAAACCGGTGTTGAATGGAAACAATACCTTCATGCTACATGTTGCCTCCTATGTGAATTCGAATTAAACCCTGAGTAAAGAGACAATCCCACCTGTACAAGGAACCAATATCAAATAAAGCGAACAAAGAATGACTATAATGGGTTTTGTGTTAAGATTAAGAACCAAAATTGATTCAAGCATATTATCAAACACTGGATGGGCAATAGCCGAGACCAAAAAACAATGTCACCGGATGGACAATGGGATACTTTCAACCATTGGTAGTAATATTGGGAATCGTTAACATTACCCTGACAAAGATGTAGAAACAAAAATGTTTGGGTGGCAAATTGATTATTCCTCCTGAAATTTTTTCCCCCGAAACTTACAGTGGATTCACTTGTATATACATATATACATTCCATACAACATCGATCCGTGATGTTCAAATCACAGAAAGCATAACTTAGCATCGCAGAAGGGAAAAAATATCCCACGAGTGTATAGAAAAATATGCATTTACAGATGATTGCATAATGTGCACACTATGCAGAAAAATGTAACAAGACAAACACACAAACACACACACACACAGAGTAGCAAAAGCAGAGAAGACTCGAACACTTTTTACAAAGACGAGGGTGGAGACTGGAGATTGGAGAATAACCGCACCAGGAGTGACAACAGAGTGCTTCGGCGACGCGTTCGAAGTTGATTCAAGCCGACTAATTTGGGAGGGCAATCGTTTGGAGGAGATCCACTATGAAAACCCTAGTAGACTGGGAGTTGGGAAAGTAAGTAACCCGTGAAATTTCGAAATGAGCAGCGGGATTGGAGCGCGGTCTCGTTTTGGCGCTTTTCCTCATTTTGGACGGTGTATAAAATTTTTGAATAACCCGTGAAATTTTTTCCTGGGATTCAACTATCCTTTCAAACTTCCCTTTTTTTTTATCTCGCTTTGAAGCAAAAATTGACATTTTAAATAAACCAAAAATGGTGTATTTTTTTCGTCATTATTCAGAAAAATTTGATTTATTTTGCGTCTATTTTTAATATCATCTTTCCATCTCGGTTTTTCAAAAAAACTTTTCCATCTCAGTCCTTGTTTAAAACGAGATATATTCTCCTACTTACAATCACACTTTATAAGTCAAAATACTTCTTTTCATCTCGCTTTTTCAAAAAAACTTTTCCATCTCGGTCATTGTTAAAAGCGAGATATATTCTCATATTTACAATCACACTTTTTAAAGGACCGAGATTAAAGCTTAATTTCCTTTTTATTTTTAATCACATTTTTTAGATGACCGAGATTAAAAGTGTTTTTCATCTTGGTTTATAAACTTAACCGTGATAAAAAAAATCTAACTCTTATTTTTTTATCACGTTTTTACAAAAACTGAGATCTTTCTTATTTTTTAAGCGTGATCTTTAGACCTTTTTGTAGTAGTGTGATTTTCTGAATTAAATCTGGTTTCCCTCTTTGGATGGCACATATTGGTTCAAGCATGCATGGCTGGGTTGTAGGATTTGATGTAGCAACTAGCATTAAGGACATACCCTACTTCACACTTCACAGGATGATATTACGTTTTTTCTTTTTTTTTATCGGTAAAATTTTCATTAATCTTTGAAAACAAATTACCAAGATTAAACGGACCCGAGACTAAGAATGCCAAAGACCTAAACGGATAAAAAAAAAAAACCAAGACACTACATGGATGGTAAGAAATTAACTAGCCAATGCACAAAAGGAACACACCAAAAACACCGCAGACAACCAAAAACACCCTGGAAGCTCCTCCCCTAAAACCAGCTATGAAGAAAGCAAAACTAGCAGCATTAATAAAGAGAAACTAAACAGCTTTAAGCAACAAACAAAAGCAGAGACAACCAAAAATTGGAAGCCAAACAACTAAAACTAAAATATTATGTATTTTCGAATAAGTGTGCTTCTTGGGCATTAAATATTCTTCCATTACAAAAATATTTTCCATTCCACCAACTAAGACTAAAATAAATGCATTTGGGTTCAAAGGATTTCTTACTTTTTCTCCTGTAACTCCGTAAGATACTAAATATCAACAATCCTATTTTAATTTTTGTGGAAAAAGTTCCAATTTGTTCGAATAAAACATTTTCTTTATACTTTTCTTCGTTACATGGATCAAAATTTTTTCTTTTGGGATGGTGGCATTATGTTGTTAATTTCGGGTGTTATGTATCTTCCAGTTCAAATACTGTTTCCGTCACTGCCGTCGATCGGATATCATTTGTCATAATTTTGGAAAACAATTTTCTTGAGATAAATGACCAAAGGCAATTGAGTATTTAGGCTTTTGTTATTTGTGCACACAAATAAAGCATATAATCTGGAAACATAGTGGCACTCCCCCTCACTTTATTTTATTTTTTTAATTTGTACTGTATGGTATCTGTATGGAGCCTGGAGGCTTGGGGAAATGTGAACTTACTGTTTCAGAGTCCATTTCGGTCCCAAGAAAATGAGAAATTTTTCAGTGCTAGGTGGGTATTGCTCACGTGGTATCCGTTCGGCAATCTCAACTAGCCAAAATGCGATTCGACGGTCTGGAAGAGAAGAGAGAGTGGTCGGGTGAGAGAAGAGAGAGAGAATCAATTTGGGCCGTCCAATTAAACGGCGAGAACGTGCTCGGCATGGACACGTGGTATCCATTCGATACCAAAAAAAATTCCGAGAAAAGTGCCGGAACGTGACGTCGGGGAGGAGAAATCATAAAGTTGTGATTGCATTAGATTACAGTATTCAGGTCCCTAGAAATCACACGGTTGCATGCGGGAGTGTTGCCTGTAGATATGACGACGTCATCATGCATACGTAATCCGTTAATTAGTAATTGCAAAAGTGAAACGAATTAAAAACGCTAGAGAAAAGAAGGCGTAACCGCGTAAGCATTTCCTTTCCAATTGGTCAAAGTTTTTTTTCCCTATACCCCTCCGTCCCCAATTTCTTTTTGTCTGAAATAACACTTTTTATTGTCCTAGAAATATTGTCTCAATTGAACTCTTTATCCTTACTTTAGGTATTGTTTGGGTCGTATTTTAGGTTGATTTGAGACTAATGGGTGGTTCCCATTTTTTCTAAAATTGCTAAAACGATTAAAAGTGCTACAAGCAGGGGGCAGACCAAAGGAGGTGAAGAGGGGTGTTGGACCGCTGCACTCCTCCTAATTTTCTTCGTATTTATAGTATACTTTTGAATTTTTTTGTAAAATAACAAAAGAGTGGTCCCCGCAAACTAGGTGAAATTCGCAATTCTGCGTTCGCCACTGGCTACAAGTAGTAGTTAATGTATGCTGCGAGTTGTTGATGTGTGCACGTATTAAGGATTTTATTTACTAGAGTCAGATTACGAGAAGATAATGGGCACATAGAAGGGACAATTTGCATACGTTACAGAGGAGAGAGAAGCTTTTTCTCTCATCTGAAAGGAAAAAAATAAATTCTGAAAAGGAGATACATATAAACATATTTACATATGTGTAGAAACATATTTACATATGTGTAGAAAAGGTCAGCGTTTTGACCTAGAACCTAGGTTGGCCAAAGCCAAAGTTGACCATCCAATAAGACGATGACAGGTGTCACGTATGTGGCACACATGACTGCGCGGCACCCCTGCACAAGAGCCATTAGCACGGCGCTGCCCTACGTTGGCATCCCCATTCGCGCGCCAGTAAGGCCCAGTGGAGGAACATTTATTTGACCATGGGCCATCCATACATGGAGAAAAGCCCCATAAGTTATATGGCTAGCGTGGCCTATGTAAATGAGTGAGAACACGAGAAGCTAGTCTATTCTAGCCCAAGTAATTATACTTGCTCCGGTCTGAAGGCAGGACCCGATGGGCCCCTTAAGGCTTGGCTGCGGTACAGGCACGACCGAACAAGTTACAACCTCATCCAAACGGGAAAAGGGAATCCTGTGGTTTGATGGCTATAAAGGAATAAGAAGTTCGTAGCACGAAGGGTGGAGTAGCGTGCCCAAGGTGAGCCACGCTGGTCAGCCACACGGTGGTTGACGTCACCTGCGTAGCCAGGGTGTATGGAAAGGACACATGTCCTCATACTATAAGATGACAGCCTAGCACCTCATCATTGGTCCAAGGTGCCTGTAAATATAGAACATTCCCTTCACAATTCCCAGAGGTGATTCTTGACAAAGTGTGTCATCGTAGAGAGAGAAAGTGGGTAATCACTAGTTTGGAAGGAGAACATTCTTCTTCCTAGTAAGGTCATCCCATTCTCTAGGTCACTTGGGTACCCATGGATTAGCCTAAAAGCAATCTTCTGCCTTGTCCTTTCTGTGCACGCCTGCTCTTTTCTTCACCCTTCTCCTAGATCACTTCATTCCCCGTAGATCTATTTACTACTATCTATTCTTTTTCTTTTTTTTTTGATCGGCAAAAGGAAAATTTATTAATCATTGGAAACAAATTACAATGATTAAAAGGAACCAAGGCAGGAAAGCATCACATAGGAGATCAGGCATACCAACAAAGATGGCACCCACAACCACCTATAGACACAAGCCACCAAGGACCCAAGGGCAAAAAAAAACAATGAGGAAAGGTTAGCAAGATGCCAACCCAAGAAACCCAAAGTGGCTTAAAAAAGCCCTCCTCCTAATACAAACTACACAACTACTCAAGCATGAAACACCACACTGACAACAAAATTGTTTGACCGAATCCTAGACCTAGATTAATGGGTTGCCCCAAGCGTAGGGCTGAGACCGGTGTAGCATAATACCCGGTAAGACCGGAATCGAATCCACAGAGACGGCGGAGAGTGCTTAACTAAAAACTCGGGCTGTGAACTTTGAAACGGCTCTTAGGTAGCCACCCCTTCGATTTTATGAAATTAATTAATTAACTATTGAACTAATTTAACTGTTCGAATGCAAATTAATAAGGAGAGCGCAGCTGTGGGAACCCAGCGACCACGCCTGGCCTAAACAATACTTACTCGGGCCACAATTAATCCTTTTTACTGATTTTAGAATACGAGAAAGAATTTCTAACGAATGCGCACCACCTGTCACCAGATTCCGTGCGCACTCGAATTCCGGTAATGCTTGGGTTGTTCGTTAGAGAAGTTTCTAGTTCCCAAAATTGCATGAAAATTGATTTAATTCGACCCCGAGGTGAAATATTGTTTAGACTCAACGTGGGCGCCTTCGCCCCGCAGCCGCACTCGATGCGACTACTCACTCATGCTTGTGAAGATTGCAGAAACCAAATTGAAACTAGAACTAAACATGCTTTAATGAATAAAGTATGAAAATATAATAAAGATCGATACCATAGTTGCAAAGGGAAACTTGAAATTGATTAACGATCCGCAAAGTCAATCTGAATACTGGAGAATTGAAAGCAAAAACATTCAACGGGAACTGTAGCCGAAAGCTTGAAAAATAAAGTCCTATCGAAAATTCGTGGAACCCTACTTAGGCCCCAAAACGGGGTATTTATACCCCTTACCGAAGTCAAAATCCGTAACAAAGTCAAAAGCTGATTATAAGGCACTCGGTATCGATACATGATAAGTCCTGTATCGATACCCATACGTTCTGTTCGCGTATGATGCATCGGGTATCGATACAGTACAATCCCTGTATCGATACCGGCTCCTCTAAATTGCTTCCTCAGCTTGCTTGGCCGTCCCCCCTTGGCCCCACTGGTTCCCTACGTGCCTGACCGCCATGTGTCCACTTCATGCGCTCTTTCCAACCTGTTCCCTACAAAACAACCAAAAACAAAAAAAACCCAAAGACACACCGCATCAAGTGGAAAATGGAATAAAACCGCGCCTCTAACGCGCTAATTCGCCCTACTTAAGCGCTTATAGCTTGAGATATTGCGCGCCTATCACACCCCCCAACTTGAAGGTTGCTAGTCCCGAGCAACGAAAAGAATAAAACACATAAATAAAAGGATAGATCTTTTAAACCCCGGGCGGCCCCGGTAGGACGAGTGAAGTCTCGTGAGGGTTTTCAGCAGTGATAACCCACAAAACACAAAGGACTCGGACATTGGGATGCAACTCAACCCAATCAATAGCTTCTTGAAACACTACAGTGACTGTCAGGCAAGTCAAAGGCAAGATATTTCATCCATGGACAAAGTTAAACAAGTGAACTTCACAGCAATCTTAGCACAAAAATTAATCCTCTCACCTATGATCGGATAGGGATTTATCACATAACATGCGTGTACGTGAGAATCACACATAGAAATTCACTAATCCCGAAAACAGTTCACACAATATCAATAGCCCGGTGTGTCTCTAAAAACTCACCCCTTCCCCTATTGATTAATCTTTTTCTTTTTTTTTTCTTTCTCTTACAACTTTTTTCTTGTGGTCGTGCAATGCCTGGATCTGTCGGGCTTTCTAGTTGACCCATGTAACGAGCTTTAGGTCGGTCATCCCCAAGCCAAATGGCCTTAGGGTACCAGGTTTAAAGAGACCCCTCAGACTTAATTGCTCGAGTCAAAAAGGCTTTAGGGAGAGACCCAGACTAACCACATTTAACCAATGCCTTCACAAGGTCTATCCATCTTGTAATGCGAACAATACGGTGGGAGCAAACCCCGATTGCCCGAATACTCAATGAACGCCCGGATAAGCAATACCAATTTAGCGCACAATGTAGGAAAGGGGTTCCAATTAGCCCGTGGGCGCAATCAACTAACACCGAAATATCAATAATATGTAAACCAAATTCAAGGTTAGTGAATGCTCAGAGTGGGACAGTGTGCGTGAAAAGCATGAACTAAAGTGATCAAACACTATCCAACTATAGATGATACGGCTAACTAAAGGCTTCCTAAACATTATGTTCACGAGCTTAAGTCTATCCATGAAATCGTATCGAGACTCCGACTCGCACAACAACCACTATAGCGCTAATTAACAGTCATCAACCAAGAATAGTTACACCCAAGCATCCAAATTCCCTTTTTTTTTTTTTTGAAAAAACAAAACAAAAATGAAAAACATGTACGAAGTACACCCTCCCCCCAACTTAGAACATGCTATGTCCCCAGAGCATGGAGACATTAAAATTGAAAGAACAAGGGGAAGAACTGGACCTCCGGGTAGCAGCCAACCACCATGACCTCGGCCGATATACGAGGAATTTCAGGTACGCTCACCGTGCAACCTGCAAAACACGTCAGTCCAGCCCGGCACGTGGTATCCGGGCGTACACAGAAAAACCAAAAAGCAAGAACAGAAAAAGAAAATACACCACCACTTCCGTCACGTGAAAGACACGGGTACTACTTTTCTCCCTAATTTCTCACTTAAATTTGTGTAGAGAAGGTCATCAAAACAATCCCGGGTAAGTCATGACTCAACAGGTTAAATCACTCAAGGTTTTTCCTTAAAGAAATCAGAGCCAATCGTCTTTTATGACTATCCGAGACACGGCAATAAGATTGTTAGAAACCCAGATACACAAATTTAAGGCTAGAAATTAGGTGGCTATACCGGACCATTAAAAACTTTTTTTTTTTTTTGACTAATTTTAATTGGGAGAGAGAGAGAGAGAGAGAGAGACAGAGAGGGTTTAGCCAAACGTGGATTTTGAACATTCAACATATCAACAAAAATTAGTACTATGAACATTCCACTCCACTTCAAACTCTTTGCTAAAAACTGAACTCGGCCAGACCACAAGAAAAGATACTTCGAGTAAAGCAATTGCCGAGTTGTGTTAAGAAATTTAAGTGCCTCTAAGTGCTCACGTGGAACCAAATTAAGTTTCGAGCAGTGGACATAATTTGCAATAGAAGGAAGATAAACAAAATCGTTATCATCAACACCAAGAAAATCAATATGTTCCACTACCGTCAATTTGGACTCTTCTACCAAAACTTCCTCAACTAAATCCTGATCCCCAAAAGTAAGAGACTCACTCTCAAACCCATACTTCCTATCTTGCTCGTCCATTAAGGACTGCAAATAATCAAGCTCAGCGTCCCACTCCTCAGCAGTGGGAGATTGTTCGATCGGACCATCACCCGGAGGGCAGTGAGCTCCTCGTTCTCTAGACTCATAGGAACGCAAAAGGAAAACGTAGGCAGCGCGGATCAACAGTGGGAGATACATGAGAGGGGGATCGACCTTTACATTAGACTCAAGGGTGAAACATTGGGCAGTTAGCTCCTCATCCCCTCCAAATTCAGAGGATTCCACCAAACCATCATCCACCCCACCCTCAACGACAAGTGGGTCAACTTCCTCTTCTCTCTCTTCCCTAGCAGTAAGCTCCTCATCCCCTCCAAATTCAGAGGACTGTGGTAAGACCAAGTCAACCTCCTTAATATCGTTAACCTGACCTATCTCCTCTTCCCTAGCAGTAAACTCCTCATGCCCTCCAAACTCGGAAGGTTCCTCCAAAAAAATCATCAACTCGTCCCTCAATGAGAAGTGGGTCGACCTCCTCTCTTCTATTGACTTGAGGTGGAGAAGGAGATGGCTCCCACTCCTGTTGGATTTGTCCCACTGCCTCTGTGAGTTTAGTCAACTGGGACCTAAGGTACCCAATTGCTTGGGTGGTTTCCGCGGTGAAGGACATTTGCGATCGCACAAAAGTCTGTACCATCTCCTCAAACTCGTCATCATGAGGGGGATAAGTCAACTCTGGGGGTGGGCCAGTAGAATAAGGATCAAACCCTTGCGGGTCTTGGGAAAGGGAGCCAAATTGGGTCATGTGGGTCTCATAGTCCCAAAAGGGTTCAGGACTTTGTGCCAATTGACTCGAAAAAATGTTTGAGTAATGCTCGTGATCCCAAGAGGACACAAAGGTACCCGGTTGACTTGAAGGGATATTCTCATAACCCCAAGTAAAATTTTGCATTTGTGCAGATTGACTCGAAGGAATACCTACTTGGCTCTCAGAATTCCAATAGGGTTCATTAATTTGTGCAAATTTACTCAACAGCATACTATGGTGTCGCTCTAACTCCCCAGGGGTATCAAGAAGGCCCATCAGTTTTTTTTTTTTAAGACACAAAACACTTACCACTCAACTGACTCCAGACGACTCAACCTAGAAACAAAAAGATGCTAAAAACAAAAGACACTTTTTTTTTATTTTTATTGACTCAGATAAAAACACAAAGATACTACCCCGAATTCTTAACACCTCTTGCCGTCCCCGGCAAAGGCGCCAAAAATGCTTGACCGAATCCTAGACCTAGATTAATGGGTTGCCCCAAGCGTAGGGCTGAGACCGGTGTAGCATAATACCCGGTAAGACCGGAATCGAATCCACAGAGACGGCGGAGAGTGCTTAACTAAAAACTCGGGCTGTGAACTTTGAAACGGCTCTTAGGTAGCCACCCCTTCGATTTTATGAAATTAATTAATTAACTACTGAACTAATTTAACTGTTCGAATGCAAATTAATAAGGAGAGCGCAGCTGTGGGAACTCAGCGACCACGCCTGGCCTAAACAATACTTACTCGGGCCACAATTAATCCTTTTTACTGATTTTAGAATACGAGAAAGAATTTCTAACGAATGCGCACCACCTGTCACCTGATTCCGTGCGCACTCGAATTCCGGTAATGCTTGGGTTGTTCGTTAGAGAAGTTTCTAGTTCCCAAAATTGCATGAAAATTGATTTAATTCGACCCCGAGGTGAAATATTGTTTAGACTCAACGTGGGCGCCTTCGCCCCGCAGCCGCACTCGATGCGACTACTCACTCATGCTTGTGAAGATTGCAGAAACCAAATTGAAACTAGAACTAAACATGCTTTAATGAATAAAGTATGAAAATATAATAAAGATCGATACCGTAGTTGCAAAGGGAAACTTGAAATTGATTAACGATCCGCAAAGTCAATCTGAATACTGGAGAATTGAAAGCAAAAACATTCAACGGGAACTGTAGCCGAAAGCTTGAAAAGTAAAGTCCTATCAAAAATTCGTGGAACCCTACTTAGGCCCCAAAACGGGGTATTTATACCCCTTACCGAAGTCAAAATCCGTAACAAAGTCAAAAGCTGATTATAAGGCACTCGGTATCGATACATGATAAGTCCTGTATCGATACCCATACGTTCTGTTCGCGTATGATGCATCGGGTATCGATACAGGACAATCCCTGTATCGATACCGGCTCCTCTAAATTGCTTCCTCAGCTTGCTTGGCCGTCCCCCCTTGGCCCCACTGGTTCCCTACGTGCCTGACCGCCATGTGTCCACTTCATGCGCTCTTTCCAACCTGTTCCCTACAAAACAACCAAAAACAAAAAAAACCCAAAGACACACCGCATCAAGTGGAAAATGGAATAAAACCGCGCCTCTAACGCGCTAATTTGCCCTACTTAGGCGCTTATATCTTGAGATATTGCGCGCCTATCACAAATCCAGAATTCAAATCCAACGCTACTAAGACAAATCAAACGCAAGACAAAACTTCCCTAAAAGCAACAGCCTTCCCCTCCACATACAGCACACCACTCAAAACATAACCACTTGCTCATCGAACATATACTTCAGAAGCCTTCATTTGAATATAAAGAGCTCCAACATATACTTGACCACACTTCATCATCAAAGCACCCATGAATAGAAGAAATCCAAACTACTAGAATTCACATACTCCCAGCAAGCCATTATGATCAACTAGAACTAAATCCATCAATTATGCTGACTTGAAACCCAACTAGCCAGCTCATATATTCTCCTCTGAATATTGACTTACAAAGAACCTCTCTTACAATATGTACAAGGGCAAAAATCATTCCGCGGATCATTCTGTTCCAGAGAGGTGTATTTCCTTTTCTTTGTTTTTCCCTCACATTATCCCTTTCCAAAGCTTCTAGTGCGATTTGTTCGTCTTTTTTTCTCCTCAAAGAAGCGCATCAACATTAATGTTAAAAAATGTATTAAAATATGTAAAAAGTGTATATGAAAGTGAAAAAAGTACATAGGAGTTTTTTTTTTTTGTGTGTGTGTTCTCTTATTGTTTTATTGTCAGTCTAGTAAGCTGGCAATAGAAGAACCCTTCATTAAGAATAAATTAGGAAAATTTTGAAAGGACGCACTCGTACGTTCCTTACGTGGGCCCAAATACCATACTCAATCCAGTTACTGTTAATGATTTTCATCCAATTAGCTTATGTAATGTGTTGTATAAGATTATTGCTCGTGTCCTGGCTAATTGGCTACGTCCTATTCTCAGTTCTCTCATTTCAATTTTCCAAAATTCCTTTGTGCCCAATCGTCTCATCACAGATAATATTCTTTTGGCTCATGAGATTATCAAGTTCATTATGGGTTGAAAAAAGGGGAGGAAATCTTGCTTTGCATTAAAGTTGGAAGAAATGGTCAGATCTTTGTAAGCCTATGAATTTGGGTGGGTTGGGGATCAGAGATATTGGGTGTTTTAATCAGGCATTGTGAGCTAAACAAGCTTGGAGGTTGCTTTCTAATCCTTAAATCACTTTTTGCAGAAGTGTTGCTTGGAAAGTATAGTTGGAAAAAAGGATTTTTTAGAATGTGCTTTTAAGTCAGGAGTTTCGTTGGGGTGGAGAAGTATTTTGTGGGGGAGGGGACTTGCTGAAGAGTGGGTTGGCTTGGAAGGTGGAAGATGGTGAGCGAGTTACGATTTTTGGGCATCAATGGATACCCCATGCACAAAACCCATACGTGGGGTATAGGGGGCCGGTTGGAGTGTGTAATTTTAAGGTTATGGAGTTAATTGATTGGTCCAGCCTTTCATGGAAGAAACCTCTAATTAATCAACTTTTCCCTAGAGAAATGGTACATAAAATTTTGTCTATTCATGTTTCGCGTAATAAGTTAGGGGATTTATTGGAGGCATTCGGTTGATGGAAAGTTCTCGGTCAAGACGGGTTATTTTGCAGAAGTTTCTAGAGCACTTGGTGGTCTGGTGGTGAATTATGGGAGGAGTTTTATTTAAAAGAAAATTGGAGTTTGAATTTACCACCTAAGCTAGCGCTATTTTTATGGAAGGTAATTCATAGGATTTTGCCGGTCAAAACGACTCTCTTTAGAAGGTATCTTGAGGCTGAGGGGGTGTGTTCAGTGTGTGGAGAGGAATGTGAGACGGTTGAGCATTTATTCTTTGGATGTAGTAATGCCCGTAGAATATGGAGAGATTCGAGGTTGGGTTTTGATTTCTCAGTTGGGAGTCTGGTTGGGTTTCGAAGACTGGTTTGTGGGTTGGTTGTGTAGTGCTCCGGATAAATTGGCTATTTTAGAGTCTATTTCTCTGTTATGGACTATTTGGTGTTGTCGTAATTGTTGTGTGTTTCGCGAGGGTCAGGTTGATGTGTTGCATGATTCAAATGAGGCATATTTTTTTATATCAGTCTATGTGCAGGTTGCATCAGAAACAGGAGATGGTGCTTTAGTATGCCTTTTATTAGGGATGGTAAGATTGTGTTGCAGATATATTGAAGACCAATGTGAGGGTAACGGGGATTGTGTGGGGATTGTGGTGGATGGAGATTGGAAGAAGGATACGTAGAAAGGGCCAGTTGTGTGGTGTGGGTTGGAGGAGCAATGTTGTGGTCACTACACGGGCATGGAAAAAGTTGTTTTGCGTTCGGCATTTATGACGGAGGCTATTGCTGTTCTGAAGGCTTTGGAGTGGGCTAGAAGAAATAATCGGCGGCGTGTTGAAGTTTGCCTTGATTGTCTCCTTGTGGTAGAGGGTCTTACTAAATTAGATGGTGTGGATATTTTTGTTAAACTTGTTTTGCTTGATATTGTTTATTTTTCTAAATTTTTTGGTTTTGCATTTATATCTAAAGTTCCGAGACTGAAAGTCAAGGCTGCTCATGCCTTGGTCAAGAGATGTATGTGATAGGGATAAACCTGGGGGTATAGAAGATTTTGCACAGAAATGGTACCGAGCTCCTTCGGGGATCCACTTTTGGGTCCCACACGAGTGATCCGAAATTTTGGTTGGAACGGTGGGACTCTGGTTGGAGCACTTCCAACCGTCCGATTGAGCTGAAATTTTGTGGGGCCCCTCGGAAAAATGTTTTAAGAACAATGAATGGTTCGGATCACTCGTATGGGACCCAAAAGTGGGTCCCCGAAGGAGCTCGGTACCATTTCTGTGCAAAATCTTCTGTACCCCCAGCAGGGTCCATGGGATAGTTGTGTTTTATGGATGGTTATGTTTCTTGTTGCTAAAAAAATTACTCCCTCCGTCCCATTTTGTTTGTCATTTTTAGTAGACCGTGTCTGGTTTCAATTTCTTATATCTTTTAATATGAATTTCAAAAAATATTAAATATGGATCTTGTTTGATAGTTCTCGATGAGTTCTATAATACGAAGTTTTCAAAATTATGAAAAACATAATATATTAAAAGTTATAAGCGTTTGACTGATGACACGATCTACGAAAAATGACAAACAAAATGGGACGGAGGGAGTAAAAAGTTCCTGACCCCTGCAGCTTTCATCATTGCAAAGTTTAATGCCAAATTAATTAAAAAAAATTGTTTCACTCCCCACTTTCTCTCATAGGAGCCTCGTCTATCAAGTTTTGAAATTCTATTTTACAAGTTTTAAAACTCTATTTTAAAGACCGGATATGACATATTGAGGATTTTTTTTTGTAAATTCTCTCATTTTTTCATTAAATTTTTATACTTTCCGGAGAAACTCGTATTTTTTTTAGAAATTTGGAGACCAAAATAGAAGTTCTAAAAAGGACAAAGGTTCCATAAACTCTAAAATGTTGAAGAAAAGGGAGGATAAATTACAAAATCCTTCCTTAATATGACATATCCTGTCTCTAAAATACACTTTTTGGTAAGCATGATATCACTTTGTTGTGGGACCCACATGTTTCAACCAATAAGAGAGAGTGTTTTGTTCACCCTCTTTTAAGGAGGTGAACAAAATTGCTCTCGGTATATTTTGGGGCTTCATACTGAAGGTGGTAGAATTTTTATCCCCTCCCAACCGTTAAACCAATCCGATCTAGACCGAACCGTTCTATTTGGTTAGGTTATGTGGTTTATTGGTCTGGTTATGCTTTTGAAAAAATAAGAACCGGTAATTATGGTTCGGTTACTGGTTGTCAATTTAAGAACCAAGATTAGAACCGAACTGGACCGTATATTGTGTGTCCGTGTGCGTGTGTGTGTGTATTAATATCTGTATAAGTGTACATAATTATGTATCTTGATTTGGTAAGTTAACAGTTATAGTAAGTTCATAGTGTGTGTGTGTGTAAGCCTCATCATTTGGCCCATTGGCCCGAAGCCCGCAAGGCCCATCGGGCTTTACCCGAGCCCGAGCCCGAGCCCTCCAAATGGGCGGGCTAGCCCAACCCGACTTTTCCATGGGCCGGGCTTGGGCCTAAAAATTTTAGCTACAACCCGCCCGCCCGATAGCCCGGCCCACCGGCCCGAGATACTAGCCCGCCCGTAGCCCGGTACACTTGTAATGCATTATTGCACGGTTAATGTACATAAGATATAATATATAATGTACCCAAAAAAAGATATACTACAAATGTACCAAAATAAAAAAAATAATTCACAAGTGGACATATGTGTGTAACTATGTGTATATATCTCAAATTAAAGTTCTAATAAAAAACTAAACATATGCATTAAAATTTTAAGAAGGTCTGAACATATGCATTGATTGACCATTCATTTGTTGTATGGGTAACTAACAACTGTTCATGGTGTATTATTGTTACAGCATATGGTATGCTAGACAAAGTTCAGTTATAATTAAAAAAAAATGGCTCCAAAAGGTTCAGCTGTAACAAAAATAAAAAATAAAAAATGGCCCCAAATAGCCCAGCGCAGCCCGCCCGAAGACTGGCCCACCCGCCCGCCCGACTAGGATAAGCCCGTGGGCGGGCCTGGGCTTCAACTTTTGAGAGATAGCCCGGCCCGCTAAAAAGAAAAAGCCCGCATAACCCGGCCCGCGAGCAGGCTTAGGCTGAAAGTTGGCGGGATGGGCCGGCCCAGCCCGGCCCGATGATGACCCTTATGTGTGTGTGTGTGTATTTTTCCCCTAGTAAGGTATTCTTTCATGTCTATTTAGAGTAGAAATCACTTTAGAAAGTATTTAATATATTACTATAACTATTTGACCCTACTACCCAATTTTCAATTTTAATTCCCCAGTAAAACGGTTGTGGATCTACTGTCCCAAAAACCTTGTCTCAACTCTGTGTCCCGTCCATCCGAGCAATCAAAGGCTCAGAGTCACTGATGAACATGTTTGGCTCAGATTTGTTTGGGGTGAGATGGAATCCAAGCCGTTGATTGCACGGATGAACAGCTCGGATGGACGGGACAGAGAGTTGGGACAGGGAATTCAGGACAGCGGATCCTCTTCCAAGTAAAACATGCTGTTGAATTTATTTTCTTGTTTTTAGACTATTCCATTAAGCTACTTTATTGGTTGTTTTCATCAATTTTAGGAGTTGTTTTATTGATGGCAAATTGTCAAGTATTTTGTGTATCACGTGAACCATATTTGGTTTCAATTCTTATAAAATATAATACTATTTATGAGTTATTTGGTACTCCAAATTCTAAATAACCTTTTGAAATTCCAACGCTAATCGGGTAGAACCGAAACCGGTCCGGTCTTGTGGTTTGGATTTGGACAGATTCTACATGTATATTGGCTAGGTTTTTATTCTTAATTTTCTAGAACTGGTCAAAATGCTCCAGTTACTGGATTTCTAGAGAACCGGTCTAATCTAGACCATGCGCACCCCTAATTAACTTAACGTTTCGTTATAATCGGAAACCTATTTTGCCCTAAAGCTTTAAAGAAAAGAAAAGTTTGGTCCTCTAATCCCTGTTTTGCTCCCTGAGAATATCTTTTAATTTTTTCATTAAAAATAACCAAATATTAAGTGTGTAAGTATTCTAGTCACAGTTACCAAAAAACCCAAAAAAAAAATTTGGTTCCCCTCCCGAATAAAAATATTGGCCATCGAATTTCCTGAGAGTGCTTGGATCCATTCATTCAATGAATACATTATAGTAAAACTATGGCTCAATCCTAAATAAGCACTTAAAAGAAGACTAAAAATTTTAGGTGGAAAAAAAGAAAATGATCACTGAGTCTGAAAATACAACAAACAAAATTCTGTTATTTCTATTTCCAATAATCCCCGAATAACATATTTGATGAACACTGAGATGCCAACTTATTGGCATCGAAAAAATTTCAGTTAGCAAGCTCTCTTATTCAGACTGATATTTACAAGTGCCATCCCTGAAGAGAATCGCCGCGAGAGCTATAAAAAAATATTACGTACACCTTGTTTTTCCCCTAGTCATAACTTTTCACATAATCACAATACTTACAAAGGTCATAACTTTTCACATAATCACAATACTTACAAAATTTGAATGAAACAAAATCCCAGAAACCACCCTCTTTAAACCCCATCAGCAAATCTTCACTTCTTCAGCACATGCTGCGAGCTCTCATCGATGTCGAAGTTTTCACAGAAGGCGCAAAGTCTCCGGCTTGGCTTGCTGTTTGGCACTGGCTCACCCCTCCTTTGCTGGGGCGATATTCTTGCCGTGTGCACCAGTGTTTTCCACTTATCCTGCACAACCCCCGTGTCACCAGGGTCAGAATTTCATTGAAGTGAAAGGATCAACAATTCATTCTGGTGTATGTGTCAGTTAGGAAGACTAAGCGTTTCAGATATGTTAGAAAACGTAATAGAAATATCAACAGAATTTGGAAGTCTCGTATGGGTTTTTGCTAATAGGTGCCTAAACTATTCACAACTTTGAGATCTTATGCATTTCGGCATGACTCCTGGAATTTCGGGATTCCACTACCGTTACGTTTCCGTTACTTAAGAAACAGAAATGTTTCTGAACTAAAATTTTCTCATGGAGTGCTTGTCTAATACAAATACTAGTATAAGAAAAGGAACAATACGCACTAAGAAATTCATCAGACATGTATACCTTGCGGCAATAAAGGGAAACAAAAAAAGTGAGTTTTATTGGGATTAAGACGTAAGTAACACAGCTATGCAAGTGAAACGCATATGACTAGAGTTTGAGAGATTCCTTCGCAATGTTATACAACATAGCTATAGAAAACTGTAATCATTTTCCGGTAACACAAGCAACTACTTTCGTTGAACGATCTAAGACGAAAAAGAATGGGATATTCAGAAATAGACGTAAAAGAATGAGAAATCACATCCATACCTTCAAATCCACATATGTTCGATGCTTTGCATTATCGAAAGCTTGCAACTTGACATCACGCCATCTGCAGAGAAACAAACCAACTAGGGCTGAGAGAGCATTTACATCGGTTAACAGAAGGTGTTCCAATGATACAATCGGCTTTTGCAGAAGCTTTCAGGTTGATAAAAGCTGATTCTTTAAAGCCAAATATAAGAGCATCGAAATGGTAGCTTGTCAGCTACTATTAAATTTGCTTCTCTGTTACGAGTATTTGGTTTAGTTCATTGGTTAGGTTTTTTCCAAACACACCTTCCGGTTCCAAGCTTCTCAACAGCTTGAACCAAAGCTTCCACTTCAGAAACAGAGAAAGGACGACGAATTCGACGCTGCACAGCCTCAGATCGCTTGGATTTCCTCGCGGGAACTACAGCAAGTGCCTCAACATTCATTGATGGAACAGCTACCAATGCCCTAGAATCTGTTAGGTTTTTATCTATCGACATGTTAGGAGGAGAAGGTGCCGAATCATGGTCACTTTCAACAAAGCTTCCCAAATTTAGCAATGGATGATCTGGAACTGCAATAGGCGTAGGTGGATACCTGGTGACACACCATTACATGTGAATCATATGATCAAGCCCGACTTAAATAATCTGTCCTTGAATGATGAAGAAGATGAGAACTTGCATTTCTACACGAATTTAGACTGAAATTATGAAGAAAAAATTACGACCTTTGAAGCTGGGGAGTTTCGCCAGTGCTCTAAAAGTCGGCCGACGGGTCTCCCAGCCTAGGCGACTAGTCGGCAGACTCGAACCCCCTTTTCCTCCCAACTATCGCATAGAGATTTTCAGAACATTGAAATACTTGATGCTAAGCTTCACTGAATAAAAGGAAAGACATCTTCGTATTAGAATCAACCACTTCAAATGTCAGACAGACAGAAACCAATCAAGTCAAAAGAATGCAGATGAATCACCCCCATCAAAGACTCATACCATGGGAATCACCAGTTTGGAAGGCTGCACATTGACCTGCTACGCGAGCTGGTTTCCCTGAGGCTGAAAGAGGAGATAGGATTATTAAGAGAAAAACCCAAAGTCAGCACTAAAACCAAACCAAGACTGAAAGTACCAATCACATAAGAAGAAAGGAAGAGACGAGAAAAACCTCCACACATTGTTGCACTCGAACCAGAAGTATCACAGGTAAATTTCTTCCTAGGGAAGCTAGTGATGCCCTTACAACTCATCCCTCTATCAGGATTTGGTACCGAGCTGCGGTAATAATAAAATTTCCTCTTCTTGATTGGATAATGAGTACACCACTCATGCACATCGAGCTGATAGATGAGGAGAAACTCTTTTTTTTGGGTGTGTCTTACATCGGCTTTCTTCTCATCCGCCACATTATATTAGTGTGCATGAGCACACTACATTTTCCTAAATTCTATGACATATGTAGTTGAGTATTACACAATTGACAAGAATGCACCAAAATACTATGGATAAGGAATTTGGCACTCCACATTCGTATGATCGATGGCACCATAAAAAAAATTCTTTGTGTAAAAAGTACACGCCAACTATAGAATAAGTTGAAAATAAAAGACATAAAAGGACACACACAACCAAATGGTGGATATCAAATTAAGGGAGAAAATTGGAAAAATTGGCAAAAAGTGGTAAGCCATGGGTTTGGTTATTCTCTATATAATAGCCTTAGGTATTGGATAATATATGTTGACAACTTCTTTTGTCATACAACAGTGTTTGTTTCTTTTTCGAACCGTTTCGTCGATAGCCTTGGCCAGAATACAAAGCTCCTTCAGCTTGTGATCCTTTGGACTGTCAGCAACTTTTAACATGTCTCTCCACTTGTCCTGGACAGCAACGAAATAGTCAATTCAAGTGACCTACTAAGTGCATACAGATGGTCTGTGCACCACCGATCGTGCACACAAAAAGGTTTATGAGGCCCACTTTGAGTTTTCACAAATAATTTAGAATCATTCTTAAATTTAAAAATAAAATTTTGAGTCATTTTGCTTAAAAATCAGCTCAATTGAATATCTGTAATAGTTTAATCCAATCTTTTAAATTTTCATTCAGAATTCAAGATCTTGAATTTTTAAATTTTTTTTAGAAGAAGTGGGGAGAATTGGATAAAGCACTTATAGATATTCAATTGAGCTGATTTTTGAAAGGTTACTCAAAACACTATTCTAAAATTATTCAACGGTTGGATATTTTGCGGGGATCCCGAAGTGGGCCCCACTTACTCATCCGTGCACGATCTGTGAACAGACCATCTGTACACGTAGACTTTCTGTTACTTCAATTATCAATATTGTAAAAATTATTATTATTATTTTTTTATTTTAATAATATAAGCGTCCATCTCAAAGGCGGAGTAAGAGATGAGGCAATGATAGCGAAAATGTTAAGAAAGCTCATTACCGCTAAGTTCTCTTTCGTAGACTTTCTGTTACTTTCCCACCCATCTTTCTCCACATAACTGCTCGGTTGACGTCACGATGACGAGTTCGATCGAATATGCCACAAGCACATGCTTCCTATGATATCACGACGCGTAGCATAAACCGTTCGGATGATGTCATTTGTCATGATCATAGTTTGTTACGCGCATCTACAGCATTTACTTCTTTGTTGAGTCAACCCCTAGGATGATTCTCGTGATAAGCCTGGCTGCCTGACCTCTCGGTCGAGCCACTTTCGGCACCTCCCTTTCCTTGGTTTGGGCCAGTAATGACCGGACAATCGAAGGGTCCCCAGACGGTATCCCTTCGGTCGTTCAACATTATCAGAATAGCCTGAGCTAGTACTATCTGCAGTTGGGGACCGGAAGGTCAATACAAACCGAAGGGTCCCAAAAAGGTATCCCTTTCGTGGTTTCAGTCGAGACCTTGTTGGACGAGATCTGCCAGCTCCTTGGCACTGCTCGGTATATATAACCGGACCTCTACAAACCCCAATGCCTCTTTCTTTGTTTTTTGGTTTGTTTTGTTGATCGGCGTGTCCGAATATTGAGAAGAATTTGGGTACGGGGAGGGTACCACGTGGTACCCTCTCGGTGAATCCGAGCCGTCCAACATCGTAGCCAACAGTCTGAATTAAAAGTGTCATCCAGATTTTAAACAAAAAAGAAAAAAGAAAATAAAAAGTGCATTTCAATTCAAGCCGTCGGATGCATTTTTTGACTGCCCGGATGCACCGAACGGGTACCACGTCACTCATACGCTATTTGCACCCAAGTTTTTCTCCCAAATACTTGATTTTACTGCGTATTTCAATCCTGCTTACAATGTTCTCCTTGCCCCCCCCCCCAATTCGCGTGGTATACATTATCCTCCATTTCAATTTCTTCTTCATTGAACTGTAGTGCACGCAAAGATGAAATGCGTCTTCCAAATGAGTCCTTCAGGCCTAAACTACTGTGGAAGTGAGTTGCAGCCTTCGCGTAGTCAACCCAACTCAACAAAAATAACATGAAGCTTTTTTTCCCCTCCAAAAAGGATAGCCCCCATGTGTTAAGGTCTCAAGGAGTCATATTTGGAAGACACATTTCATCCTTGTGTGCACTATTTCCACTACTATAATGTAAATATGTAATCTTGTATAGTGTGGTGCCGATCTTTTATTTGTGGAGGAGTAGCACATGGTACTCCGGAGTAACCAACAGGCAATAATTAGCAAGAGGTGTATGCTTTCCTTGTTCGTGCAGCTTTAATTGGCTCTCATCTTTTTGTCCTGGGATTTCGGGAGATGATTCATGTTTCAATTAGTAATGGGATTCTGTTAAAGGTAATGTGGGACAAAACTATTTGTCTGTATGTAGAGTAATGTGGGACAAAACTATTTGTTTGTATGTCACTGAAAAGATATCATTGATCATGCATGTATATTCTCCATCCCACTACTTCCATCCCATAGGACCGTGCCCATTCCCGTGCTCGTGCCGTGTTAGACTAAGACCGTGTCATGCCTGATTAAGTCTGTGTCGTGTCGTGCCATGCCGTGCCACGCCAGGCCAACTACCGTGCCGTGCCCGTGTCGTGCCAGGCCAACTACCGTGTCGTGCCCACCCATTTCCGTGCCCCGTGCCCGTCCCCGTGCCGCCTCAGACCATGCTGTGCCATGCCCAAAACCCTCATACAGATCAACACCTTACTCCAAGCTTATAAGTGCACTTTTGTTAGCATTTGTTTCGAAACAACACAATACGGTGGATCATCCACCACTCTGGCTTGGATTATATATGGTCCATGTACGTCATAAGCAAAGCAAGCCGTAGCCAGTGAATTGTCAAAATGTGGGTTAGAATTTGTGGGTTTTTGAGGGTAGAGGTATTAGTGCTGGCATTGGACCCCTCATCATTTATTACTAAAGTGAAATACCGATTATGGGTGTCCTGGATGACGAGAAAATTTTGGGTGCAAATAGGGTATGGGTGACGTGATGCCCCTTCGGCACATCGGAGCCGTCAAAAAATGCATTGGAAGGCTACCGTTGAAAACATAAATTTTTACGTGCCCTGGATGACATTATAACTTATGTTTTGTGAAAACATAGCTACCGGTATCCAATTAACCTGAAGTTTTACGTTACAGAATGGACGAGATGGATAAAATGAATGGTTCACAAATAAAAGGAGACCCGGGATGTGTTAGGATTCCAACAACGCACCACACGCAACAGAAGCAGTAAAAACAAGAGAAACACAACACACAAATATACGTGGTTCGGCCAAAACGGACCTACATCCACGGGGAGGGGGGTTTCACTATAATCCGGAGAAAATCCGAGTCTTTTGTGTTACACACTCACTCTCTATCTCACAATAGATGAAACCTCACAGTTCTCTCGTGTATCTCTCTCTCCGGGAGAGCCACAACCGGCTCCCCTCTCACACTCTCTGCCTCTCTCTCTACATTGTGCTACCACACTACAATAATACAAGACATGAGAGTATTTATAGAGTACACATTAAAACCCTAGCCCCCTCCCATCTGGGCCTAAGCCCAATGGCCCACACGGGGTGGAATCCCAACAATCACCCCCTCCACACCGAGTGGGCAATGTCGTCTGCAACACCCCCATGTCGCCTCCTCCAATCAGCTAACTCTGGCAAGCGCCTGTGCCACTAACCAGTCGAGCATCCATGCACCACCAAACAGAGTACACAAATCCCGAAAGAGTGTATCCTTGCAAAACCAGACTCCGCAGCCAATCAGAAAATCCGAGTACCGCATCCCATAAAAAAGAATGCCTCCACTCGCACACCTCAAACCCGAAGTATATGCGCTCACCAACAGAAGCGCCCGCACCCCCTCATCGAGTGCCCACAGCTTCATCGCCGCGCTCCGCCACTCTAGCATCCTGTCCTGTCAAGAGAATGCAGCAACCCTCTGCCCACACCAGAGGCTCACTCCTCCAAATGATCTCACACACCATCTGTGATGAGGTTGACTCCTTCTCTGACACCGCATCCCCCACCGAGTACCTCCGCACCCCCAAAACTAGGATACTCCTCTCGTGAATCCTGGATGTGAACAAATCTTGCTATATCTCCGTGGCTCAAACTAATCTACCGCTCTGACAGGCGCCTGTTTCATTCCCAAACAAGCATCTCCGCACCCCAACCGGGCACACCACTCGAGTGAATGTATCCCTGCAAGCCAGATCTTCCGCGGTTGATCACAATCTTGCACCCCCTATCCGGAGTGCCCGCATCCAGGCATCCAAAACCCAGATGCTCATGCCCAATCACAGGACATAATCCGTGACTCCATCTCTCCACACCAACAAGAGCTCATAACTGGAAAGATAATCCGCCACAAAAACACAGAAGAAAGAGAATACCAGTATGCATCATCTGATCTCCATCTCAATCTCTCTGTCCGGAGCTCCCGTGAACATATCCTGAACAACCTATCACATCATCGTTGCTGGCCAGCATCCTGCACACTCCTGATTCGACTCCCAGCGCATCCAGTACCATCCCGGTCGCGACACCTCGGTACAATCTCGCGCTTATCCTGTGTGCA
The DNA here is from genome assembly GCA_963854785.1 of Vaccinium vitis-idaea. Lineage (NCBI taxonomy): Eukaryota > Viridiplantae > Streptophyta > Magnoliopsida > Ericales > Ericaceae > Vaccinium > Vaccinium vitis-idaea. The sequence continues at coordinate 31,163,278 of OY978223.1, read as the reverse complement.
TCCGCAACGATCGCCATCCCTGCTCACGTCACAACACCCATACTGCCTGACCATGCCTGACATCAGCTCCATCTGCCACTGCACTCCCACAAGCCTGTATGGTGGCCCATCATCCAATCCAATGCAGCTCGAATCACAACTGCAAATCTTGACGATAGGTCTTCAAATCCGATTGAACCAGACTGCCTCCGATCACTGCTGACCAACTCCGACCTGTCACTCTAGTAAGCGCCTGTGTCATTACCAAACAAATGTATCCGCACCCATCAACAAAGATGCAACACCTGAGAGAATGTATCCCTGCTCACTAGCTTCTCCGACTGATCACCACGGCTCAAACGCCGCGAATCCGCAATCACCCGATTGCTCCGGTCAACCTCCGATCTCTGCAAAGTCTGTCCAATACTCCTGGTGTGTAGCTATTCAACTCCACTCGCCTCTCTTGTCACCAATCTGTCACCTATCCGCCACTCCTGCCACGATCCTGGTCTTCTCACCACTCTCCGCCAACTCTCCCGGGTCTCATCCTGCCCCTTGGTCCATCCATGTTCCATCCCCGACCTTCCTAGCACCCCCTGGACTCCCATCGGATCTCCCATGGTCTGCCTCCAACTCAACATCCTCCCATCTGATTGATCTGACCGCGTCGGATCCTCCTCAATCTCTCCGGATGTATCTAGGACCGCAAAAACTGACTCAAATCACTCAAATCCAAGCCCACCAGTGAATCCGGAACCGTCCAAATAGTTAGGAACAGCCTCCTCACAACCCAAAATGCCTCCAAACACTCAAATCTGGCTCAATCCAGCAACAAAACCTACTTCCGAGCCTCTTCACGAAAAACAGAGCGCGTGGTTGGATCTGGAACGAAAAACCGAGTCGGGAACCGGTCTGAACCGGTCAAAAACCCACTGAACCGGTCAAAGAACGTAATCTGGTCTGCTCCAGACCGTTATCTGGTCTGATCCGGCCTGAACCCGGTCTGCCATTTCTCTGAGCCGCCGGTCTAACCGATTTGACCCCTTTGACTCCCGATCTGACCCCTTTGACCTGACCTCTGATCCTTTTGACCTCTTTGACCCTGAACCCAGCTGACCCTTCTGACCCCCTTTTGCTGACGTGGCGTTGACCATCCGACGTGGCATCCCCCGTGGCGTTGACTCAGCGCTGACTGGGTCGTCCCTATCCTTTGACCGCGCGTGACTCACACGTCGACGCGAGATCTGACGCGCCACCCTTCAAGCCGCGCGTGCGGGCGCGTCCGGCCTCCTCCGGAGACGGTTCAAGTACTCCCGTGATCGTCTCCTTGAGAGCTACAAAACCTTGTGCTCAAAACTCATATTCAATCACGTTTTACGAGAACCCCATCATGTCCGCCACTCGCCTCCGCCCGCGTCTGTTCAGACCACCTGTGGGACCCTCTCCGGTGACAAAAACCGACTCCAAGTACTCCGTTGGACTCGTCTCTGAGAGTTGCACCTATCCCTCTGATCAAAAAACAAGTTTCGTCACCTGTTTTGTCCGACCAAAGCTTCAAACAGTGCTCCAATGGCCTCCGAGTGATTTTTCGACTACTCTACGCTCTCCGGTGCTTTAACCCAAACTCTGATACCAGTTGTTAGGATTCCAACAACGCACCACACGCAATAGAAGCAGTAAAAACAAGAGAAACACAACACACAAATATACGTGGTTCGGCCAAAACGGACCTACATCCACGGGGAGGGGGGTTTCACTATAATCCGGAGAAAATCCGAGTCTTTTGTGTTACACACTCACTCTCTATCTCACAATAGATGAAACCTCACAGTTCTCTCGTGTATCTCTCTCTCCGGGAGAGCCACAACCGGCTCCCCTCTCACTCTCTCTGCCTCTCTCTCTACATTGTGCTACCACACTACAATAATACAAGACATGAGAGTATTTATAGAGTACACATTAAAACCCTAGCCCCCTCCCATCTGGGCCTAAGCCCAATGGCCCACACGGGGTGGAATCCCAACAGGATGGCCAGCACACCGTCTAACAATCATGCAAGATCTTAGTTTATCGCGTGATTGAAATTGTGGGTTTTACCAAATACAAAGCATTTTGTTCCAAAAACCATAGAATCTTTTACGTTATCATGCGTCATTTTTGTGGGTTTTAACAAATGCAATGCATACTGTTCCAAAACCAAATAATCTTACATTATCATGTGATTAAAATTGTGGGTTTTACCAAAATATAAAGTAGTTCATGTTCAAAAAACCAAATATAAAGCTTTGCCTATGCTGGCCCCACATTCCATTTGAACCGTGTGTCCTTAGGCGTATTCTGGTCAAAGTATTTAACTCCTTTAATTAGTTTAACACTCAGCGTATTTGAAGTCTAAGAAAACCAAATACCTAAAATAAAGAGAAAAAAAAAATCCTCAGCACCAACAATATTAACTGGAAGCTATGGGGTAGTAGGGCAAGCAAGTAGGTAACTCATGGATCTTGTTTTTGTAGGGTCTAAAAACCACCTTGCACGGTCCCCAATAAGATTTTCTTTTTATTTCTCTCTACTCATTACCCCCAAAAACCTCCCTCAAAACCCAAACCAAACAAAAAATTCTTCATCTGACAACATCGAATCTTCGAAATGTGCTTCATTAGCCAACAAGTAATTTGGATCCATAACCGGCATAGAGTGAAAATTAAGCCTGCATGCATTTTCAGTAGTACGTACTACTCTAGGCTTATTTGTTCATAAGAGTTTTCTTCTATCAACTGGCAAACGAGATTAAAATAAGTTAATAGGACATACTCCCTCCGTCCCAATTTGCTTGCCCTTTTTGGGGAAGTGAGTTTTTAACTTGTGTGAAAACTTTGTATTTTTTTTTCTATTTTGCCCCTAAGTCTAGTCAATACTACTGTAGCCAATTTTTGGGGCCTAATTTGGTTTGGTTGCATGCATGGATCGAAACCAAGATCCATAGGTTCGCAAGAATGAGAGAGTGAGTTATGAGTACTTGAGTAGAGATGAAATTTTGCACCTATATATAGCTCGCTGTAGTGTTGGATTGTGGGATGTACGGATGTCCGGATTGTGAGATGTACGGATGAGGGACTATGTAAAAACCTGGCACGGCACGAGCATGGCACGACACGGTAGTGTCAAGGGCACGGCACGGTAATTGGCCTGGCATGACACGGCACGACACGGTCTTAGCCTGGCACGGCACGGGCACGACACGAAAGTGTGAAGGGGACGGCACGGGCACGAAATGGAAGTGGCACGGGCACGGCATGTACAGGACGCATGACTGCTCACCTGCTCAAGTTTGATTGGGAAGCCACTATTGTTAAAGGTTTATTGTTGTTTGGAGTTTTCTTCAATGGATTGATTATTTTGTAGCCCAGTAATCTTGAATTTTATATCTTCCTGGGTATGCTCTGTCCCACAATAGATTCCAATTTAAAGGACCACCACAGTACGAGGTCTTAGTAGCTCTGCCCTAAGCACGGCACGAGCATGGCACGGTCTTAGTCTGGCACGACACAGTAGTGTCAAGGGCACGGCACGGTAATTGGCCTGGCATGACACGGCACGACACAGTCTTAGCCTGGCACGACACGGGCACGACACGAAAGTGTGAAGGGGACGGCACGGACACGAAATGGAAGTGGCACGGGCACGGCATGTACAGGACGCATGACTGCTCACCTGCTCAAGTTTGATTGGGAAGCCACTATTGTTAAAGGTTTGTTGTTGTTTGGAGTTTTCTTCAATGGATTGATTATTTTGTAGCCCAGTAATCTTGAATTTTATATCTTCCTGGGTATGCTCTGTCCCACAATAGATTCCAATTTAAAGGACCACCACAGTACGAGGTCTTAGTAGCTCTGCCCTTGGTATTAGATCGATAGCCCTTGATCCTCAATTAGATCAACGACGCTTCAAACTCGATAATCACCAAGTTCATTAAATTTTAAAAATTTTGTCCATAAATTTTGCTCGGTAACCAAAGCAAATACTTGGCCTTTTTTAGCATCCAAAGGAAGTAAGTTTCGTTCAGTTTTGAGATATCCCAAGTTCTGCACTTGAGATCATAAACTCATTGACCTTCGCTTCATTATACCTTAACTCGGTGTAAATGGTTTGAAGGAAGCTAGAGATGACACCATCACGTGTATAACACCATGCAGATGGTGAAGTGAGTCTTTTCGTTCAGTTTTTCCTCTTTTTTTTTTTTTTTTTGGTTTGCATAATTTTGTTTTCTCACCTGATTTACTTGTCATTGTTTTGTTGCTTCAATTAATGATATTTTGTATTTGATGGTATGAGTAGCTTAATTGATGATGGGAAGAATATTGATGAATTCACTAAGGAATAAGGATGTGTTGAATATGCTACATTTACCAATACTCGTCCAACAATGATTCAAACGATTATTATTTTTTAAATATTTTCATAAAATTAGCTCATCCAATACCATTACAGGATTTTCCCCGAATTTCTTGTGCCTAAACATTTAATTTCAAATTAATGATTTATGGGTATTTTTTAGGGCTTTTCCCGCAAAAAGGATTTAAACCACAGGTTTTTTCTTAAAATGTTTTTATATTTGTACTTTTGTCTAGCTATGTGGAATAAGTAGAGTCCGTGTGTAAAAAAAAATGGGGAAGAGTCAAAAGAACAACTCTATCTTAGATTGTGAGATCATTAATTGCTCTTTGATACCACCCCTTGTTATTAATAGCAGAATTTGTTCATGAATTCAAGTGGATTAGCACTTTATTGATTGGAAAGCAAATGATATCTCAAAGAAAATATGAAAACAACTTGGTGAGAATTAAAATGTAATCGAGTGGAAGGAAAACCAATTTTCCGATGTGTTCAAAGCTGGGTTCTGAAGGAAGAAAAACATTTAATTTGAAAAGGATCAAAATAGACGGATGCATGCCGGAACAGAAAATGGAAAGAAAACCCAGGAACGGCATGGGTACAGGCCGGAGACTTTGTTGTTGAATGTTGGATCTGAACAATCCAAGGATATGAAAATAAAAAACGGCTGAGGTATGGGCCGGAGGACATACGGTTGGGTGATGGGTGAGCCAATCAACACACGAGACACCTCTAGGCTTTAGCACACAAAAGATTTGTACGTTGCAAATGGTACATACTTTTTATGCTTTGAAAGTTTGGTGTTAACAAAAACAGTTTTTGACATTATCACCACTCCTATTAAATCATGAAAAGTTTAAAACACACTACATGTTGGTAGTCCATGTGGAAATGGCACTGAAGGAGATCACAACCGATTATTCCTCTGTTTGGAGTGTTACAATTAATGTGTACATTTTAAGATATGTTTGCCGTAGTCAATGTGAAAATAGCAGTGAGGAGAAGATGCGTTGGATATAGTTTCCTGATCTGCATTACACAGGGCCAGCCCATAGCTAAGGCCGATAAGGCGACGGACTTAAGCCCCTGAAATTGGGTCCAAAATTAAGGGGCCCAAATAGTTATACATAGATTGGTAATAGTATATAGTTAATTATTGCTTCTATTCATAACTGAGGTAGTTGGTCAAGTGGTAAGTTCAAATCTAGCTATCCAATAGGTTCAAAGTTTAATTCTCATCCCAAGCAGTTTACCTTTACATTTTTCGTATGATTTTGTTTCCTTGTGGAGGTAAATATTTTTATTTTTGTTAAAAAAACGAGGGCCTCAGTTTTACAAGTTCGACTTAGGCTCCAAGAATCTCAGGGCCGGCCCTATGCATACTTGTTCTTTTTTTTTTTTTAAAAGGATCTTTTTTAATTAAGTAGGATTACAATTAACCACATGACAATGGCACATACATTTTCTAAAATTAACAACATGACAATTAAGTTGCATATGTGGCATTTTCTTTTTCTTGCTGAAATACGTACCCAATATGAGCAAAAGAAAAAAAAAAAAAAAGAGAGAAATGGAGAAATAAAAAGAAATGCATATGTTTTAGGGCAGAATTAAATCATTCTGCTCCAAAAAAAGAGAGGTGGATTTCCTTTCTTTTTTTTTATCATCGGAACGAGACTTATTATTTTTTGCAGCTTCTACAAGTGCGAGAACATTTGGAAGATTAGCGTCAACATTCTTAGCCATTCGAATATAGCTCCTTCAGTGTAGGATTTGTTTGATTATGCGTAGATTTCAACATATGTCTCTACTTTTTCTGCACCACCCAAATGGCCAAAAACACCTCCTGTGAGGCTAATTAGTTGCAAGTGTTGATAACACAATTATTGTGCAATAACAAGTTCAGTGTTCAAAGCATAATAATACGAAGTGAGGTATATGCTTATAGATTTCTACTGGAATGAGTATACAAACACAAGAAATCGAGAACTAGTAAAAGATTGTGCCCCTTCTCTTTTTTTAGGCATATGTTGATGGCTGCGAAGTGCGAACCATTGTTATAACTCTTCAATGTGTGCCCAAAATCACTTAAGTCATCAATCAAAACTCTTGAAAGTGTTTGGTCTAGGAAGAAAAAACATGAAATGGTTCAAGAAACTGGTGCAGACGGCTGAGATCCACTGGGGGTACTGTGCTCCATAGTGTACCGAGTGGATCTCAGCCATCTGCTCCCAAATTTCCTGGACCATTTCATGTTTGTTTCTTTCCTAGACTGTACCAGGGCTCATCAAAACTCTTCCAAAGTACTAATCTAGACTATTGAATCATGATTCAATGATTTAGGGGTAGTTTTTCATTTTGCTAAAAGTTTTTTTTTTTTTTTTTTGCAGGAATTTTGTAGAAAGTGGTAAATGAGTTAAAAGTGCTAAAATAATTGACAAATGTGAGAAGATCTCTCTCGAAATTTGTATTCACTAACACTTTTAGTAAAAACAGAAATTTTGGTGTGGAGAATAACACAGCAGTGACGTAAGGGTTTGTGAATAGATCGAGTAGGCCTAAAGCTGCTATTTTGGTTTCTGAAAAGTTAAAGAAGCCGAGGTTTTTGTTCCCTGAAACCCGACTAGGTAATGTATGCATATCCCGTCCCGTTCTTAGGGGGTGTTTGGGAGCCTACTTTTTAGCTTTTGATTTTTGACTTTTTGGCTTTTGGGTTTTTTGGTTTTTGGTCAGAATGAGTTTTGGATGTGAGAGGAGTGTTTGAGAGAAATGTGCAGAATGTGTTTTGGAAAGGGAAAAGGAGAAGTAGAAATCAAAAAACAGCTTCTAACCTATTTTTGATTTCTGGCTTCTATCTTCAAAAATGGAAAAACAGTTTTTGGTAAAACAACTTCTGGGTGTGTCGGCCAAACACCCAGAATGCGAAAAAGAGAAATTGAAAAACCGAAAAACAGGCGGCCAAACGGCCTCTACTGGGTGTTTACCTGTCCCACTCCTTTTTTTAAGCATATTAAGAAAATTTGTTTTAGCCTCCAAAAATATTACAGAGCAAAAATACTAAAAGTTTACAAAATATATTATTACTCGCTCCGCCCCTTTTTAACTGTACTGCTTCATAAATTTAACTTATTAAAAAAATAATTGTACTACTTTGTAAATCCAACTTATCAAAAAAATATCATAATTACTCTTTTTACATCAATTTTTATCTCCACTCTACACCTTTCATCTCTACTTTCCTAAATTATTCTCCACTTTTCCCGATTAACTCTTCATCCATTAACTTTTCAAAAGGGTAAAACAATAATTATACAAACTTTACACATTAACTTTCCAAAACACACACTTATTAAGGAACAGTGCAAAATGGAATAATCAACTACTCCCTACGTCCCCAAATAAAAGTAGAGTACTATTCCATAAAAATTTGTTATTGGTAGGATGGTATAGCTCAAATGAAAAATTATTCCATGATCTTGCAGTCATGTGGTAAGTCATTTTTTTTTTTTTTGAACGGCAAAAATAAATTTTATTAATCAAATATCAAAGATACAAGATTAAAAGGGGCAAGAGAATAACATCGATCAAAGCGAAGAGCGGCATCCCAAAATAATTTAGTATGGTAAGTCAATTAAAATTAACTTCGATTCATACGTATACAAGGTGCTTCATGGATTGTAGAGGACCTGGTTTGGTGTCTGGGGATTTGCTTCTTGGGCGATAATTGGGGGGGGGGGGTGTTCTTTTGCTGCATTTAGGTGCCAATAAGGTTTGGGAGATCACCACAATTGAATTGAGATTTTTCGCAACAGTCTTCTCTCCTTTGCACGATTGCGTCTTTTTCCAATAGTTTCTCTACCAATTTTAGAGCTCTGTAGTTGGCCTCGGCCATCTAGTTGCACGACGCCTAATCGTGCCGCGAAGTTCTCGACTATAGGTGCAACAATCACTTGGTTTGTATCGGACAGTTCCTGCATGGAAGCTTCGTCATTCGTGGAGCTACCGGGACAGCAGCGTTTCGCAGCATACATTGATCCCTAACATCTGATAGCCGAACTAATCTCTCGTTGGACATATATCCTTCATTTGTTTTGGGTCTGGTTTATGTTCTTCTCATCTGTATATTGTTTTATTCTATTGTCTTTGCTTCCGGTAGTTTGTAATAACATTTCCATGGAAATGAAATTCTCTCTTTCACCAAAAAAATAAAAAACAATTTTGTATTAAGCCATACTAAATTATGTTGAAATTATAAATAACAATTATAGAATGAATCGGCACCGTTCATGTGATTTTGAACTTTTACATATCCATTTTCCATCTAGCAATACTCTATCAAGGAAATTTTTGGCCAAATGTTTTGTTTTATTTTTCAAACTGTCTGGACTAATTTACATGTACCGCTATTGGAGAATCAAACTCATCATTTATTAGCAAAATCCCGTATGGACCTGCAAGACTAGCCCCATAAGATTCGATATCACTGAGAAGTTTCGAACTTAGATTTTAGAAGAAACAAATTAATCAATAATCCGGCCCAAATGTTGTTTATGAGACATAAGGAATGAACGGATCCCATAATTGTTTTGGGGTCAAAGAAATTTGAACTTTAGATGGATTTGAAGGATAGATTTACTGAGGTGAGCTGAACTATGTTGCATCAAAAAAGCTACACACACAACATCCACACAATACACTCACGTGGGTGTGTTGTTTTTTTTTGAACGGCGAAAATTTTTATTAATCAAAGATCAAAGATACAATGATTAAACGGGACAAGAGAAAAGCATCAAAACGAGGAGAGGCGTCCCACCAAAGATGGCACCCTCTCGACGACAAACATATGCCTCTCGAGACCCAAAAGATTGAAGGCTGACAAGAAGACAACCAAACAATCGAGCAACAGAACAAAATAGCCTACACTCCAACTACAGAACCTCACCATCCCATCCACAACACAAAGCAAATTAACCCGAAAGCCAAAAACCAGAAGCAGCAAAAAACCACATATTAAAAGGCCTAAAAACCTCTAACCAACCACTACACCCTTCAACAAAACAAAATCAAATCTGAAGATCCTCGATCCCGCAAACCCCTTACTCCTTGTTCTTCATGGTTTGAATTTTCATCTTTAATTTCTTCAAGGCAAGCAATGTGGCTAAGTACTCTAGTTTATAAGATACCAAACTATCGAAAAATTTCTCTCCCAAAACTTTCCCACATGAATCAACAATTATGCCCCAAATATCAAATTTTTCATGCGGAGACTTCCACATCTTCTTTGCGCTCTAAAAAAATCCAAACGATTCGAAAACCAAAACCGTCCCTCTAGTATCTTTCTTGCCCTTAACCTTTTTAGTTGCATTGTATATGAAACCTTCTCCAAATCCTCGAGTGGCTCCACTCCTTGGAATAATTCCTTCTCGCCATGAGATACGTCCTCCCCTCCATTTAGAGCTCCCTCATCTACCTCACTCCCATCTAATAGAGATGAAGGGGTAGCAACACGTTCCTCATTCTCGATCTCCAGCTTCAAAGGCTCTCCACCATCATTAAATTTAGCTACAAAAAGATCATCCTCATCCGCGGTAAAAGGCCGACAAGATTTTGGTGTGTGTTGTGTGGGTGTTGTGTGGAAAGTGTTGTGTGTGTAGCATTACTATGCATCCATTGTATCCTGCCCATGACCCCAAGGTCCCCAACATTTAAAATTGCGCTGGATTCAAGCTTTTTTTCCCATTTGCTTGAATAGAGATTTCATAAAATCAAATGGTTTGATTTTAACAAATAATTATTTTAGCAAATGAGGAAACCATTTGCTAAGATCAATTAGCAAATGGAAATGGAATCAATTAGCAAATGAAAATGGGTTCCATATGCTAAAATCACCCACTTAATGGGAAAAAAGGCCTGAGTTATTGGTGGAAGTAAAACAACGTCGGAGGAATTACCGTGATCTTCGTCCCACCGGGGGAACACAATACTCCAATTATTCCCTTCGAATATGCGCCAAAACTTGAGGGATTAATCTATGGTGCCTTGTTTGGTTTGGGTCTTGAGACCCAAATTTAAATTTTTTTATTCCTATTGCCCTTCAACAAAAATGCTAGGAATACAACAAAAAAGGACAACAAAGTGGACAATACACTCACATAGTGTGTGGACTCCACACACAATTCACACTTTATGTGGGGTCCTCAGATCAGGTGAGTGTGTTGTACACCTTGTCCATTTATGTTGTGTACCCTTCTATCATTATCCCCATTTCCAAACATTTCTCTCTATCTCTCTTCAATTATTACCTTGTATTTCTAATCATTACCACTATTTCTCTTCCCACTCAAAACTGAACAAGATCGTGATGACATCATCCACATGAGGTCATGGATGACCAAGTTGATGTCACATGGAAAATAATGAATAATTTCTTAATGGCTAGCTTGCTCCATTAGTTTTTCAAAACAAGTTACGGCGCTAATTAAACGTCACTTTTACAATTTGTCCTTATTATAAAAAAATGTGTCTCTTAGTTTTGCATTAAAATTTTGTGACTTATTAATTCTCCTAAAGAAAGAATCGAAAAAGTAAAAAATTATGACATTTATCTAATTTTTGTTTTTAAAAACCGACTTTTAGCTTTTTAGCATTTTTAGAAGGTCTATTAACTGCAACAAGCTATACCAAATTGTATAAACCTTATTTTAACCTTTAAGATGAATTATGACTTAAAGTTTCAACTTGTAAGTAGGAAAAAACAAAGCAAATATTAAGCAAATTATCAACCAGCATGCCAGTCTTTTTTTTTTTTTTTTTTTTTCCTACACTCTAGATTTTGCTTATTGCAATCCGAATCCTATTTGTTTGCATCACCAGAGTACCCGGGTCTTTTTTCTTCTTTTTTTTTTTGCACATTCACCTTATGATAAAGTACACATGTCATACACCATATATAGAATCAAAATGGTAACAGCTTTACCCTTTTACCTAACACAATCAAGGACCGCATGCACATTTGCAGTTGGCTGCCACATTTCCAATTTTGACTTGTTAGGCTTCAAATTTGTATTTTAAGTTTCTGATTTGGACTTGTTAGGCTTCACAAATTTTGAAAAAGCTCTCTCTAATGCCTCCTCATTTAAAGTATTTTTATAAGCAAAAAAAATCATTAATGACTGCAAATGGAACGATTACAATGATTGAAGGGGAGAGAGCACAGACATCACAACCAAACCACACATTCCAACTAAGTTGGCACCCGTGGAAAAGGACAATCATATGCTGCTTAAAACGCGAATAAGGAAAAGATGGCAAGATGCCAGCCAACAGAAACAAACCAAAAAAACTTCAAAAATATATTTACCAAAAAAAGAGAATCACCCCAAGTCCCCCGATCACTGTAACTCTATCGAAATCACCGGAGTCAATAATTGGCCGGAATCTGGCCTGCCAGGTCAACCGAGGAAATGGTTTCCTTGTCACCACTGGACAAGCCTCTTCACCTACTCATTGAAGAAGACATTTCTCAACTCACTCGCGAAGATTGCCGGCGTTACGTCAAAGAAAATGGTAAATCCCCTTTGGACTGGGTCCGTACAGGTATGCGACGACAGTCGTGGAACAAATCGCAGGCGCTCAAGTCCCAAATGACCTGCTATGGCCGGTGATAAGGTCTGGATGGCTGGCTGCCCAAGTCCCAAATGCCCAATCCTTTCTCTGACCGGAAACTGTATGCCAATCCATGCACATATATTCAGTGGGAATCGTCCGAAACACATGAATCCACGATTAGGACTCAAATCCTTTGTACCGAATTTTGGGTGTACTTGTATATTAAGTGATTCTCAGCCGCAGAATTACGTGAATCTGACGCGATCCTCGCTGAAAGTTACTTGGTACACAAGAACACCAAAATATTTAAATATTTTTTTCCTTTTATGAAAAAAATCACATTTGTTTTGTAATCCTCCATGTCCTTGTTCTTCAATGCTTCAAATCTCTCGTCATCAATTTGTTCTAGCCATGATATTCTGCTCACAACTTCTCATTCATTATCTTCATATGCTAAACCCATCATTTTATAAGCATCCCAGATATCTTGAGCATTGCGAATAACCCTATCTATTCCTATTGCTTATGTCTTCTGGTGAATTTGATGAAGATATGGCCGCAGCAGCCGACCAGAATAACACCTGCTTTTGCTTTCATTTTATACTTTTCTTCCATCTTCTAATTTTATGTCCAAAGACTCCCATAATATCCTCAACTAACGTCACCTTCCTCCTCTTTCTCCCTCCTCTTGATTTTTTCTACGCTCATGGCAGGGCCGGTCCAGGGGTAAGCCCCGCAAGCCTCCGGGCTTGGGCAACCCCTGGCTGGGGCAACCAAAAAAAAAAAACTTAGATTATATATTAATTAATATGTTAAAGTTTCCATGAATGTCATGCAAAAGCTGCTTGGTTCCGTGGAAAGCGTGTTACCGTACGTCACGCGACTCAAGTTCGAGTCTCCAGCGCTCCCATGTTTCTTTGTTTAGGCATTCCAGCCATTCTCAACCCATTTTTTTTCCCTTTCTATTTTTGTTATTTATAACTCCTTTTTTTTTTCTTCTCCCAATCAACAATCTTATGAAACCACAATACCCAGTTACTTGGTTAAAAAATTTGCATTTAACAAACCCAACAAGTATAGAAGTGATTTTTCTTCTTACATTGAATTAAAAATAAAAATAAAAATAAAAACTCCAAAGGGTGGAAAATTTTAAAAAATGAGCAAGTTAACACGTTTAGTATTATGTTCTCATAAATCATATTTATAATATGAAGCAAACTTTTTTGTTTTCTTCAAAACAAACTCCTACAATCTTCTTACATTTATCTATGTATACTTCTAGTTTGAATTGTATTCTCTATTTTTTTAAAAGAACTCCTGACAGAGGAGGGAACCCAATATTAGGAGTTTAGAATATAGTTGCTTTAATGGCAAGAAGTTTTTTTAAGTTGAAATTGAAAAAAATTACTTTTGTAATACGAGAGATTAGGTCGGCTATTATCTTAACTAAAAAGGAGTTCTTGGATAAGTTAGTATTCTGCTTAAAAAATGCGATATGAAGTTTTTTTTTAAGGGAAAATTATTGAAATGGTCCATGTAGTTTCACCCGAGCCTCGATTTAGTCCCTACACTTTCAATTGCACTCCAACGAACCCTGTAGTTTCAATTTTGGTCGATTTTGGTCCAATTGATAACAGACGTTATCGAAATAGACGAAATCCCCAATTTGGGGCTTTTTTTAGGGGTACACCAATCATTTACCCTTCCTCCCTCCCTTTTACTAAAACCGTAACTCCCTTTTCACTAAAATATCTCTCGCTCGTCTCTCACCTAACTCACCTCACTCACCTCTCACTCACCTCACTGGTCTCTCAGTCGTCTGGACGCAGAATGATACCATCAAGCAAGATTTCGAAATCGACATTGAGGTGCTAATTTCACCACTGGAAGAGATCAATAAGTAATTAGGGTTTCAGAATCTCGAAGCTAAAGACGAAATTTTGTCACACATAGCAAGGCTTACGTCGAACCCAATGTGGAGCTTTAGAGTTGGAGACTAGGAACCCGATTATGGTATGAAAATCGAGCCTTGTTTTTTATGGTATAAATTTCCCCCTTTTTAAGGGTTTTGTGTCATTTTTTTGGGTATTCCCTGAGTTTAATGCTTATGCCTGGTTTTATACGTATACAATCACAATTTGTGTTTGTCTAATTTTGATAGTGGTCTCATATACTGTTTGTTTGCTTTTGAAGGCTGGTAGATCTCAATACGCCAATTATCACTTTTAACGGCAATTTTTTTAGTGGTACTTAAAAAAGTGCCTTGAAAAGGTATTGGCCTTGTTCGGATAGCTTTTAAGAAGCTTTTAAAAAAATGCCCCTTCAAACAAGTTTAAAAAATTGACTTTCCCAATCTGCCCACTTTCTCTCCCCAAGTTTACACCTAACAGGCTCTTGACTCCTTTTTGACCGACAAAACTGGGCAGTGGGCCCCTAATCCAAAACCCACGCATTGTTCTCTCTGTGCAAAACTGGGAAGTGGGCCCCTAGTCCAAAAGACAAATTACGCTGCTCTCTCTCTGTGTGCAAAATCCAGCCTAAAGGGACCCACATACTACTGCTACAGTGGCTATCCGATCACAAATGTTCTTTTTGAGAACAAAAAATTAGACTTCAAAAGCAATCCGAACAAGGCCATTATTTGTGGTAGTAATTAAAATGCCTTTATAAATGCACATTAACGGCATTTTTACCTTAGTACCGTTAAAAGGATGGTTTTATCCGGCAAATTTGGTGCCAAAAGTTTTGGCCGGGGGTCTTTTCTTTCCCGCCTATTGTATTTGGTGTTTCCCTCTATTTTTTCCCCCCTTAGCCAAACACGCCCCTTAGTTTATGTCAAGCCTAGCCTACTGACCAGAGCATTGAGAGAGAGAGAGAGAGAGTGAGATATCGATCGAGTAATCACAGAGAGAGAGAGAGATAGAACGTGCTCCGGATGGTCGATCTTCTATCAACAGAGAAGGTAAGCTCTCTCTCTCTCTCTCTCTCTCTCTCTCTCTCTCTCTCTCTCTCACCCCTGATCGTGTTCTAATTTTTGCTGAAATCGATTGAATAACTAGGGTTTCAGCTTCCTTCAGGTGCCTTGAACGCTGTAGCATTACTGGTAATTTACCCTCCTCCTCTCTCTTGCATCATTCTTCTTCTTTCCCACCATTGATGCCTATCTGAAAAGCCCTAATTTTTCCTTTTAACAGTTTATCTTGTTATCCTCTATAGTGCAAATTTGGGGTATATTTGTTTGAACGGCTAGCCCTTTTTTTCGAAAGAAACAAAGTCACTAATCAGTGGCTTGGGATGATGGTGCACGTGTACAAATATCCCCAATTGAAGTTTGCAATCTTTTCGTAGAACTAGTAATCGATGTTGCTATTTTAGGCATTGAAAAAAATTAATATCTAACATTGGTCATTTGGTTGGTATCTTGTGTCTTGTGCGTCATCAGCCGTGATTTGATTTGATACTACTCAAAACTTTATTCAAGTGCATGCTTGATTTTTATCCTCCATTTTTTTTTTTTTTTTGTTCATATTCGAACTCCAAAATATTACTACTTATGCACATGGGAAGGAACAGAAACTGGAAAAGTTAACAAGTTAGACCACTCACTGGTAGAATTTAATACCCTTCAGCTTGGTCAAGTTTTTTTATCATTCGTCAAGCTTTTTGATCATTCTAAGAAGAACGTGAACAAGAACATAATCACTTTACGCACAAATAACAACTCCCCTTCACAATCGAATAACTCGTAAATTGATAGGATTTATAGGAAAAGAAGAGATACTCTCTCTCTTATGAAAAGAGTGAATATGTTAATCAACTCAACTACCTTAGCCAAGAGACTTACTACAATAACAAAATTTCTAAACCTATCTACCATTCCTAAAAGGGTCTTGCCAACCTCCTCCAAATATGTGGAAGATAATATGCATATAATGACAAACTAGTTCGGATATCAATGCACATTTCACGGATGTCAATATACTTTCTCGGAGATATATGCACTTTCTATTCACATTCTTAGCGGTAGTTTTCGGTGGTTGTCCTTATGGTTATTCTTTCCATAGTTCTATTCCTACTCATGTCCTAGAAATTTAGCATCTATAGGCCCAATTGTTTCATTCCATTGAGTTAAATCCTCCACCTTTGTTAAGTTATGTTGAGTTAGGGTTCATTTGTTATGTTTTCTATTCATAGGGGTAGTTTGGTCATGTAGATTGTTAGTCCTGTATATGTTTGTGTATTGACCCATTTTTACTATAATGAGAAATACGTTTACCCTCTCTCTCTCTCTCTCTCTCTCTCTCTCTCTCTGGAAGCAAACATGGTATCAGAGCATCGATCATCGATGGTGCGTGGTAGATGACATTCGTGACTTCCAATGATTGAAACCTGATAATCAATCGTGTAGAGGAGAGGTGTTGTTTCTCAGAGATCGACAGATCCCTCTTGTCGTCAAAGGGGATCACGTTAGTCGACTGGGTCTTTGTCGTTACCCCAATTTGGACTCCGGGGAGTGCTAACCTGCCTCCGGCGACCTCGGTTCGACTTCCGTTGGTACTCAAAATCTCAGGTGAGCTCTCTTTCTCCTTAAATCGACTTCTGTGGTGCTCGTATACTGCTGAGTAGCTGTCGGTAGCCACTGGGTCAGCTTCGATGACCACTGAGTAGCTATCCCTACCTCCGGCGACCACTGTACACACTCCGGCGAGCCTGACGACCTCCGTACGACCTTTGATGAACAGCGGCGACTACTGTACAGCCTCTGCTTTGTACGGAATTCAATGGGTAACCTCTATTTGTGCTTAAATCTGACTGGGCTTGGTCATTTGAGGGTATTGTAGACAGGCTTTGATCCCAACAACATCTGTTGGTGATCGAAATCCACAGTTGACCTCTGTTGTTGGTCGATATTCACTGGGTTACCACCAACAGCCTCTGATAGGCCTTTTTCTGCCGTTGTTTGGGTTCGAAATCTTCTGGGGTTGATAATTCGTGGTGTCTTTTGTATCTTTCAGTCCTTTTTGAGGTTTTGAGACTGTTATTTGGTTGTTGGGATCTCCTTCTTGAGGTATTTTAGCAGTTTGTTACTGCCTTTCTTCTGTTGGTACAATGGAGGCTTCTAAAACTGCTCAGGTTGGTGCCCTTTCTGAGGGGCAGTTACAAACTCTCAGGCGCCTACTGGATAGGCTTGATGCTCCATCTACCATTGTCTCTACTTCCACTAGCTCTAATTTCTTTGCTCACAAAGGTATACATGCTAATGCTTCTACCGCCTCTAGCTCTTCTTCTTGGATAATAGATTCTGGAGCAACAGATCATATGACAAGTTGTTCATCTTTCTTTGATTCCTATTCTACATGTTCTGGTAAGGATAAGGTCAGAGTTGCTGATGGTTCTTTATCTGCCATTTCGGGAAAAGGTTCTATTAATTGTACTCCCACCATCTCCCTTTCTTCTATGCTTCATGTTCCAAATTTTTCTACTAACCTTCTATCTGTTAGTAGCCTTACCCAATCCTTAAATTGCTCCGTAACATTTTTTCCTACACACTGTGTCTTTCAGGAACTGGATACGGGGAGGACGATTGGCAGTGGTAAAGCTCATGAGGGCCTTTATTTTTTGGAGTCTGCACCTAATCCAGTTTGTCCACCTTTGTCATGTGGTCAAGCTCTTGCTACATATACGGGTTCAGCTCTTCCCTTGTTACATCAGTGGCATCGTAGATTGGGTCATCCATCCTTTGGAATTCTAGAAAAATTGTTCCCTAGTTTGGCCAAACAATGTTCTCGGAGTCAGTTCTTTTGTGAAGCTTGTGAGTTTGCCAAACACAAGCGCTCATTTTATGCTCCGGTCAATCAAAGAAGTGATTCGCCATTTATGGTCATTCATTCTGATGTTTGGGGTCCTTCCCCTGTCATATCCCTATTTGGTTATCGCTGGTTTGTCACCTTTATTGACTGCTATTCTCGTGTCACCTGGGTGTATTTACTAAAGGCAAAAAATGAGGTTTTTTCGTGCTTTAAATCTTTTCACAAAATCGTGCGTACTCAATTTAATGCTAATGTTAAAGTGCTTCGTAGTGATAATGGGACTGAGTATATAGATGAGACTTTTCGGGCATATCTTAATGACTTTGGTATTCTTTTTCAGACTTCTTGTGTTGGCACTCCACAACAAAATGGAGTTGCCGAGCGCAAGAATCGCCATCTTGCTGAGGTAGCCCGCTCTCTATTGTTCACCATGAATGTTCCTAAAAACTTTTGGGGCAAAGCTGTCCTTACTGCAGCTTTTCTTATCAATCGCATGCCATCTAGTGTTCTTCAATTCCAAACTCCGATTAAGGTTCTCTTAGGTTGTTCTCGGGTCTCATCTCTCCCACCCAAAGTCTTTGGTTGTGTGTGTTTTGTTCATGCTCCTAAGCACCTAGGTGGTAAGCTGGATCCCAAAGCCCGCAAGTGTATTTTCCTTGGCTATTCTCCCACTCAGAAGGGTTATAAATGCTATGACCCGCACTCTCGCAAAATGTATGTCTCCATGGATGTCACCTTTTGGGAAACAGAATCCTTGTACCCTCTGTCCACTTCATCTCTTCAGGGGTTGAATGATAGACAGGAAGAGATGTTGACATTTCATACTCCTGAGTTGTGGTCTTATTCTTTACCTTTTCATGGTGAGGGGGAGAAAGAACCTTTACCTGCAAAAAGAGTAGAGCATGATGTTCGGGAAAGACTGGATAGGCCAAATTTGTAGACCTTTTCTTGAAAGAAAAAAGGCAAGCCTACATGTGCGGTACCACTTTGCCAATCTTCATCACCTACTCTAGTTCCTGACTCTTCAGCTGACTCATCTGGTAATGATCATTTCCCTACTGTTGTTGATGATCTTAATGCTCCTATTGCTCTTAGAAAGGGAGTTAGATCATGCACTCAACATCCCATTTTTCAATTTGTTTCTTATGACCGTTTATTTCCTTTGCATCGTGCTTTTGTTTCGTCTCTTTCTTCTATATCTATTCCACAGAATTGGCAGGATGCATTCATGATACCTAAGTGGAAAGGAGCTATGGTAGAGGAGATGACGGCTTTAAAAAGGAATGGCAGTTGGGAGCTAGTATCTCTTCCAAGAGGGAAGAAACCTGTGGGGTGCAAATGGGTGTTCACTGTGAAACACAAAGCTGATGGGACATTTGAGAGATACAAGGCAAGACTTGTTGCCAAGGGCTTCACACAAACCTATGGTATTGACTACGAGGAGACGTTTGCCCCTGTAGCGAAGATGAACTCTGTGCGAGTTCTACTCTCTTGTGCTGCCAATTTAAATTGGCCTCTTCACCAGTTTGATGTGAAGAATGCATTCCTCCATGATGAATTAGAGGAAGAGGTGTACATAGCTATTCCACCGGGTTTTTCTTCATCCCAGACCGAGGGAAAGGTGTGTCGATTGAAGAAGGCACTCTATGGCTTGAAGCAATCTCCTAGAGCATGGTTTGACAGGTTTCTCAAAGCCATGTTGAGATTTGGATACAAGCAGAGTCATGTTGACCATACTATGTTCATCAAGCGAAGTAATGATAAGATTGACATTCTTATTGTTTATGTGGATGATATAATCATGACAGGTGATGATGTGAATGAGATTGTTAGCCTTAAAGCTCTTTTTGCTCAAGAGTTTGAGATTAAGGATTTGGGGCCTATGAAGTACTTTCTTGGAATGGAGGTGGCTAGATCTGACAAAGGAATTTTTATCTCTCAAAGGAAGTACATCCTTGATCTCTTGGAAGAAACTGGTATGTTGGGATGTAAGCCAGCTGATTCTCCCATTGAGGCCAACCATCATCTTGGTAGCAATGTGGGGGAGCTTACAGAAAAGGAGAGATATCAGAGACTTGTGGGTCGCCTGATATACTTATCTCACACTAGACCAGATATTTCCTATGTTGTGGGGGTTGTGAGCCAGTTCATGCATGAACATCGTACTAGTCATCTTGATGCAGTTTATCGTATCTTGAGGTATCTTAAATCTGCCCCAGGTAAAGGAGTTTGGTTCTCTAATCATGGTCACTTGAGATTGGAAGCTTTCACTGATACAGACTGGGCTGGTTCTATTGATGATCGGCGATCTACTTCTGGCTATTGCACCTTCCTTGGAGGGAATTTGATTACCTGGAGGAGTAAGAAACAATCCGTGGTAGCTAGATCCAGTGCAGAGGCCGAGTACAGAGCTATGGCTCATGGTGTTTGCGAGCTTTTATGGCTCCAAACCTTATTGCGTGATTTGGGATTTCCTGATCGTGGTCCCATGAAGCTCTATTGTGATAATAAGGCTGCAATAAACATTGCTCATAATTCTATTCAACATGATCGAACAAAGCATATTGAGATTGATAGGCATTTCATCAAGGAGAAGCTGAGCAACGGTTTGATATGCATGCCTTTTGTGAGATTCGAAGACCAATTGGCCGATGTATTTACTAAGGGTCTTGGTAGTAAAAGTTTTCACCCCATTGTATTCAAGTTGGGCTTGATAGATATCTTTGCATCAACTTGAGGGGGAGTGTTAAGTTATGTTGAGTTAGGGTTCATTTGTTATGTTTTCTATTCATAGGGGTAGTTTGGTCATGTAGATTGTTAGTCCTGTATATGTTTGTGTATTGACCCATTTTTACTATAATGAGAAAATACGTTTACCCTCTCTCTCTCTCTCTCTCTCTCTCTCTCTCTCTCTCTCTCTCTCTCTCTCTATCTCTCTCTCTCTCTGGAAGCAAACATAGCCATGTAGCCACACCGGATGCTACTATTTTATTATGTTTTGCTTTATATATGTTGGACTTTATTCGTTTCCATAAAGCTAATAATCTTAGATTCTTAAAAGTACTGAAGAGTAGTTAGAGCTTAATCACCGAAATCTTGCGTGGAGTCTAGAATTTTTAGACTTATTGTTTTTCTTGGCTTAACTTGAATGTACCTCTTAAGTTACTAGAATATGAGTCATGTAAATCTCGAAGTAGAGGTTGGTTTTATTTTCTGTGTTCCTTTTATTTGTTGGTTTTTTTTTTCTATAGATGGGTGTATTTTGGATGTTTGAGAACACTTATGAATGACTTACACACATTCGCTCACTTAAACTCTAGCAAAAGAAAGATGGGTTTGAAGTGCAAGAAGGCCTAGCTGTAAGTACTTCCCTAGTATCCAACAACAAAGTGAACTTAGGTTTTATTCCTTTTGCTCTAAGTATACACCTTGAGAGGCAATGATTACGGACAAAGAAGTAGACACTCAAGCCCGCAATAGAAAGAGTTTGGGTAGCCCCTTGAAGGAAATAATGTGTGTTTTAGTTACGGAATGAAACTTAAGTGGAACCCTCCTTCTTTAGTGCCAACCCGGGGATCAAATAGAGATGCCCCCTGTCAAGTGATTCCAATTGTATCTGAGTTTTAAAGACGGAAAGGTAATCCTTTATTAATATAATTGCAAGTAGCTTATCTACTAGCACAAAGCCTGTCTCTACTCACTAGCAAGCCAATCTCTAGGTGCCGCAACAAGCCAACTCTTTTTTGTTAAAAATTTCATTTCATCTTACCTTGAGCGAATGGAACTAAGTACTTTATACCTTGTTTGCACTCACTTGTCTTATCTTCTAATTGATTTTTGTGCGTCCTTGTGTTTATGTTTCTCTGCTTGTTTGCTTGTACTTGGGCCAAAACTAAATAATTGCTTATCTATTGATTCTTGAGGCTTAGAGTTTCTTGAGTAGAACATATACTGCCCTGCAAATAGTAGATCTCATTTTCAACATTATGTTATGCTTTTAATGCCATTTGTTCTGTGTCATATATATATATATATATATATATATATATATATATATGCCAAAGATGGCAATCTTTTTGTGAAGCCCGGCTACTTGGCTAGGAGGAAAACAGAATATGAGCTGCTAAGGGAAACAAACTTCAAGAGAATAATAGAAGATTAAATGATGTGGGGTTAAACAGCCTATCGAATTCGTTGTTTTGTTCTCCTCGAAGGACAATGGGTGGAAGTACCAGTAGGGAAAAAAAGAAGAAGGGTTGTAGCGATGACGATGAGTATCAACCGTCCGAGGGTGAGGAAGAATCAAGTTCTTCCAGCAAAGGTCAGGAGTGTTCTAGTTCTCGGGTGAATAAGGTGATATGTGTGTAGTTGTCTAATGAGTCAAGTTTCTAGTTTTTTTAATTACTTGTTAAATGCGCTGTATTGTCTCATTTTTTTTGGTTCTTTCATGTGGTAACCATAATCACTGTACTATTGATTTAGTTGTTGATCCAAGTATTACTCAATTAAAATATAGGTGACTGTGACACAAAAGAGGGCTTGTTGTTTAGCTGGACCAATGAGTTTTATTTTGCAAACACCTCCTACTGCTAGTCAAACGCAGCATCCTGAGCATCAACCACCAATCTATAGAACCAGTGAACAACAGTTGCAAAATCAACCACCAAAGAAGAAAAAATGTTGGGTTGCTGGCCCTATGACTAGTACAACACAATCACCTCCAACTGCTAGTCAATCACGTCACTATGCATTTGAACAACCACCTTGTAAGTCAAGTATCATGGCTTGTGTACGGGGATGATTCCACGTAACCCTGGATCACGTGCTTCCTTGAATCAACCCTAGATCTGCAAGACAGAAAAAGGGTTAGAGCGCCTTTGCCTCTCGTTGGCAAAGGCCCTCCGATGCCTAAGTTAGTATCACGTACTTGAGAGTTCAAAGCAGAATGCGTATGAAAATAGGTTTCACAGCGTACCTTTTGTCATGGTTCTTGCCTTGTATTTATAGGTGTAGATGTTCATTATCTTAGGCATCTCGTGCCCCTGGTTTCCTATTCCTTTTAGGAATCCTTCTCCTAATAGGACTTTCCTATTAGGGGCAAGTCTCCACGTCCTGCTAGATTTCGTCTAGCAGGGGTCTTTGTTTCCATATAGGATTCTTCCCTATACGGGGTATACTCCTAATCACGTTAGGACTTCCCATATTAATCCCTTATTTCACAGGTTTGCTCCTTATCTCATAAGGAGCCGCTGTAGACTATTCTGGAATGTCTCACCGCCCTTCTCGTGGCGGTGCCATGCTTCCACGTAGCTCGGAATAACTCGTACATAGTTCAGCTTATTACGCCGAGCTGAATTATGTATTCCAGAATGCTATTCAAGCTACACACGTAGCCTACCTAGCTCGGCCATATCAGGGGTATCCTTTTATGCCGAGCTAGTACATCCTGATATATTAACTTATTTAATTATTCTGACCTTATTCATGGTCCGGGATCAGCTCGGCACAGGGCCCACGGACTCCCTATGTGGTGCCGAGCTATTCACCCTCTCGTGGTGATCGCCTTAGGCACGTGCTATGCCTAAAAGTAGGGTAATCAGTTTTTACCCACTCCAATTGCTCCCCAGCTCTGCTACTGCTGTCATTCATCAGCGGTGCGCAGAGCTTCCATGATTCCTGATGCATCTTCTTGCATGCCTCCCCTCCACGTGGGTAGTGATGCTGTCAGTGCATTAAATGTGAAATGACCCGTTGGTCATCAGATAAGCCCAAAGGACGATTCGGGGTGATATCTCGTACGTCACACCCTACTTTATGGGGTTTTGGGCGGGACAAAGGTTACTTTCCCCCTAAAACCCTTCCCCTTCTCCCATTTCTCATTCCATCAAAAGAAAGAAAGAGCAAGAGAGAAGGAGGAGAACCTCGTTTCGCCATCAACAATACTCAAGTTTTCTGCAACAGAAGTACCCCTTTTTCTCCAGCCTTCGTCGGAGAACGTCCGTCATTATCGTCGGAGTGAGTCGTTCTTAGGTCCGCCTTCTCACGTAAGTGACCCTTCCATTTCCGCCCTTCCTGGTCTTTTCCCCTTTTACTGTTCATTCCTTTCTTCTTCCTCCTGGGTTTCAACGGTGAAACCCTAGTTCTACAGAAGCCATGGGTAGGCACAGAGCCTTATTAAGTTCCCCTGAGAAAAGAGACGAGTTTCGTCGAAAATATAGTATCCCCGCCGACGTTCAATTCCGATTGGACAATAGGTACGATATGAGAGAACTAGGTCAAACCGAAGACAAAATCCATATCCCCCTGATTTTCATAGTTGAGGGGGGCCTTAGGTTCCCCTTACATCCCTTTTTCAGGGAGGTCTGCAACAGATGTCGGTTAAACCCTATGCAACTCTGCCCCAACTTCGTCAGGGTGGTTATGGGCACAATTGCCCTTAACAGGCTACTTGGCCTTCATCTAGACTGGTGGGATTTGCACTACCTCTATAGTGTAGTCCCTACAGAGCACAAAAATTTCTATTTCAAAGCCAGGGATCCTAACCAGAAGCTTATCACCGACCTACCAAATTCCTCCAAAGGAGAGGCAGACGACTACCTCGTAGTCACTGGCAAATGGGAGCCCAGAGATGCCGAGGGGAGGACCATCGGCTTTGCCTGCCCCACAACTCCTGGCGGACTGCGTTAGTACCTTTATTCCTGTATCCTTATTTGTCTGCTTTTCCCAGAAACTGCCATTTGATTATTTCTTCTTCATGCTATTTTGCAGCTAGTAACCTCAACCATGGTGGCCGTCTGATCCACGGTAACCTCCATCGTGAGGATATTGCTCGGGCGTTATACTTTGACGGTTTCGCACCAACACCTGTCGGTCTCGGCCGTGCAGCGCACCTGCTTTTGGATTACACCCCAATATACTGGGGCGGTATCAGAAGGGCCGGCGAGCCAAGATCGAGACATCCCTGGCCTCCAGCTACCCCGCTAATTGCCACACGTCCACCGGCCGAGCAAAGAAGCACTCGACCCCGTAGAGGCCAAGCCACAAGAAGAGTTAGGAGAGCTCGGGCTCCGAGCAATCTACAACAGCAAATCACGTTTGCTCACGTACCCGATATACCAACTGCTATCCCAATCCTCGTCCGCACAGATCAAGAGGCGAGCACATCTGGTAGGGGGGCATCAGAAGAAGAAGAAGAAATAGAGGAAAGAGCGTTGGATCACCGCTCAATCATCCAATCCTTGTCTGAGCAAGCCGCGCTTCTTGCAGACTCAGACGATTCGTCCGGTTATTCTCCCTCCCCTGATAGAGAGATGCCGCTTGAGCCAATCAACCTGCTCGGTGAGTTGAACCTTGGTGGGCGGGCTTCTCATGCCCCTCTGGCTGTCCGAGTTATCAGCCCCTCTGAGGCGCCTGATGCGTCTCTATCTGAGCAACAGAGGGACAAAAGGCCATCAGAGAGTACTCACGATGATCAACCTCCCCCGCAGAGGAGAAGGACAGCAAGCTCGGGCCCAAGCCAACGCCTTACTGATTCTCCTCCATTGGTGCAGCCATGGGAGCCTCTCCTGGCCCGTCCTGATGGCACGCCCCTGAACATGATTGATAAGATCTCCTCCACCGAGGTGGCGTTCGGTGTGTCTAGAGCCGCTCTTCTCCCACTTGACATGGAGAGAGAGAAGAGCAGTTCCTATGACACTCTCATGAAGTCGATTTTTCAATCGAGTGCCAAGGTACAAAAGTTTAATAGTTAGTTTGTTGTGTTTTTTGTTTGTCTATAGCTGACACCTCCTTTCTACAGATCATGCAGAAAGCCGCCGCCGGTTTTGACCGAGCAAAAGAGGTTGAAAAAGACCTTAAGAGAGAGCAGAAGAGGGCTGACAAAGCCGAACGGGAGAGCGCCCAGCATGCCCAATCTTTGAAGGAAGCTCGGGTGGAGGTGGAGGGTTTGAAAGGAGAGAATGCAGAGCTCAAAAGGAAGGCTGCTGAGGTCGAGCATGAACTTCGTCAGCAGCTTGTGACTGCGGAGGCCAAGGCGGAAGCTGAATACGACCGTGCTGTTGTCGTAATCACCGACAACTACAGAGCACAGATGCCCGCAGTGCAGGATGCTGTTTGGAGCGCGGCTTGGCAAAGATGCCTTACCAAGCTTGGGGTGGATCCGTCCTCCCCTTATTGGACTGATATGGAACTCCCTAGTGAGGCATCTGCTCCCCGAGCTAATCCTGATGCTGGAGTTCAGCCCAACTCAGAAGCTCAACCTGAGCCCAATACCGAGCTGATTCCGACAGAGGAAAACGTCACTGACCTTACTATTACTGAGGACGTTGCTGAAGGCCTTAGGGGCGACAACCCTGTCCCCAATCCTGCCATCGATGCTGGTCAGCACGGTGAAGAGGCTTGATGCCTGCTGCTAGACTTGTTGTTTGCTTTACTTAAGTCTCAACTTTTGATCCTGCGTGATCTTGGCTCGGCCGGATGTGGCCTTTTTAATATCTGATGCTGGTACTTTTAAGTATTTCCGTACTTGTTAGGCACTTGTATTTCTGCAAATGTTTTCAAGCATATCTTTATCAAGTTTTCTCTATGCAGTACTTGTAAGCTTCTTCGTGCTATACCTTTTCTGCATACTAGGTGTTCAAGTGTTTTCCCCGACCTAAGTGTTTTCATACTCAGGTATTTACCAATATTCGTTGGAATTTGTTTATCTAAGTCTATTCGTACTTAGAAATCATTGCAGTGTTCGTTGCAGATCTAAGCTTTTTCGTGCTTTAGAAAGTATTGCAGTATTCGTTGCAAATCTAAGCTTTTTCGTGCTTTAGAAAGTATTGCAGTATTCGTTGCAAATCTAAGTGTTTTTATACTTAGAGTTTCTTGCAATATTCGTTGCACATATATACACTAAGTTTCTTCATACTTAGAATTTTGGCGCTGCAATATTCGTTGCACATATACACTATCTGCTCCCCAATAGGAATCCAGATTGGAAGCAACTTGGGTTCATATTTAAACAACATCATAGTAAGGGAAAAATGAAATTTTTATTAATGAAGACAAAAAATCTAAATAACTGTTGGTGATTTTATTCGTAATCCCAACAAAGTGCTAAAACAAATGTGAATTTATTCGTATTCTCCTCTAAAAAAAAAAGATGTGACTGTACTCGTAACCACATAAGCAGGTCACTGGTAGAACTTTCTCAGGTTCTGGACATTCCATGGCCGTGGTACAGGATCTCCATCCAGGTCAGCCAAACGGTAGGCCCCGATGCCAGCAATTTCCACAATCTTGTATGGGCCTTCCCAGTTCGGCCCAAGCTTCCCGTCTGAGGACACTTTGGTGTTAGCCAAGACTTTTCTCAAGACTAGGTCGCCTACTTTGAACTCTCTTGGTTGTACCTTTTTGTTGTAGCTTCTTCGTAGCTGCTCCTGGTACGCTGCTAAGGTGATGAGTGCCCGCTCTCTTTTCTCTTCAGCGAGGTCTAGCTGCTCGGCCAGGGCTCTATCGTTGCCCCCCGATTCTACAAGTGCAGTGCGAATGGTTGGCAAACCAATCTCCAAGGGAATCACTGCCTCTGTCCCATAAGCAAGGGAATATGGCGTCTCTCCCGTAGATCGCCGCGGGGTGGTTCTGTAGGCCCAGAGTACGGCTGGGAGCTCATCGGGCCATTTTCCCTTTTTCTTCTCCAACCTCTTTTTGAGACTTTTTAAGATAGTCTTGTTTGAAGCTTCTGCTTGCCCATTGCTTTGTGGGTAAGCTGGGGTGGAGTAATAGTTCCTGATGCCGTACTGAGCACAAAAGGCTTTGAACTTCTTGCCGAACTGGGATCCATTATCTGAGATGATGGAGTAAGGTACTCCAAACCTTGTGATTATCTTGTTCCAAACAAACCTTTCCACCATGGCTTCTGTGATTTTAGCAAGAGCCTCCCCCTCTATCCATTTGGTGAAGTAATCAGTGCCAATGAGTAGGAATTTTCGTTTCCCCGTTGCCATAGGGAGAGGACCCACGATATCCAATCCCCATTGAGCAAACGGCCATGGACTGGTTAGAGGTAATAGATCCTCCGCTGGGGCTCGGATGAGGGGAGAAAACCTCTGGCACTTCTCACAAGTTTTGACAAAAGCTTTTGCATCCTCCTGCATGTAAGGCCACCAATATCCCTGGGATATTGCTCGGTGGGCTATAGATCTGCCACCGGTGTGTCCCCCACAAGTTCCAGCATGGATCTCGTGGAGGAATTTCTGAACAAGGGCTGGGTGTACACACAACAAATATGGTCCAAGGAAAGACTTTCTATAGAGCTTACCTTCTGGAGAGAGCCAAAAGCGTGCGGACTTGGTCTTGATTTTGTGTGCTTCCCTCTTATCTTCTGGCAAGGTACCATCTCGTAGGTATGCCACTATCGGGTCCATCCAGCTCGGCCCAAACTCTGTTTCCATCACGACTTCCACCGCTCGGCCAATGCTTGGTTCGCCCAGGTAATCCACCGTCACTGTGCGACGATACTCTGTCCTGATTGCTGATCCCAGGCAAGCCAGTGAGTCTGCGTGTGCATTCTGACCCGAGCTGATTTGCTGGATGTGGACTTTACAAAATTTATCAAGCAGATCTTTGGCTGCATCTGAGTACGCGGCCATCTTCTCGCTTTTCGTAGCGTATTCTCCTGAAAGCTGGTTAACAACTAATTGTGAGTCACAAAATACTCTCAATTTGTTTACCTTTAGTTCTAGGGCACTCTTCAATCCCGCAATCAAGGCTTCATATTCTGCCACATTATTGGTGGCACTAAATCCTAGCCGCAGCGCTTGCTCCAGAACCAATCCTTCTGGAGAGAAAAGCACAACCCCTGCTCCAGATCCTTTGTTGCAGGCTGACCCATCTACGTAAAGCCTCCATTCGTCTGATTCCGAATCGGCCATTCTCGTTGGCTGCTCGGGTTTTCTAGTTTGCTCCTTCTCGTGGAGAGGTGGTGGCGGTGGTGCCACTGTTGGAGTAAACTCAACTACGAAATCCGCTAGAATCTGCCCTTTGACTGCAGTTCTAGGTTGGTAATCAAGGTCAAACTGACTTAGTTCTATGGACCATTTGGATATCCTGCCGGAGAGGTCTGCCTTTCTGAGCAAGGCTTTTAGTGGATACTCAGTGAATACGGTGATGGGGTGCTGCAAGAAGTAGTGGGGTAGCTTTCTTGATGCTATGACAAGAGCGTATACCAATTTTTCCAACGGTAGGTAACGTGTCTCAGCATCCAACAGTGTTTTGCTTACGAAATAAACTGGGGCCTGCTCCGTCCCCTTTATTCGTAGGAGGACCGAGCTGACCGCACGATCAGATACGGCTAAGTATAATACTAACCGCTCCCCAGCTTCTGGAGTAGAGAGTAAGGGTGGTGATGATAAGTAGCTTTTTAATTCCTGGAAGGCCTGTTCCTGCTCGGCTCCCCATTCGTAGCCTTCTCTCTTCTTCAGAAGCTGAAAAAAAGGTTTGCAGCGGTCTGAGGATTTGCTGATGAAGCGATTTAGAGCTGCTGCCATCCCCGTTAGCCTTTGGACCTCCTTCGTGGTCTTTGGGCTTTGAAGGCTTTGCAGAGCCGTGATTTGATCTGGGTTAGCTTCAATCCCCCTTTTAGTTACTAAGTGCCCAAGAAACTTCCCCGAGCTGACTCCAAAGGCACATTTCGAAGCGTTTAGCTTAAGCTTGTATTCTCTGAGAATGTTGAAGGTTACCTTTAGATCGGCAAGGTGATCAGGCCTCAACTTGCTTTTGACTACCATATCGTCGATGTAGACCTCCATAGTCTTGCCGAGCTGATCCTTGAACATCTTAGTAACCAGCCTCTGATAGGTTGCTCCAGCATTCCTCAACCCAAACGGCATAACCTTGTAACAGTAGAGCCCTCTGGGAGAGATGAAGGACGTCTTCTCTTGATCGGGCTCGTACATAGCTATCTGATGGTATCCTCGATATGCGTCAAGAAAACTCATCCTTTCATAGCCTGATGTAGCGTCCACAAGTTGATCAATTCTGGGAAGTGGGAAGCTGTCTTTGGGGCATGCTTTGTTGAGGCTGGTGAAATCCACACAGACCCTCCATTTCCCATTCTTCTTTTTGACTACCACTGTGTTGGCCAACCAATCTGGATAGCTCACTTCTCGTATGGCATCCGCTTCTAGTAGCCGTTCTACCTCCTCAATTACAGCGTCTGCGTGCTGTGGGGCCGACCTCCTTGCCTTCTGAACAACTGGCTTATGCTGAGGGTCCACGTTCAAGTGGTGGCAAATGACTTCAGGATCTATCCCAGGCATTTCCTGGGGGGTCCAAGCAAACACATCAACGTGGTCTTTAAGAAAAGTAACCAGATTTCTTTCCTCTAGCTCGGAGAGGGTCTCGCCGATCAGGAAATACTTCTCTGCATCGTCCTCCTGAATCTGTATCTTCTTCAGTCCCTCCACCATCTTCTTGGTGGGATCACCCCCGACATCCTCCAAAGTTGGTTGGTCTGAGACCTCAACCGTTTGGACTAGCTCGGCCTTTGGGGACTTTTTCAAGACCAGGGCAAAACACTGATCGGCCACCTTCTGGTCGCCCCTGATGCATTCTATTCCGTCTGCCCCGGGGTACTTAATCTTTTGGTGGTAAGTTGAGGAGACCGCCCTCATCTTGTGCATCCATGTTCTTCCTATAATCACGTTATAGGAAGAAGGGATGTCCACCACAAGGAAATCAGTTTTCAACACTACCGACCCTGCTCGGACAGGTAGAGTGACTTTTCCCATAGGCCATACTGTTTGCGCGCTAAAGCCAACCAAAGGGACAAGACATTTTTGCAGCGAGTTCGTCGGGAGTTCCATCTTCTTAAAGGTGTCGTAGTACATGATTTCTGTGCTAGCCCCTTGATCCACAAGGATTTTTTCCACGTTATATTCCCCTATTCGTAGGGTGATCACCAGCGCGTCGTTATGGGGTATTGACACCCCATCCAGGTCGTCATCAGTGAAGGTGATTGGGGCCTCCATGACTCCCTCAGGTCTTGACCTTTTCGCGCCGAGCTTCATGACTTGCTTCGCATGCCCGTTAATCCTTTGGATGTGCCTTATCTCGTTGTTTGTGTATGGGGCCACCAATCCGTGTATCATATGAATTGTTCCTTTTGGACCTTTATCGTAGTCCATCTCCTCTATCAGCTCGGCGTCGTTCTTGCTTTCAGCTAGAAATTCTTTGAGATGACCCTCCGCCACCTTCTCATCCAGAAACTTTTTGTACTCCACGCAATCCTCAGTCATGTGCCCCCAATCTCTGTGATAGCTGCAGTGTTGATTGGTAGCCCTCCTTTTCTCTGGATTCCCAGTCATCTTTGGGGGTCTTCTGAACCATTGCTCATTCTTGATCCTGTACAGCATCTTGTAGATTGGAATGTTGAAAGTCGCCATAATGCTGAAATATGACTTGGGGTCGGGATTAGCTCTGTCCTTCCTGTGCTGGGCGTAATCCTTCCTTTCTGTTGTGAAGTCCTTCTTGTATACCTTTGACTCCATGGTCCTCTTTTCTGGGAGCTGAGGATGTCCTGCCACGATCTTCCCTCCAGCCTGTAAGATATCATCTTCTACCCGTGCATGCTCCTGAATTCTCTCCATCAATTTAGCCACAGTCTTGACTGGGTGCATGGTAAGCGATTCTCGTAGCTTACTATGCACGGGCAGACTTGTTTTGAATGTTGCTAGGGCATACTCCTCACTACAATTTTCAATTTCGTTGAAGGTTTCCCAGTAGCGCTTCGAGTATTGACGCAGAGTCTCATCATCCCTCTGTCTCATAGAGGTTAGCGCATCAAAGGTCTTTGGAGCCGCTCGGCTTGTAAGAAACCGAGCAGTGAACTCCTCGGCCAGCTGAGTCCAGCACAGGATGGAACCCTCTGGGAGCTTATGGTACCAACTTAGTGCCACTTTCCCCAGGCTGGATGGGAACATTTTGCATAGCAGTGCATCATCTTGCTCATGCATGAACATGGCCTGTTGGTAATGCTGAATGTGGGCCACAGGATCCGTGCTGGTTTCGTATGGGATGAACGCTGAGTGCTTCACCCTGCTCGGCGTTTTCTCCGCGCGGATCCAATGGGCCAATGGTGATTTGGAGATCTGGCCTAGGGCCTCTTTAGCTGCTTCTCGTGCAGTTCTTGGGCCTTGACCAGCTCGGTCAGTATTCCTCCTTCTCGCATGCTGCTCGGGAACGTGCTCGTTGGATCCAGATCTCTCGTATCTGTCCCTGGCATGCTTCCTCTTTTCCCTTCTTTCCACAGAAATACTCCTGTCTCTTCTTTTTCGTGGAGAGGCAGCTCGGTCAGTGGAAACGTTGCCGTGGTGACGACTTTTTTCTTGTCTCTCATACTGCACGGATCTCGTCCGTGAGCGTAAATCTTTTTCCTTCTCTTGGAGCTGCTTTTTCAAGTCCTGAATTTCTCGTTCCCGTCGAGTAACTTCACGGGCCAATTCCTCTGCCTCTTGCTCTTTTCTGTCAAGGCTACCTTCCCTCTGTCGATCCCTTGTGTGCCTGTGACCATCCCTCCTTGGGGGGCTCCTTCCTCGCTCACGTCGGGTGGAGGCCTCCCCACCCCTGGGCGGTGTCTTTGAATGCCTTGCCCTTGGCGAATCATGGTGTGTTAGGCGTGTATCCCTGAATTTTGGAATCTCAGGGATACTCCTCATATCAAACTTCTTGGTTACTGGCTTTTTCTGTGGTGCCCTTAGGACCAGAGGAGTTTTGTCCACCCTTGTGCTCTTTCTCGTAGTATACACAAGCGTGGTACCATCGTCTTCTACATCCTTTCGTCGCGGAGTGCATAGAAGGGGTTCTGAAAGCACCATTGTTGATCTCCGTTGAGGGGGATCGAGCTTTTTTCGTAACTTTTCCCACAGACGGCGCCAATTGTACGGGGATGATTCCACGTAACCCTGGATCACGTGCTTCCTTGAATCAACCCTAGATCTGCAAGACAGAAAAAGGGTTAGAGCGCCTTTGCCTCTCGTTGGCAAAGGCCCTCCGATGCCTAAGTTAGTATCACGTACTTGAGAGTTCAAAGCAGAATGCGTATGAAAATAGGTTTCACAGCGTACCTTTTGTCATGGTTCTTGCCTTGTATTTATAGGTGTAGATGTTCATTATCTTAGGCATCTCGTGCCCCTGGTTTCCTATTCCTTTTAGGAATCCTTCTCCTAATAGGACTTTCCTATTAGGGGCAAGTCTCCACGTCCTGCTAGATTTCGTCTAGCAGGGGTCTTTGTTTCCATATAGGATTCTTCCCTATACGGGGTATACTCCTAATCACGTTAGGACTTCCCATATTAATCCCTTATTTCACAGGTTTGCTCCTTATCTCATAAGGAGCCGCTGTAGACTATTCTGGAATGTCTCACCGCCCTTCTCGTGGCGGTGCCATGCTTCCACGTAGCTCGGAATAACTCGTACATAGTTCAGCTTATTACGCCGAGCTGAATTATGTATTCCAGAATGCTATTCAAGCTACACACGTAGCCTACCTAGCTCGGCCATATCAGGGGTATCCTTTTATGCCGAGCTAGTACATCCTGATATATTAACTTATTTAATTATTCTGACCTTATTCATGGTCCGGGATCAGCTCGGCACAGGGCCCACGGACTCCCTATGTGGTGCCGAGCTATTCACCCTCTCGTGGTGATCGCCTTAGGCACGTGCTATGCCTAAAAGTAGGGTAATCAGTTTTTACCCACTCCAGCTTGTATAAAATATGTTTGTTTCATGGAAAGCTGATATGGTTACGTCTGCACTAATTTAAATGTATGAATTGTATTCTTGTAACATTTTGTAGGTGACATGACATTCAATGATCAGAGACCAAACATGCAGTCCACTATGCAGCAGCATGTGCTTCAAACACCAAGCTGTGGGACCAGTGAACAACTGCAGGACAAGCCACCATAGAAAAAAAAAACGCTATCCAGCTGGTCCCATGATTAGTAAGATGTAGCCACAACTGCAGCAAAATCAGCGGATCACCATCAGCAATAGGACTCTAAACTTGAGCTCTTCTAGACAAGCTACTCAAGGGATTGCTACCTGAGTCTTTACAGTCTCATCCAAATGTTCGTGAGGAGAAATTCACTGATGTTTTTTTACCAGACAAGCATGGCTGTGTACGGACATATGGGTTGGGTCCTTTCCCGTCTCAGGTGCTTGGGAGACATGCAATATCTCACGACCGACATGATAATAAAAATACATGCCACAATCTTCAAATACAGATGAATCACCATTAAATTCACCAATTAGGGAGGTAACATTTTGCCTTCTATGACTCTTGGACTGGTTTGCCGCATGTGGATGTTGTACTTGCATGTATGTATACATGCATATAGTTTTTAGTACTTTGCATGTAATATTGTAGGGTGCTTTTACATGTTATGTCTATGTTTATGAAAATTCAAGTTAGTCTTATATAGTTATAGATACACACATATGATTAAGATCACATACACTTTTTGTAAGGGTCCAATAATACTAAAACTTTGAAGCAATTGATGCTTGTTCTTAGTACCTTGGTGGACAAAGTATTGCTCTTGATGCAAAGATTGGATGCCAGGAAATCACAAAATGGTGGTCCATAAAAATCTTTATGACTTTGAATAAACTTTAAGAAAGTAGATTCAAGGGAAGCTTCATCTTTGGTAATAGATGTATTCCCGACGTATCCCCAACATATCTATATCATAGTTTTTTGAGTTCTGCCATGACCTCTATAACACCTCTTGGTTGTCGTTCTGTTCACGACCACATCCACGACCTAATTCTCAGGGCGACGTAAATACAAGCTTTTTGAAGATAGTTTGACAAAATGAAATGAATGTGCACACAATAAAATTCTTAGGACGGATTTGTGTTGTGTTCATGGCATTTGTGATGTTATATTGCAGAAAATACTCCTGTTTTTGCTGCTGTTAGTGCTGAAAATACTCTTCTTAGTGTTGAGGTGTTGTTGCAATGATTGGAGGACATTTTCTCTATCTGTTTTGTTTAGACTATTTAGTGGCACAGATTCATGGACCAATTGGACTCTAGCATCCAGGTGTGGGCAACTTGGGACATAGTTTTATCCTTTTGTTTAAACCAAAACATGCAAGCCCAGAAAAAGAGACTAAAGAGCCCACAACTATGAACAATGTCCACTTGAAACAGCCGGGATAGGGACATTTTTAGAATATTGTCCCATTAGGTTGGTGGTTTAGAACATTTTTCAGAAGACTCTAGGGACACCGCACGCACTCATCTATGACCTTAAGAACAGCTCTCATCTGGCATAATTGTTAGCACCGAGAATGGTGGCCTTATTACTGAACCGCCTATGCTATGCAATCTGCAATCAACTACAATAAGGATTTTGTCCAGGTGGTTAGCTCCTTCAGATTTTGTTTCTTGAGTTTGAATGTTAGACATGTAATGGAAAAGATTGGAAAAGATTTTCCAAATATATATGCTTTTAGTTCACATTTCGCCTTTCCAAATACATGAA
Organism: Vaccinium vitis-idaea; assembly: GCA_963854785.1. Classification (NCBI taxonomy): domain Eukaryota; kingdom Viridiplantae; phylum Streptophyta; class Magnoliopsida; order Ericales; family Ericaceae; genus Vaccinium; species Vaccinium vitis-idaea. Next base: position 31,127,947 of record OY978223.1, on the reverse strand, counting down.
AATTTTAAAAATGCCGGGAATTCCCTCATTTGCTGTAGTTTAGATTAGTACTATTCAGAAAACCTGTGAGGATATATATGAACTAGTTTGATGCTTATTTTGTTTTAAGTTACCTTTGTTATGAAATTGATATTTTACTTTTATTCTAACAGGCTAATGAGACACGAATATGCAATGTTGAATGTGCTCCGGATGGCTCCAATTCTATTGAGGAGAACAGAGTGGGAGGACAACTTTGGGGCTTGATGTTTGGGGCATCTTATTTTGATGTTTAGATGGCTTTTGGGCATGACAGTAAGAATGTTGGGTCAACTTTTGGGCATGACTTTAGAGACCTAGCTAGATGAATGAGAACCACATGTAGCCAATGTGGTAAGCTTGGACACAACAGAAGAAGTTGCAAAGGCCAGCCAATTCCAAAGAAACAAACTACAAGAAGGTCAAACTTAGCAGTAAGTACTAAAAGTTTATTTTCAATTGGTCAGTTAATTTCAAATTTCATAGCATTTGCTTATATGTTATATGTAATTTGGGTTGTGTATACAGTTGGGGAGGAATGTTGGTCCTGAAAGTTCAAGGCAAGCAACAATGGATAGCACCAGGGGAAGGCAAGCAACAATGGGTAGCACCAGGGGAAGGCAAAAGAGTTCAAGCCAACCTACAATGAGTACCCCAACTAGGAGAAGCCAAAGACAAGCCCAACAAAGTTCAACCCAACCACCAATGGGTACCACCAGGGGAAGGGAAAATGGGCCAGGAGCTGGGTCCAGGTGATTGAGGGAGATAACAAGTGACATGGCTGACTTTTGTGTCCATGGGATAGAACTAGATTAGATGTTTTGGGACTTTTTGTTTAACTTTGCAACTCAATCTTGTGTATTGCAGTATTTGGGTTTTTATGCCATGAACATGTATTGGCTAAGAGACATGTTTCTCTTTAAACTATGTATTTTGAGTTCGGACCTTGAATTCTCTGTCATTTGGTTGGGTATGACAAAGTGAATGTTATGAATGAATGTTGATTATGGTACAGACCTTGTTTATCAATTTTGTTGTTTCTGGTACAATGGAGCAAATGGTTGCTCTATTGTTTAAGTTTCAATAGTTTGAGTTCCAATGGAACAAACTGATATGGTTTAGTATGAATTCTCTGTCATTTGCTCTGTTGTTAGTTTGAGTGAACAATTTCAATAGTTTGTGTACTTCATGACTTCATTGTGCAAAACCATTACAGAGGTTCAATAGAAATTTAACTGGGCACAACATTGACAATGGGTTCCAACACTTTCATTACACTTTCATTACAACAAAAATACAAAAACCCATTGTCATCAGTTTCATTACACAAAATGGGTTGTAATTACCCTAAACAACCACAAACATTGACAATGAGTTTCATACCCAAACCCATACAACCATAAGCTAACATAATCTAATAATATGGCTAGTAGTGTAACGTAGCCATCACAGTCCACCACCACTGCCTTGAACAGAATCAGAGCCACCATCCACAGAGCAGATCGACCAGGAAAAAAATACCAAACAAAATCAACACAGCCACGTAAATCCTCTCTCTTCTTGTCATAACTCGAATCTGGTCTTCAAGGTGTCTGCTTCTTCTGAGTAAGCCAGGTATCACAGCTCTAGCACGAGCACAAATGGGTGGATCCACCCACATGAAAAAGTTACAAGCATCTGGGGACTTCAATTTAACAACCAAAATTAGTGAAGCATAGAATGAAGAAAAAGTACATTTTAGTATGAATTTCATTCTATTACTGGACCAAATAGACAAATTGCATCCTTCATTCTTGGAACTTACCCCATGTTTAAAACACCCAATGAATCATCTGACAGGGTTGGTATCTGTCCATGACGTGATGACTGGTGATCTTTTTCCACAATAACATAGCATGTGATCCATTGAACCTAGCTTTCAGCAACAATGGTAGACAAACAAGAGAGAGAGAGAGAGAGAGAGAGAGAGAGAGAGAGAGAGAGAGAGAGCAGTGGTTCTATAAATGTAATAACACAAATGGGAGGGAAATATGGTGATAAAAGGACAAGGGTTTTGGTAAAAGGGCGAGAGGAAGGGTAAATGACTGGTGTACCCCTAAAAAAAGCCCCAATTGGTGATTACGTCTATTTCAATAACGTCTGTTAGCAATTGGACCAAAATCGACCAAAATTGAAACTACATGGTTCGTTGGAGTGCAATTGAAAGTATAGGGACTAAATCAAGACTATGGTGAAACTACAGGGACCATTTCAATAATTTTTCCTTTTTTTAATCGGATCATGCTCATCATAAAGCTTTATAACCAAGATTGTATTTTGATTGTGATTTTTTTGAAGTTATTCAAGCTAAAAAAGTAGTACAATGTAACTTTTTTTTTTTTTTACTTAATCGGAAGTGGGCAACCAAGATTGGAGTCGGGCTTGGGCAACCCATACCTTAGGGCCGGCCCTGGCTCTCGGATTACTGGACAGGGTCATCCAGCCCAACCTAACAATATCCAGCCCAACTCCAGCAGCCTAATTGTCTAACCCATGAATTTTTCTTGGACTCTAAATGGGCCTGATTCTTGATAAGCCCAAATGTATTATTAGAGTTCAAAGAAGAATCCTCCCAGTGATCCAAATGCCCATTCACCTTCTCTTCGTTGAGAATATATTCAGGTGGAAATTATCCATTCCCATTTCCCATGACGGCCAATTGGTCACTATTTCCAATTAAATGGTTAGCCTATCTACCCGGACCCTTCATTGAACGGGTCGTCATCGAACCAAACCAACCAATTAGAGTCATAATAACAGAACGATTCATAGTAAAATACTAGTAAGCTCCCCCGTGCACACACGAGGTCTCGTGCCTGTTAATTACTTATTGGTTTTGAGTACGATTATACATTATATTAGATGGTGAAATAACCCTTCTGTATATAAGTAGTGTTTATTATTATTATTATTATTATTATTATTATTATTATTATTATTATTATTATTATTATTATTATTATTATTATTGTCACAAATAATTTCATGGGGGTGGTGTGACATTTGGCAGTGTAGGACTATTGTGTAATTTTTCAGTTTGTCATTCGTAGTTGTATATCTATACATAAACGTTTACGTTGAGGAGTGGGTCAAAACAATCTGGGCTTGAATGTGCATCTACAAGGCAAAGAAAGTTCTAGATTAATAAAGTATGTCAGGATTTTATGTCTCGTTATAAATTTTAAGCAAATATTATGAATTGGATACTGTTACAAAATAACATGGCCTGGCGCGTAGGATTAGAAGTTCTAATGAAATATTTTTGGGGTTTGAGAATGACTGAAATTGTTGATCTTGGTTTGTTTGTGTAGTGTGGGCGATGATTGGTAATTGCCCTACACGACAAGATTAAGAATCGTGATTTGAATCAACATTAGTACTCCCTTTGTTATCATTTAAGACAACAATTAGAAATGGCATGATCGATGGTCATACGTGAACATTTCTGGATGATTATATGTACATTTAACGAAACCATCTAGGTTCATTAGCAAAGCTATTAGGTTGATGTAATTATAACGTAGGCATTCATTGAACATTGCAATTTGCAAAATATATACTCCATGAAGGTTTAAAGAGAAATATATATTTTAGAACATCTTATTCAAATTCTAAATTAAACATAAAAATACTTTTGAACTGTCATACTTAAAAAAAGTCGCACCACTCAGTCAGATGTCAAAAATGAATCGAAAAAGTCGCGTACAGTTGAAAGGATATGGGGGAAAAGTTTTAATGGCTATGGTTTATGACAAATTTGCGACCACTTGCAACAGATGTAGACCACAAAATCCAAGGATTTGGCTCTCATAGTATCAAAATCTCAAAGTATTAAATGTGGGAATCAATTTGGGCTTAAATACCAACACAAAAAAATAAAGGGCCAGAATAAACGGGAATGAAAAAATAGTACTCCCAACATGGCAGATAAATAAAGAGCTTGGAGAGCTAATTTGGGCTCTTTGCCGGGTCTGCATTCTTTGTTCTGTTCAATTGAGAACTTCAAAAAAAATACACCATCTACTGCTAAAAATCCTCCCCCAGATCAGAAAGCTCAAACTCAATTGCTTTGACGCGCCCCATACGCCTCTCTCTATGACACTTTCCTGAACGCCCTCTTTCCCAACTTTGTCCATAGCCTTGGCTATAAGCTTGCCAATCTCTCTCTCTCTCCATTTGCAGCTTTTTTTTTTTTTATCAGCAGCTATTGTACCAACCTTTTTAGAATAAAGTGATATCAGTGAGGAAGGAATCACTAAATATCTGAAATGTTAAAAAAGCCATCCATTTGTAAAGCAAACCTGGGCTATTTGTTGGGATGTGCTGATCATTCGTGCTCTAGTCATCAAGTTTGTAACCATCGCATCAACTGCCATTGTGATCCCACATTTTTTACGTCCATGGCATTTTTTATTTTTTTTTGTCATCTTTCTAGTAGATGTTACCATGTTGGGATATCCAATATTCACTGAGATACATTAGAAGTAAAAAAACTCCAAGCTATATCACAATGAGAACTAAATCCACCGGGACATTAAACTGTTGAAACTGCATCATCATTCTCGCTTGGATATTGAGCTTTACACTTGTTTGGGCTAGGTAACTGGGGTTGGAGGTAATTATCAAGTGACTTTTCATGGTGTACACATAAATGGTGAGAAATTGTCACACGAGTCTCTACTAAAAACAATAGAGAATCATATATTTTCCTGATCGCATATATCTCGCATCTAAGGCAAATGCAATTGTGCACTTGTAATTCTGTCAAGTCTCAAAAGACACACCAAAAAAAAAACATCCGTCTGTCGGCAAGCAGATATTGTAAGGTTACTAATTAAAATGTTAAACAACGAAATCATGGAATTAATATCCACAGTGCTTATCAGAGCTGGTTACCTTCCGAAATAAGTCTGGAAGCCATATCGACAGGCTGCATAGTAACTACTACAACAGTAAGAGGAGCAGCAGCACGAGCTAGCTAGGTATAGTTTCTTCTCTTTTTTATCCTGATAATAGGAAATATAAAGCTTCAGAGGGAAGGGCCCAAAGTAGACACGCTGAAACAAATAGCAGATCTAGGTATAGCTTCTTCACTTTTTTTGTGTGGACATTTTAAGTTTTCTGTCAGATTCCTATAGTAGAATTTCATCGCCCTGTATTTGAACAATCTGCAATAGGGAGTATTTTATGAGAGAATTAAGAACACATAGTAGCTTGGACAATCTCTCAAGCTTCACCAAATTTGGTCCACAAAATTATATCACAACAATTATGCTTCTCTCAAGATTCTATTTCAACCTAAGATCCAGATGAGAGGAACCAAGTTCAGTGACTTTGCGAAAAGAATACCCTGCAGTAAAAAATAAATGAAATTTTTTTTTTTTTTTGGTAAGGTAATTCATTTCAGAAAAACAAAACCAAAGAACATGGACCAAGGGCATAGCCTTGAGAGTCCTACACAGGAGAACCAACAGAGGCACCGGAGAACCTTACTAGAAGGATCTCTAACCCAACATCAACTACAACGACAGAAGAAAAAAAAAACAACCCACTCAACAGCACCAAAACATCATCAAGGTTTGAGCACATGAGTTGTGATCCCCCACTCAGTCAAGACCTGTTGATTAGCCAAACTATTAGGAAAATTCCTCCAAGAAGAGATGCACATACGGACCCCATTTACAACCTCAGCCTGCAAGAATTGCAAAGGCTTAGAAGAGCCTTTGAAAATCCTACTATTTCTTTCACACCACAGATGATAGATTGCAGCTGCTAGACAGAGTTTAAAAACGAAAACCCGGAAGGAAGTGCCCTTGCTATTTGAGACAGCCCAAGCAACTTCTTCGTCAAGACCTTTAGGAGTTCGCACAACTCCACATCGCCCCAATAACTCTGTCCAGAGACCTTTAGAATAGGGACATTCAAAAAATAGGTGGTTGTGAGTTTCTTCCCCACTAGAGCACAAAACACACACTGTTGACGAGACAATCCCCCAGTTGTGCAGCCTATCCCGAGTAGCCAATCTTCCATGAAACGCCAACCATTGAATCAAGGCCCACCTTGGAACATGACGAGGGAACCATACCAGGTTAGACCAAGGGACGGGATGATTAGTAATTCTAACGGCGTTCCAAGCAGAAGACGAGGAAAACACACCAGAGGCACTAGGGAGCCAAACAAGACGATCAGACACTTGAACATTTGGAGCCAAACTAGCTGGTGTATAGCAATGATAGTTTGAGTGACGGTGTTTCGAAGACGAGGCCATCTCCAAGTACCATCATGAATAATTGAAGCAACCTTAGCAGATAATGATCGCCCCAAATGGAACACGACTCTACTGCCAAATTTCTGAAACAAAGGGCCCAATGGGTGCCAATTGTCTAGCCATAAGAAGGAGGACTGCCCATCCCCTATCACCCACTTCATCAAAGGTTGAGCAAGGGACCGGAGGTTAAAAAGCTTTCGCATAGTCCAAGAAGCATCTTGGGGAGGAGCCATGTACCAGAAGCAATGGTGCTTAATAATATGTGTGTGCACCCATTTAACCCACAGAGTATCAGCCTTTGAACTCAATGCCCAAATGTGTCTAATCATAGAAGCTCTGTTCCAGTCCTTTAACAAACGAAATCCTAGCCCACCCTCTGATTTTGGAGAGCAAACTTTGGCCCAATTGAGCTTCGCCCCTGCAGATTTTAGATCCAAACCAGACCACAGAAAAGCAGCTAAGACCCTTTCAATCTCCTTAAGCAATCGCTGGGGAAGAATAAAAATGGAACTCCAGTAAACTTGAATACTAAACAATACTGACTGTATAAGTTGAGCTCTTCCCCCATAGGACAACTTCCTATTTGACCAAGACTTGATTTTAGCAATAATCCTCTCCTTTAGCACAGCACAATCACAGTATGTAAGCCTTGTGGAGATCAAGGGAACGCCAAGGTATTTTACAGGTAGAGATGCTTCAGGAATAGCCAAGATCCCCTTCAACAAAAGCTTATCTCTTTCACTTACAGCAGAGAAAAAAACAGAACTCTTACTCAGGTTAGGTTGCAGCCCAGAGAAATAGAAAAACTCATCCAATGTGTCTTTGATAATGGAAAAGGAATCACAATCAGCCCCACACATAATAAAGAGGTCATCAGCAAAGATTAGGTGAGACAGATTTAAAGAGGAACATTTAGGGTGAAAAGTGAAAGGGCCCCTCGCAATCCTGGCTTGGAACAAGGCAGAGAAAGACTCCATAACCAACAAGAATAGATAGGGTGAAAGAGGATCACCCTGACGCAACCCTCTCTTTCCAACAAAATATCCATTCATTTCACCATTTATAACTATTGAAAATCTAGGAGAGGTGACACATTGCTTAACCCAATGCACATATATCACCTAGAGGGAATAAATCCCCATAATCACGGATGAATTGTTGCTCACGTCTATAAACAATAGAACCTCCCCCAGTATCAACAACCCTTGCAACAGCTTCTCTTTCACCCCCACCAGTAAAAACATAGTAAACAGATCCATCGTGAGTTATGTCTGTTGGATGTCTCTCGAGACCATACTGGACAAATGGAACATTCAGAACCATTCTATTAATACCTACAAAACTTGAAGTTCTTTAAAATGAATAGGTATATATACATGTAACAACATTATTCACAAAAGATGTAATTCCAATAGTCGAAGAAAACATGAAACAAAAGTCTCATAAATTATACAACAGACAATTTCTACATCATAATGATTACATCTATATAATATGTACCTTGCAATTTGAAATGACCAAACAACTTGAAATTGGACAAACGAAACCCAGATCTTAAAATAAAAAATCCCACCCTACTAATCAAGAATTCCTTGATAATCCGTATGGGTTTTGAGTTAACCTTTTGCGGCAAGTTCAATTTTCAATATAGGTTTTAGGGCTTTGATTAGGAAATCAAGAATTAGGGCTTCGACGCCATCATTTTAGGGTTTGATTTCTACTTGGCCAGGCAACTCGAATAGTCAAATCAGAGCCAAAGAGAAACCCCAATAATAGGACAAATTTACAGATCTTAGATACTGCATTTAGAGAGCAGGTATGAGAGAGGGAGACAGAGAGAAATTACCTTGGTTTTTCAATTTTGTCAATGCTACTCTTTCCTCGTCTTGTTTCAATTTCCAAGGCTGTGACTTTGTCTTGGTTCAAATCTGACTCATTTGAGCCTCAGTCCTCGCTTTCTCTTTCTCGGTTCTTGAGGAGTTTCAGAGGAGGAGATCGACATTGGTGTCGACAGATTCTACTACCCCAATCCCCGTAGTGAGGCCGACAGCCATGCGACAGCCGGGAAGAACGCAACTTGCCTTGCACGATTGATGAAGAGATGATTTTTTGAATCAAGGAATGAGAAAGAGAGAGAGCTCTGTCTCTGAAACCCTAGACTTTGGCAGTTGTTGTGCACCGAATCTGGAGAGAGAGAGAGAGAGATAAATGCAAAATATCCCTGCCATCCCTATATGCGAAGACTGAGGGCAGAGGAAAACTGGGGTTATGACAGAGAAGAAGTGGGGGTAACCAAAAAGACGAAACAACCCATCCAATGGCACATAAATCACGACAAAACCAACAGGCGAAATCCAAAATTGGAAGGTAAAATCGACCAAATTGGCCAAATGACCAAACAACTCAAAATTGGAGGCGCCTCTTATATTAGCCCTTCGGGTCTGGATCTGGATATATATACTCCTATGTTCTAAGTTTCTAACCCTAAATAATCTTCACTCATTAGTCTTGTCACTCTCACCATAACCCTCTCAATAGCTGCGCCGCTGCGAGCTGTGGCTCTCTCTCTCTCGTTTGGTCTAGCAACGGCCGACTAGCAGTGGAAAACTCCGATCGAGCTTCTAGCTCTGGAAAACGTCCGATCAAACTTCGAGCTCTGGAAAACCTCCGATCGAACTTCGAGCTCGCTCATCTAAGGTGAAATCTCTCTCTCTCTCTCTCTCTCTCTCTCTCTCTCTCTCTCTCTCTCTCTCTCTCTCTCTCTCTCTCTCTCTCTCCGATAGTCCGATCTTTTGATTTACACTAGGGTTGTGTGACTTTTTTCGATTTAATCTCTGCGACTCTGTCTAAAATTGATGTTCTAACTCTTGTGCATGTCTTTGCCCCCTTTTACACCTTAATTTGCATCCCCATATCTTTATTACTGGTGAACACCTCAGGACAAAACTGTTTCACTATCATTTTGAGATAATAGAACAAAACTGTTTTGTTTCTTAGTAATGGAAGTTATGGAACATGTCTAATTTGCTGGTAAGCTTACCTGTTGAGCTTCCAACTTACCTGTTGAGCTTCTAATTTAACCTTTGATATTTAGACTACTTCTATGTTCCTATGTGCTTCTAGTAGATAAACACAACTGTTCATGGCTAATTAGTCAAGATGTTCTGTTAAGAGTAATAATTCCATGACTTCCATCTTTTTCAACCTGTTTGTTACCCATTTATCTAGTTGTGAAGGCTGTGATTTCCAAATACTCATGTATTGTACCCTTTTGTTATAGGAATTTTGGACTACCCATTCGAGGATTTTGTTGTATTTTAACTCGGCATGTCAAAGGCAAAGGTATTAAAACTTCTCTTGTTATCTACCTCCTGCCCCTTTTTAGTTTTTACATGTTCCTTGGTTCAACTTGAAATTGGTGGTTATTGTCGATTAATGGGAGTTCGGTTGGCTTGTTGGCTTGTTGCTCTGCATGTGATTTTATGATAATTATTTGCTTTTTGTGTGGTTGTATTGTTTCTCTTGTAGATGGATGTATCTGGGGTTACAAATATTGGGTCTAACACGATTGATATTGATAATGATATGGAAATTGATGACCCCATCTTAGGGAATATTGAGGAAGATGAACCCGAAAAAACGAGAGCAAAAGCTAAGAATTCTTCTTTTGTATGGGACCATTTTACAAGAATACCCAAGCCCAAGGTACCACCACCGGGTTACAAGGAAAAGGCTACTTGTAACTATACATTGGATTATTTCTTAAAACTATACATTGGATTTTCTATTTTGCATGACAATCTTGTCAATTTTTACAATCTTGTGGTATTTTCAAAATACTACGTGGCAGCAAAGTTAATCGCGTGAAAGGTAACAAGACTATAATATAAAATAATAAGAGATTGTAAAAATCATCTCAATTTCGTCCCTCTCGCTTAGGGTGTTACTGGAAACTGACGAGTAAGCGAGAGGGACGAAATTGAGATGATTTTTACAATCTCTTATTATTTTATATTATAGTCTTGTTAACTTTCACGCAATTAACTTTGCTGCCACATAGTATTTTGAAAATTCCACAAGATTGTACAGGTTAGCGAGATTGTAAAAATTAACAAGATTGTCTTGGAAAATAAAAAAATCAGATGTATAGTTTGAAATAAGCCCTCTAGTTTGCAACTTTGCATCTTGTCTCAATTTTGTCCCTTTAGGAGGGAAATATCAATTTTACCCGTGAGTTTCGTTAGTTTCCAATAACACCCTCAGCGATAGGGACGAAATTGAGATGAAACTGAAACTATGGGGATAAAATTGACACAATTAATACTCGAGGGACGAAATTGAGATTTCATGCAAACCGTAGGGACTATTTTAAAAATTCACCTATGAATATTTTTTTTCATATCAAACCCCACTCAATTCAAGCATGGACTTGGATTCAGGTTTTTTTTTTCCCCCACTTACAAAAAAAAAAAAAAATTCTCTTGCTATCTCTCCTACTATCTTGCATTGAATTTGTTTACTGAGTTTCTAATGGCGTCACTCTCCTGTAAAAAAATTTGGTTGCAACTATGATAACGTACTGTATGATTTCTTTGCAGGGGCACAAAACTCCCACAATCATGAAGTCAGGAAACTCCCACGTACTGTATGATTTCTTTGCAGGGGCACAAAACTCCCACGTACTGTATGATTTCTTTGCACGTTTTAAACACATTGGACGGTTCGGATTATGCAAAAACAATTTTTAAAACCTCAAAAACACCCTTTTCCCTTCAATCCAGGATCCTTGACTGGATCACCAGTGTGTGTGTATATATATATATATACACACCCCATTGCACGTCTCCTTTTAATCAACCTCCCTCAAAATGACATCTAAAGGGATTGTGGTCTTGATACAAAAGGTGACATTAGACCAAAATTTAGGATCAAACAAGACAATAGCACGCACCTTTATCCTTTCAATTTTCCTAGCCCAAGTACTCGAACACCACTGCTCTGAAGGAAACATGGATATGAGATTTTCCTTCTGTTTGTAGAGACTTTGGCTAGTGAGATGGGCAGTGGCAAATTGAGTTACAGCAGGACGAAGTAGCTCACTATTCTTCGTGTATGATCTCATTAAAGCAAGAACCCATGAATGCGAATTTGAGAGTGATCATGAACTGCCAATTTTACAACGCCCTCTAGCATCAAGTCAATACAATGCGCAACACATGGAGTTGAATACTTCTTCTTCCTTTTCTCCACAAGCCTCGTCCCAGCAGCAACATAATTGGAGGCATTATCAGTGATAACCTGAACAACATTCTCTTCGCCTATAACATCATTGAATTAGCATTTTTGATAGTATCAGATGCATCAACTTATTTCAAAAACCATGTTCCAGCAGGGTTATCGACAAGGAAATTGATAACTACTATACTTTTCGCATCTGTCCAACCATCAGCCGTAATTGAGCAGCCATGTTCTTTCCACGCTTTCTTGTGTTCCTCCATCATGCAGTCTATATCTTGTACTTCTGTTTTACGTATCCAGTTCGGCAGTTCATGCATAGAAGGAGGTTTGAAACCAATTAGCAATCCCTTCAATAGCGACCTCCCAATATGGATCATTAACTGTATTAAAGGGAAGTGCCCTTGCAAATGTGAACTGCCCAATCTTCCGACACACCTCTTTTCTTTCATCTTGTTTCCACTTAGAATTTAAAGTGGATTGGTGTGCTTCAACAGTAGCATACTTATCCATTCGACCCCTCGGCTTAGGACGTTGTGTAGGCACACTCCCACCGCTTGGACCCACTCAGTTTTAGAAATGAGGAAATGATGTAGGAGTTGAGGTTCTTATTTATTCCTATCCCAAAATGAAGTTCAGGAAATGGGATAAGAATAAACTACTTATACAATCAGTAGTCAATCAATCTAATCTGTTTATATTTATTCCTATCTGCAGAACCCTATCTGCATCAGGAAATGAGGTTCTTCGGAAGGGTTGCCACTCAAACAAAAGCCTCCTTCCATTTCCACCGTCATTCAATCTCTGACTTGGTAAGAATCGTGCTGCATAGCTTTTCTGAAATAAATTTTCTTATGTTGCTACTAGTCCCTTTAGTGTTAAATATGATTGTAATCTTTAGCAATTGTTTTCGTCAGCTTAATGGCATCGGTGAAAAATCCAAGGGCAGTCACTGGTGGCTCAGGTGGAGGCTCAGGTGGTGGCTCAGGTGGAGGCCGATTTAAGAAATTTGTAGTTTCTCACTCCTTGGGTGTCATGGTGCCATGTATCGTGAAGATAGTCGATATGCAGTTGCCGAATTATGATGTGAAGGAACTTGAAGAGAAGGTGAATGGAGAAATGATGAGAATTGATGAAATGCAGAAAACAATAGTTGAACTGGAAAAGAAGCTTCTAAAAGAGGAGCTGTTGAAGGGCAAGAAGATTGGTTACCAAAACCTTCTTCACAAGTTAGTTGCAGGCAACCCATGAAAAAAAAGTTCCGGTGAAAAAAATTATACGTCGAACCAAACAGAGCATAAATGACAGAGCGAAGTAGTGATGGTCAGATTACAACTCATGTGGGTCTTCTTTTTGAATTGTTACCCCCTTCATGAGTTATAATCTGACCATCACTATTTCGCTCTATCTTTTATGCTCTGTTTGGTTTGACGTATAATTTTTTTCACCGGAACTTTTTTTTTCATGGGTTGCCTGCAACTAACTTGTGAAGAAGGTTTTGGTAACCAATCTTATTGCCCTTCAACAACTCCTCTTTTAGAAACTTCTTTTCCAGTTCAACCATTTTTTTCTGCATTTCATCAATTCTCATCATTTCTCCATTCACCTTCTCTTCAAGTTCCTTCACATCATAATTCGGCAACTGCATATCGACTATCTTCACGATACATGGCACCATGACACCCAAGGAGTGAGAAACTACAAATTTCTTAAATCGGCCTCCACCTGAGCCTCCACCTAAGCCACCACCTGAGCCACCAGTGACTGCCCTTGGATTTTACACCGATGCCATTAAGCTGACGAAAACAATTGCTAAAGATTTCAATCACATTTAACACTAAAGGGACTAGTAGCAACATAAGAAAATTTATTTCAGAAAAGCTATGCAGCACGATTCTTACCAAGTCAGAGATTGAATGACGGTGGAAATGGAAGGAGGCTTTTGTTTGAGTGGCAACCCTTCCGAAGAACTTCATTTCCTGATGCAGATAGGGTTTCTGCAGATAGGAATAAATATAAACAGATTAGATTGATTGACTACTGATTGTAAGTAGTTTATTCTTACCCCATTTCCTGAACTTCATTTTGGGATAGGAATAAATAAGAACCTCAACTCCTACATCATTTCCTCATTTCTAAAACTGAGTGGGTCCAAGCGGTGGGAGTGTGCCTACACAACGTCCTAAGCCGAGGGGTCGAATGGATAAGTATGCTACTGTTGAAGCACACCAATCCACTTTAAATTCGAAGTGGAAACAAGATGAAAGAAAAGAGGTGTGTCGGAAGATTGGGCAGTTCACATTTGCAAGGGCACTTCCCTTTAATACAGTTACTAAGATGTGGAACCAACTAAGGAACAAGGATGAGAGAGAGAGACTGGCGATTTCAATCTCCATGGAGATTTCAACCTACACGAAGATTTCACCTACAGAAATTTGTTTCACCATGGAATACTTATTCACAGAGGTACCTGCAATCACATAATCAGAGAGAAGGTAAGCAAGCAATTCAAGGAAGCTGGAGCCAAGAAGAAAACAAATGGGGAAAATACCAGAGAAGCCAAGATAATTTCAGTAAGCACCCAAAATTGTTTACTCTTTTTATTGATAATATACCAGAAAACATGGACAGAACTTGATTGACAAGGATTTTTAATGACTATAGAGTTGTCAAAGAAACCTTTTTACCAGTGAAAAGAAGCAAAAGGGGGAGCAGATTTGCCTTTGTAAAGTATGACTGTCCCATATCGTCAGAAATGGCCATATTTAGAGCAAATGGGATGAGATTAGGAGACCAAAGAATCCTAGTAAAGAAAGCAAGATTTGAAATGGAGAAGAGAGGAACAGAGTTATGGAGAAGAAAAGGTCAAGCAGAATCCAGTCACCAAGCTGAAGGAAGAAACCACAGTTACAAATTACCAGTCTATGAAGAAAGAGCCAAACCCGAAGATTTCAAAAGCCCAATGGAGAATGAAGAGTGAGCTGGAAGTATCCAAATACAGTCTGTAGGTAATAGCTGGCTTTTGAGAAGTGCCATTGGTAAGACAAGACGATTAATGGCAGCCCAAGAAATGGAAGAATTGTTTACCAAGGAAGGGATTAGAGATATCCGAACAAAAGCTATTGGAGGGAGATTTCTTGTTCTAACCTTCCCTGATAAGGAAGCAAGAGATGAAGCAATCAAGGAAAAATGGTTGCATTGCTGGTTTGAGGAAGTGAAACCATGGAATGGAGAATCAGCCAAAGAAGAAAGATTTGCATGGATCAACTGCTATGGAATGCCCCTTAATGCATGGTGTGTATCAACATTCAGATCAATTGGCAGCAAATGGGGGCATTTCATTGAAGTAGATGAGAATGATTTAAGGGAGCAATCATATGAAAAAGGAAAATTCCTTATAGCCACTGAAAATCCAAACCCAATCAAAGGTAAAATGCAGTTGATAGTTGAAGGGATTAAGTATGTAATTAGAGTTGATGAGGAAAACTCATTCAGAATTGTGAAACCAAGGAGGAAGACTGATAGTGCAGGGCCTAATGGAGAAGATGATGACGTGGAGGGAAAGGACAATGACAGAGGTTACAACAAGGAGAATGCTGAACATCTAGTGGATGACATGGCCAAGACAGCTAGTAAAATTGCTGACAAGAATTCCTGCAAAGATAATGGAATAATCAATGTGAACTACTCTGCTCAGCATGCTGGGGCAGGTGGACAGACAATAATGACAGGTGATATTAATGAAGCAGCAAAAGAGCAGCCTTCCAGATTTCCTAAGTCGGCAGAACCCAATACCCAAGATAAAGGTGAAAGAGTTAGTGAGGAAAATTCCAACTGTACTCAAGGCCTAGACTCATTTGTTGAAGACTCTATAGGCCCACTATTGGCGGATGGACAAGAGAGAAATAATTTTATTGGGGAATGCTTGAAGGACTCAGCCCACTCCGGAGAAGCCCATGATTTACCAGATGCTGGCTTGGAGGAATTACAAAGGGTAGCAGAGTTAAAAATGGGCCTCACTTCTGACCTGTTATTATTGATTCAAACACCATTTTGAGAGCATCTCAGATAGAAGGTATCAACCTTGAAGTGGGGCTAAATCCAAGAAATTACAGAAAGGCTTTAAGAAGCCTGACATATGAAGCATGTATGAATTCTCAAGAGTGTGAAGATCTACAGAACAAATTGGTTTATATAGTTGACGATCAGGATCATAATTCAATTCACAAGGAACTTCAACAGACAAAGACAACTGGGAAAAGATTGGGAATAGATTTTAACTTCACTGATGAAAATTCTAAGAAGCACGGGTACGGATACGCGATACGGCAAAAACCTAAAAAAGTAGGGTACGGGTACGGTTGGGTACGTCAATGTAATTTTTTATTTTTTATTTTCTATTTTACTTTGTTCTATTGTATAAACTAAATAATAAATCCATTTTTGCCAACAAAAGCACAAAACAACCAACCAAAATTATACTAGACAAGTAAATAATTGAATAATACTTAAGTCCGAAAGTCTTGTTCTGTATAAAGAGTAAAGTATTTGAAAGTACTGAATAAAATATTAAAGTGGTCCTAGTGGAAGAGTAAACAATTTCAACAAGTGGTGTGATACAATATAATAATAGTGCTAGTGGAGGAAATAAACATTACTTTAGTATTTCTTAGTAGGAAATATATAACTCAGAGAAAAAAGAAATAGAGCAGAGAAAAGAAATAGAGCAGAGGCAGACTGTCGATCAATTCAAGAGCAGATAAGAACAGAGTGGAAGAGGACCAGTCCAGTCGGATCTCTCTCTTTGTGGCTCGCTGCAATCGAACAAGTCCAATTGGAGAACCAAATCGCAGAACAGAGCACCACAGTTAAGTCGATGCCCTAGATGCTGAAAGAAGGTATCGAAGATTGAAATACTCTTGGGGTAAACACAGACGAGTGCTTTTGGGTGGGTTTCGACCCACTTTGGAGTCCGAAATTGCAAAAAAAAAAAAGACCCAGAAAATACGATTTCGACATACGTACCCAGATCTTCTGATCGATGATCGATGTGCATTGTGTTTCTGTTTGCGTAGGTGTATAACAGAGAGAGAGAGAGACTAACCAGAGAGCTGCTGCTTGGTCGAACAGTTACAGTAGAATGGCTGCTGCTTCTCAAATGAGAAGCCCTAGCTGATGAAGTTCAAAAGACGTGTGTTGTGTTAAAAGGGGTATCAAAATTGCACATGAACCCCTGAAGTTTCTACAATTTTCATTCGGACCCCTTAAAGTTTTAAAAAATTTACAAAAAACCCCAAACGTACCCAACAAAGTACCCATTGGAGTACCCAGGAGTACCAAAGCCGTACCCGAACAGTGCAAACGTACCCGGTACGTTTTTGCTGTACCCAGTACGTATTTTGCCGTACCCAGCCGTATCCGTACTCGTACGGCGACATTTTTGGCGTACCCGTGCTTCATAGGATGAAATGCTAATGAAGAAGATGATTGAAATTGAAGCAAAGGAGTACACATTGCTACAGAAAAACAGCTCTGCCAGCTGAAACGTTGGCAGGAAGTGGGGGATATTCCTATGCCATAGTGAAGATTATTTCATGGAATATCAGAGGAAGGGGAGCTCTGTTAAGAAAAGATTTGTAACCAAGTTAATAAAGGAAAGGGGCACGGAAATTTTGATACTTCAGGAAAAAAAGGTGGAAAAATTTGAGAAGGAGATTATCAAAAGAATGTTGGGGAATGAAGAGGTGGACTATGCTGAATCTGGAGCTGAAAGGACATCAGGGAGAATACTAACAGTTTGGAAGAAGCCACAGTCCATTATAATTGCAAATGAGTCTATACTTTCAGTTGGCAGGGGATGAGTCTATGAGTCTCAGTATCGGTATGATCTTCATTGGAGTGAATATTCAGAATTTCAACAAAGACAGGCAAAGATTCAAAATCAGAGATGCAGAGCAACGATCAAACTGGAGCTTATTTCACAAAAGGCCTGATCAGAAGTAATTCTCTCAATCAGAAAATTTTTCAGAAGGCATTTAAGGAGTAGGGACGGAGCAGTATCATCAAAGCAATCAAATTTCGGTGTACACTCCAAGAGTAGTCAGATTCAAAGCCCCACCATCATCAACAACTAATCTAATCAAGCACAGCAATCTTTTGCAGATCAAACTTTAGATTCATACCTCTAGAAGTCGTCTTCAACGCAAGTGGTATTCAAACCCATAGTCCCAAATCGAAAGGATTTGATAGGCAAATCAGTGGAGCAATCGAAGGCAAGAAGATGTAAGCACCCCCCCAAAAGCAATCGATTTGTCTGGAACATGGAATTGGACCAGGAAAATGGGAAGTCTGAGAGCATGGAAAATGGGTAGTAGGTGCTCCTCTAACAGTTGAAACCCCAAACGTATTGGATTTCTGGGATTTTTCTTGGACTCGTCTTTTATGTTTTTTTTTTTTTCACAACTTTTCCATTCAACTTTTGGTTGGATGGTTGTCTAGCCTTTTGTGGCCCTTGATTTTCATGTGGCTTCTCAAGGTTAGGTTTTTTTCTTTTCTCGATGTAACCTTTGTCGAGCTTTTCTAATAAAATTTTTTTGCCGATCAAAAAAAAAAAGATGTGGAACCAACTTTGTGGGAGATCTGTTCCGAAATGTTTTCGTAGTTAGGAATTTAGTGACACTTTACCTGACATTGATCTCACAGGTCGGATTTTTTGTTTTTAGCACTAATTGCTAAAGTTAATTTTTTAGCACTAATTGCTAAAGTCAATTTTTTTATGTTAGTGCTAAAAACTAAGTTGCTAAAGTTTAATTTGTTTGCAAAATTCTAAGTTGCTAAAAGCCAATTTGTTTCCCATTAGCTAAAAATCAATTTTCTCTCATATACTCATTTTCTTAGTACCCCAAACTTTCGTTTGCTAAAATACCAGGTGATTTTAGCAACTCACTCCTTTTTTTAGCGCCCCGACTCCCATTTGCTAAAAGCACCAAGGTGATTTTAACAACTCGCTTTTAGCAAAAAAGAATATGTGAGAGAAAATTGATTTTTATCAACTTAGCTTTTAGCTAATGAGAAACAAATTGGCTTTTAACGCTTTTAACACATTTATAAAAAAAAAATGATGTTTTACAATTGGTGCTAAAAATGAAAAACTCGGCCATCTAATGGGCCTCACATTGTGCATGCACGTGATCATTCATAAAGAAGTACTAGAAAATGTGTTACACAAATCACATTACTTCAAAATAAAATAAAACTATACCATCATTAAATGGAATAAAGAAGATTAACACTTTTAGCCTGGTAGCCTGGTCCCACTTGGGTTGCGGTATCCGGTCCACCCAAGCTCGGCATAGGCAATAAAACTTATAGGCAATAAAACTTATGAACTCCATTGATTCAGCAATTCAACGGAAGTCGTACTTGATCGCCATAAATATGTTTTGACACTGATTAAACTAAAAGTATAATTAATGAGGCAGTCATATTCATATGTTGTGTGTGTGTGTGTCTATATATATATATCCAAACACCTTAAAAGAAAAGAAGCTTAAGTTCGATTTCAGTGTTCCCCGATTTTTGGTCCGATTTTTCCAATTGAACCCTTCGCGTCTTTGGCTCAAGGTTGAAAGCTGCTGGGTAATTTTGACATTCTGCTTGGGTTATTTGCTGCACGAGCGTTGGTGTGCGTTGTAGGTGTGGGGGAGTTGAAGTCGCGTTGGAGCTTTCCAGCTCACAGATTTCATCTTCTTTCCTCTTCTGCGTTGGGCTGTGGGTGACTTGAATGCCGATGGGATGTCTACTGCTGTGTATTCTTTTGAGATCGCTCGAGTAAATGCGATGGAGGTTGGGGAGATAACACTCTCGTTCTTTTTGCTGTGTGTATTCCTTTTGCTTTGCTTCATCTTCTTAGGGTTTTGCGCTGCTCTTTTGGCGAGGTGAGGCTACCGCTTTCAATTCTTCTACTGGTTGTTTTTTTTTTGTTTCTGTTCTCGCCTTCTAGAGTTTTACGGTTTTGTTTTGTGCTGTGGTGTTGGTCGCAGGATCTATTTGGGTTTCGGTGTTTGTTCTCCGCAGCTAAGGTTTGATTTCCTTCCTCTTTTTCAGCTGGTTGTGTATTCTAGGGAGGTGGCATGGGTGTGAGAGTTTATGGCATTTATGGATTATGTGTGGTGTTGGGTATTTTCGGATGGGATTTGTGTATTAGGGAAGGTCGTGTGGTTCTAAATTTTGGGGTGGTTCTAGAGCTATTTGCGGATTCACAGAGAAGTGAGCTACGCAAACCCAGATTTGCAAAGGGAACGTTAAATTGCAGTTTTGAATTGTCGACGTAAAAGTGTAGCTATGGGGACAAGTTTGTAGTCTCGACATTTCCAAGTAAAGTAGTGGACCTTAAATTCTTTTTATTGGGAATAATAGACCTTGGAATTGAGGTGTTTATTGAACAAAGCCTCTGATTGACGCGTTGTTCACAGAATCAACTTGTGCGTCATGGGCAGGGGGACGTGATCTGTTCAACATTTCGTCGAACAGACAGTGACAAAATTGATTCATCGAGATACAATCTTTGTTTCCAAGGGTTCTCATCATAATTGTGCATGTTGGAAGAGAATCAGGAGCAAATTACAGTGGAAACATGATTAAAAATCTCTGAAAAACACATAGAAGGGAGAAAATATTGTCTTTGATCAGGTTCCATAGCCAGATTAGTTGGCGAAAGGGGAAAGAAAAGTTTGGTTACTCGAAGTAGCTTTTGATAATTTGAATTTGTGGGATGGCAAAAAAAAAAACAAAAACTGATGGACCAATTTCTAGCGTTCAGTTTTCTAGAAATGGGGAGTTGAAGAAATCGAAGACACTTTGTCCACGGAAACTTGATTAGTTGTATGATTCCAGCAAAGAAGGTTGGTCTTTTGTTGGAGCCATGTTCACCAACGTTTCCAAAAGTTCAGCTCCCAAGCCTTCTGGATTGCCTATTGCACACATTTGTATCATGTAGAGATTATAATCCCAATTCATGTGTATCTCATAATTCTCATTTTAAATAATTGCACATTCATTTCTAATATTTACATTGCCTAAGTTAGTTCTAGAAAGCCAGTATAAATTTATTAGATGCCTGAGGAAACTCTTCTTTTCATTACACGCGATGCATTTTGCAGATGGTATATTGGCGGTGTCATTGTATTGCCGTTGTTTGATTTCCGTCTTGTGTGTACTTCGTAACCTATATTTTTTGTCTCTTTGTTTAAGTTATGGCTGTACAAGAACCCTTCATTTGTTGGTTGTTTGTGAAGCATCCTCTCAAGTTCTGTCGAAATGGTGATTTCTTCTACATGGAAACTGGCCGTGGGGCTAGGGTCATTGTTGCAGCAGCCGTTGACAACGGGGCAAATCACCTTTATTATAGGGCAGCTTTGACCTTTGTTGCTTGCTACAGGGGTATTTTGCCGATTGGGAACGTTTTTAGGTGGGATTTCAGGAAGGATGTGATTGCTTGGTTGAACTCGGTGGTTTATCATTTCTTTGTTCGGTATAGTGGGCAACGTGTGTACTCTAGAATGAATTTGTGTCTTTGGTTTGTGTCACATGGAATTCTGGTGTTTTCCTTTTTTTGTGTGATTTTTTTAATAGCTGTTCTGTTTCTCGTGATTTTCTTAGAGTTGTTTTTCTTCCGCAGATATTGGCCGGTGCTGGTACGTGTTGGATGTGCCTGGCCCTGAATTCACTGGCCCAACAGTTGAGTTCTTGCAATTTATGTTTATTTGATGTTTAAATTCCATGCTATTACAATCTCTGTTTCTTTTGTCTATTGGCTGGTGTGAATGGTGTTATGACAAGCTATTCAGATAGAAGCCTTTAAATTTTTTAGTTCTGTGGTAAGAGTTTTTATTTATGCCGTTCATGATTTCATGGTCGGTGTTAAATTCCTGATTATTTCCCTTAAAGGTAGGTGCTTGATTACTTGATTTTGGGGCTTGTGTTACCGCTGTATTTTCTGATTTGTTATTTTTGGTTTTTTTGGGCGTTGGTGCGAATTACCGCTGTACTTTCTGATTTGTTCTCTTTGGTTTTTTCTCATCGAGGAACATTGAAAGCATAAAAATGTAAAGGATTACAACATAGTGTTGTTTTGCTTTGAGAGTGTCTTTTGAGACCTAGGGGCCATTATTAGGTTTAAAACTGAGATATTTTAGTATTATTGGTTCGTCTCGGCGAGAGGAATCCAAAAATGTAAACGATTATGACTAGAACTCAATTTTTTAATAAGATCGAAAAAAGTGTAAAAAGCTGTCTTTTTTACTTATTTTTGTCTTTATTCAAAATATATATATATATATATATATGATTCGATCATAATTTTTTACTTTTTTGATTCCTCTCGCCAATACGAACCAATAATACACAAAAAGTTGATGCAAAACTAAAAAACACAAAAAAATTAAATAAATAAAGACGAAAAAATAAGTCAGTTAACTTTTTAGGCCAAAACACACCTTAGCAATGTTATTTGTTTATCTGTTGTTATTTTTGTTTACTGATATTTTATGATGTGGTTAGTTACAAGCATAAAAGCTCTTTCCCCCCTTTTTGGTACATGACCAAACCAGGTTGCTACCATTTCAAAGAGAAGATGTTATTCAACCATTGAAAAGGTCAATTGACTTATTTGTTGGCAGTGTTTCGTAGTATTTGCTTTTTTTTTTTTTCCCCTACTTTTCTCTTATTGCTATGAGCTGAGTATACTAATAGTTGAACTTTATTGCTTAGAACCATAACTATCTTTTTTGCTTCTTGAAAGCTTGTGGGGCATCTTTACCTTTGCTGAAATTGTTGATTTTTGAGAGACATTAGCTAATGGTTTTTTTTTTCCCCATCTTTACCTCTTGCGCTCCTGCGTAGGTTGTAACCTGCGACATATACATCGGTTATTTATTTTCAGGTGTGGAAAGATGCTGGTATATGAAAGAAATTTCCCAACCTGATTGTAATGAGGTAATAATTTTTTAAAATGTTATGAAGCATTTACCCAAAAAAATGTTATGAAGCTGGTGTAAATTATTTGTGCCATTTCTCATAATAATGTACTGTTATTTAAAGATCTAATTGCAGTGGTTTGTTGGATATAGACGTTGCCTCTGGGATTGAAGCTTACCTTTCAATTCAACGATGTGAAGACATGGATCTTAAAGAAGCTAGCCGTTTATATTTTGGTGAGCAGAACATTGAGGGAATGTTAAAGGTGTTAGGGCCATTTCATGAAATGCTTGATAATGGCGCAATGACAAGCAACACAACCATAAAAGAGAGTTTTCATTCAGGTAATTGCTCTTTTTAGTTTCTTCAAAAATAAAAGTTGTCCTTCATGAGTAAATGTGACAAAAGTTAACGAAGGGTATGCTCTTTTGTCTTAGTCTGCAATGTTTTATCGGTACTTGTCGTGATCCATGTTGCACGAGGCAATTTGAGTGACATTTTGCTCCCAGTTACTGATGCATATGTTTGTTCCAGTTTAACAGATCATATATGCAATAGTCCAAACTGTAGAATATTGTGATGGTTACTAGAATTGTGTGTAGTTTAGTTTTGTCTTCCATATTGCATGGAAGAAAACAACTCCTCAATGGAAATTGCAAATGAGGTATATGTGCACGTGAGTTAAGCATGCATATGTGGGTTTTGATTGTATCTCTCTATATATGTGGCAGTTTCAAGATAGATAAGAATAGAGAGATGGATAAGAATAAAAACATAAAAGGATTGGAAAGGAAGGTGGGAGGACGAGTGTCAGTTGTGGGAAGCATTCTTGGTAAGTAGTCATGCATGTTTAATAGTATGAAGAAAGCATGAAAGCTGCTCTTACGGGGGTTTGACTACAAAGGGAAAAAAGGGAGGTGTACAGGAGATTTTTAACATTTCCCACCTTCAACTACTTCCTTTTTTCTTGCATTTCCTACGTTGATCATTCTGGAGCAAAAGAAAATTGGCCAGACCTGGACAAGTTATGTGATTAGTATATGATTAAACCTCCCTTCTTGGCAGATGTAAAAACCTGGTCTGTTATTGTTAACCACGAACTTACTCGTGGTTGGGAGCAGTTCTGTGATGCTCATGATCTTCAAGTTAACTATAAAGTTGTTATCGGTTGTGAGTGGCAGTGGATATTTGAGGTAATCGTCCTTGGCGATACCGATACCAGTGTTGTGTATGCATGGTCGAGGTCCCATCATGGTTGGCAAACTCTACTCCCACTGCTTGGTTAGATAATAAACTTCATGTGATCACAAATTTGATTATTAAGTTGTTTGCTATCCTTGGTTCAGGCTTAATCTCTCTAATGCAAGACTTACAACATTCCAATAATTTTTTTAAAGCAATTCTGCTCAGACTATAACAGCCGGTCAACTACCGGTGGAGATACTTGGCAATCACACAGTCAAACAAGACCTCACAAGACTCACATGGCCAAAATAAACAGTTATACAGAAACAAAATCACCTGCCAACGCGCTAGAGGTAAGAAAAGCTTTACCGTCGTTTATGGTAAAAAAATTGTAGCACATAGAAATCCAATCACAATACAGCCTCAAGTTTTTCTTATTTCACTTAGTGGTGTGTGCTTTCCTCATTATGCAGCTTTGTGATATTCTTCCATTTATATTATTAAGATTTAATGGCCCGCATATCAGCTTCAAATTGGCATTAGAATAGCTAATATTCCTGGGGTTATGGATTGGATATTCTCCTTTTCTTGCTACACAATATCTGCTAGAGGCAAGTGGTCATCCCACTGTGAAATATATTCTCCTCTACGCCAGATATGGGAATGTTGAGTAGTATATATGTTATGTAACGTCCACTAACTACTAATCTGGGTTATAATTTTGACATCTAAATCCTTGATTTGCATGGGAAGATGGCTGGTTTCACAAGGATATGTGGCTTGGATTTTACTAAGGACCCTAACTTGACCAAGTAGTTCCCTTTCATGAGAGTTAGAAATGTTGATTCCTAGAAAATTTATTTTCGGAATACTAAAAGGGGTTGATGATGATTCTGTTGGAAATATCAAATGTTGGGGTGTCCATTTGCTTATGCTTGTCCTGGAGCGGTTGATTGAGAGAAAATGTCATGTACAGGTGTTAGACCTCAGATTGCAGGGGCAGCAGTTGAACAAACAGGCGTCAACTTGGTCTTGCCAGTTCACTTAAGTTGTTCCACTTCCCCTGATTATGTTCGGAGGAATGCATAAGTTAAATTGGTTCATAGCTTTTCCTTCAAATTTTTGGTCTCAAGTCTAGCAATTTTTTGTTGGGAATGTTTGGATTTGGATTAAAGGATGCACAATGACTTTCTAAACCGCAAATAGTGGTGAGAATAACAGTAATTCTTTAAGTTCTAATGAAAAGTGGGTAAATGTGAATCATGGAAGCTTTGAAACGTAATATGGTTTGATGAACATGTATTTTGATGGAGCCTATCTTTAGTGTTCGACAATTTCTTGGCTTTTAATTCAGGTCTGAATCTGGAATATATAGCGAGGAAGTTTTAGCTTTCAAGTGTCTTCATTAGGAAAAGATATATGATCGAACCTATAATTGAAATGCTCAATAACTTGTGTGCCTACGCATATCCCAAGTTAACTATGTAATTAGCTCAGTATAATTTTTCGTTTCCATTTACCAGTGCCTAGAGAATTTCTATTATCGAACTAATTGGAATGTGATGTTGGGATGGGAGCAAGACTCAAGTAACTGGGCTGTATGACCAACTATTCTTATGCTTATATGTGCTTGGCAGACTGTAGAAACTGAGAGTTTGTTGAAACCGATTATCTCAGCTGAAGAAGTACCTGGTGAGGATAGTATTAATGCTATACATTTATTGTTTGGTTTGGAACGATGTCATTTCCTCTTCTTTCTTTGGTTTCATTTGTATTTTCCCTTGGTGATGGGCAGTGTGTGTGCATGGGACCTATAAGAAGTTTTTGGACTCAATCGTGGAGCAAGGTCTCAAACGAATGGAAAGGCTGCACGTTCATTTCTCTTGTGGCTTGCCAACGGATGGTAAATTAGTGGCAAGTGTTTGAACTCTGAAGGGATCTTTATGGGTCTCTTAATCCAAATTACTTTATCTACACAAACATGAAATCGTCTTCTTTTTTTTTCTTCATCTTTTGAATATCTTATGATGCCCTCTCATGCCGTCTTGCTCTGTTTCTTTTCATTTTTCTTTTATAGGGGGAGACCTTGGGTATAGTTAAACGAAGACATGCATCCAGTAACTAATGTGATTTTGTTGGTTTCTGACTACTGACATTACTTGTCAACTTCCAGGTATGAGATGCAACATCAATGTTTTGATCTTTCTCGATGTAAGAAAAGCTATGGAAGGTATATTCAGCAAACTTGAAATGAATCTGATCGTTTGTAATTGAGAAAATGGAAGACGTATTTCCTTTTAGTACCAGCATAACGTGGTAGCGCAGAGGAAGCATGATACTTGTCTGTTTCGCTTTTCGTTATTTGGTTTCAGAGGGAATGAAGTTCTATATTTCAGACAACAAGGTGATCTTGACTGAAGGTTTTGACGGTGTTGTTCCCGTGAAGTACTTTGAAAAGATAGAATCATGGCTGCAGAGACGACCCATACCCTTTTAAGCCTGCATCATCTATGTAGTGTTTGTTTCTCCAATTTTTTGGGACCTCGTGTGGATCATTCCATTGTTGTGAAATGCAGTAGCTTTCTTTCAGTTCGAAATCATGGCATGCCCGTCCAAATGGCGGCCTGTAATTTTTTGTTTATTACCTTGGCCCCGTGAACCCTGCCTGTGTAGATCTGTATGTTTGAACTTTGAACATTAAATATAATTGGTGATTTACGCATCTCATGACAAGGTGTTTTCTATGTGAATTTTGATACGAAGATGGCATGCTCTTCAACTATATGCCTTCTGGTGACAGTTTGGACTTTAGTCACCAGACGAAACGAGAGTTGGCATTATGGGTCTCTTACTCTCCTTCACTTTAAAGTAAAACTTTGTGCACCAGGGTTTTGTTTGAGTTACTGAACTCTGCTATGTGCAGGATCTTGTATCCAAGTATGAAGCATCGCCTCACGCCCAGAAAAATGGCGGAAACTGGCTGGATTCTTGAAACAGTGGTTTGTATCAGCCTTTTTTTTTTTTTTTTGGAAATTTGGTTTTGGATGTTTTCTGATTTACTTATTTCTTTAACCACCCCAAGTTTGGATGGTCCAGTTGCTGATCTCATCAAGAAGCAAATAGATCAAATCGGTCAGAGAAGTGTTCCCTAATGCTACGATGCCGGTCTATTGAACATAAGATGGGATTGCTCAACAAGCAACTGGAAGCTAGCGAAAACTACAACTCTGAGTATTTAAATTGTTATGAGGACGCTAAAAATGACAAGCAGCTCTTGCCGATGATTACATGAGTCGGATATTGAATTTACAGTGTAAATGTAGCTCACTAGAGGAGAGTTGTTCGAGCTTGTGGAAAACTTTGGACTTGGCGGGGCAGGAGTCTGGGGATCGGAAAAGAAAATATGAACAGGTAATTTCAAAACAGAAGGCGGAGGAAGATCAGGCGGGCTCAGAAATAGCAATTCTCAAGTATACAAAACTTTTAATATTAGCTACAGCAGCCCTCATGACCCAAATCTTGACACTGGGCTCGGAGAATAAAATGTGGATCTATTAACTAATTTAGGCATAACTACGGTAGAAGGTTATTGCAATGTGCTACTATCAGCTTTTATCTACACCCACTTATCTAAAAAATGTAACATGCAAGATATCAATTGACACCAATGGGTTGCCACACCGTGCTTTGCACGGTGGTGACCACCTAGTATATACAATAAATTTCCAATAAGGGCTCCTATGAGATTTTTTGTTAGGGGTCGGATTTCGACAATACAAACCGTTAGATGTGTTTAAAACGTGTTTTTAAGTATCTCTAAAACAATCATTCCCAAAACAAAACTTTCCTTCATAACAAAATTTTTTCATCGTAAGCAGAAATCAAGAGTGTACAGAGAAATCATTCATTGGCTTATTGGGTGTATAATCTCTCTTTTTGGGATGATTAATCTTTTTTATAGGCTCCGATATTACCTTGCTTTTCAAATGATAATCCCATTTGAAGTCTTTACAAATTCAAAAACTTTACCATAAATCAAGGATAGATAATAGATTAACCATACAAATAGATGAGTTTCAAATTCAAGCAAGATTTACATCAAATCTTTAATGTGTATAATTAAGTCACATGCTTCTCCAAAAACTCTATATGACAAACCAACCCATTTATGCCACTTGTCATATCCACGTTCATCCCCACTAAAAGTCATCGTGCGATAATATATAAGATTAAAGTATAACAATATTAAGAGGAAATCAGTTATCTATGGTTTGGGAAGAAAATAAATTCTTGCAAAATCGGATCAGTTGACAAAATTCAAATTAGCTCAATCTCAATTGCTAAGATCAGACAAATATCACTTTCGCTATGAAAATATAACTTTCCAAATGAGGCTTATATAAATTTAAAATTTATA
Source organism: Vaccinium vitis-idaea (assembly GCA_963854785.1). NCBI lineage: Eukaryota > Viridiplantae > Streptophyta > Magnoliopsida > Ericales > Ericaceae > Vaccinium > Vaccinium vitis-idaea. The sequence goes on along the minus strand of OY978223.1, from coordinate 31,099,808 downwards.
ATCAACAAAATTAAATTATTTCTTTTATGTAAATGTAAAATTTAATAATTAGTAAAATAGAAACCTCGCCAATGTTTATATCACAATGAATATACGCAGGCTCTAAACTCCCACATCAAGGCATGATTAGGGAGTGAGGCGAATCACTACCAAATATTCTGACATAATTGAAATCCTAGGTTACACATAGATTAGGGAGTCAATAAGAAAATAATTGTAGAAAATGGACAAATGATTTTCAAAATTCAAATGAACATGAAAGAATTGTGAAGCAGATTGTGTGTGTGTGTGTGTGTGTGTGTGTGTGTGTGAGAGAGAGAGAGAGAGAGAGAGAGAGAGAGACGTTAAAGAAGAAAATAAGTGGTCGTGATCTCTGTTGTGCTTTGGAAATTTTCCTAGCCGTTCCTTAAGCTAATCTTGAAACAAAAATAAACGTCTTAGATTTATAAAAACTCTAAACACTCTCTTGACCATAAGATTGAAAATGAAAATGTTAGGATTTATAAGGGATTGAAAAACCGCTCTTCCTTATTATATAGATAATTTTTGTCTTTTTCCAATTACATGTATCATAAAAAAATTATAGCACATTTTCCCTCAAGGGTGTTGACTTCAATTTTTTTGTGAAAAGTCACATATATGGATTATGATTTTATAGCCGATTCAATCACATGCATGGTTTATGTTTTTATAGCTGATTCAATCACCCTGGGAAATTAGAATCAAAAGGAGCAAAATAAATAGAATTGTTATACTCTTTTAATTTAAGTGATCGAGTAATTCAATACGCTTTCCAGCTAATTATTCATCACAAAAAGAAAAAACATATCATTTTATTTCATGTATCCGTGCCGTGCATAGCAAGGGTTCATGCTAGTATAAAGTATTGTGCACCAAAAAAATCTCATACCGAAGATGCATGTTTTGTTGCTAAATTTGATAACTGTAAATTCAGTTCTCCTCCCAAATAAAAATCTTGGCCATCCAATTTCCTGAGAGTGGTTGGATCCATTCATTCAATGAATTCATGATATATAGTACAAATATGGCTCAATGCTAAATAAGCACTTAAAACAAGACTAAAATTTTTAGGGGGGGAAAAAAAGAATATGATCACTGAGTCTGAAAACACAACAAACAAAATTCTGTTCTTTCTATTTCCAATAATCCCCGAATAACATAATTAATGAACACTGAGATGCCAACCTATTGGCATCGAAAAAATTTCAATTAGCAAGCTCTCTTATTCATCTAATATTTACAAGCGCCATCCACTCCCCGCAGGGAAAGAATCGCCGCAAGAGCTATAAAAAATATTACGTACACCTTGTTTTCCCCCTAGTCATAACTTTTCACATAATCACAATACTTACAAAATTTGAATGAAACAAAATCCCAGAAACCACCCTCTTTAAACCCCATCAGCAAATCTTCACTTCTTCAGCACATGCTGCGAGCTCTCATCGATGTCGAAGTTTTCACAGAAGGCGCAAAGTCTCCGGCTTGGCTTGCTGTTTGGCCCAATAAGCATGGGTGTTGAGGACCCGGTCCAGGAGCTCTTGGGGCACTGGCTCACCCCTCCTTTGCTGGGGCGATATTCTTGCCGTGTGCACCAGTGTTTTCCACTTATCCTGCACAACCCCCGTGTCACCAGGGTCAGAATTTCATTGAAGTGAAAGGATCAACAATTCATTCTGGTGTATGTGTCAGTTAGGAAGACTAAGCGTTTCAGATATGTTAGAAAACGTAATAGAAATATCAACAGAATTTGGAAGTCTCGTATGGGTTTTTGCTAATAGGTGCCTAAACTATTCACAACTTTGAGATCTTATGCATTTCGGCATGACTCCTGGAATTTCGGGATTCCACTACCGTTACGTTTCCGTTACTTAAGAAACAGAAATGTTTCTGAACTAAAATTTTCTCATGGAGTGCTTGTCTAATACAAATACCAGTATAAGAAAAGGAACAATACGCACTAAGAAATTCATCAGACATGTATACCTTGCGGCAATAAAGGGAAACAAAAAAAGTGAGTTTTATTGGGATTAAGACGTAAGTAACACAGCTATGCAAGTGAAACGCATATGACTAGAATTTGAGAGATTCCTTCGCAATGTTATACAACATAGCTATAGAAAACTGTAATCATTTTCCGGTAACACAAGCAACTACTTTCGTTGAACGATCTAAGACGTAAAAGAATGGGATATTCAGAAATAGAACGACTCATTGAGAAAGGCCTGAGAAATCACATCCATACCTTCAAATCCACATATGTTCGATGCTTTGCATTATCGAAAGCTCGCAACTTGACATCACGCCATCTGCAGAGAAACAAACCAACTAGGGCTGAGAGAGCATTTACATCGGTTAACAGAAGGTGTTCCAATGATACAATCAGCTTTTGCAGAAGCTTTCAGGTTGATAAAAGCTGATTCTTTAAAGCCAAATATAAGAGCATCGAAATGGTAGCTTGTCAGCTACTATTAAATTTGCTTCTCTGTTATGAGTATTTGGTTTAGTTCATTGGTTAGGTTTTTTCCAAACACACCTTCCGGTTCCAAGCTTCTCAACAGCTTGAACCAAAGCTTCCACTTCAGAAACAGAGAAAGGACGACGAATTCGACGCTGCACAGCCTCAGATCGCTTGGATTTCCTCGCGGGAACTACAGCAAGTACCTCAACATTCATTGATGGAACAGCAACCAATGCCCTAGAATCTGTTAGGTTTTTATCTATCGACATGTTAGGAGGAGAAGGTGCCGAATCATGGTCACTTTCAACAAAGCTTCCCAAATTTAGCAATGGATGATCTGGAACTGCAATAGGCGTAGGTGGATACCTGGTGACACACCATTACATGTGAATCATATGATCAAGCCCGACTTAAATAATCTGTCCTTGAATGATGAAGAAGATGACAACTTGCATTTTTACACGAATTTAGACTAAAATTATGAAGAAAAAATTACGACCTTTGGAGTTGGAAAGTTTCGCCAGTGTTCTAAAAGTTGGCCGACTGGTCTCCCAGCCGAGGCGCTAGGTGGCCAACTAGTCGGCAAACTCGGAACCCCCTTTTCCGCCCAACTATCGTGTAGAAATTTTCAGAACATTGAATTTAGCACATCCAATACGATTCAATAGGAGTAAAAACTCTATATATGGCATCAGCCATGCCTGCTTTATGCACCAAGAGGGAAATATGATGTTGATGACAATTTAATTTCCCAAATATCCTAGATTATACTCCCTCGGTCCAATTTTTTGGGTCCAAGGAATCTAACTTTTTAAGAGAACAAAATTATTGCACTTAAAAAGTTCCAACATTCCAAATCTACCAGTCAACATTTTTTGTCACTTAATCACTTTAAATGCGGGCTAGAATTCAAATTTGAAAAACGAAGAAGGTAGAAACGGAATTTGCAAATTTTGGCACATAGGATATTCAGAATAGACACTCATTTCAAGATATCCCAATAAGGGAGAATGGACAAATAATTTCGGACTGAGGACTGGGAAAATATGTCTGAGCGTCTCAGCAATGTTGTGTTACGTGCAAGACCAACACCTAAGATGCTATAAATGCCAAAAGGAGTAAAAGAGGAAAACTAATGAAGCTAACATCAAACATAAGTCCGGGAAAACCCAAGTTACCTTTTTAGAGGCCGAGGTGACTCACAAGTGAGTGGAAGAGGGGAATCTTTGTGACGCATAGAAGGAGGAGCCGGTGAACCGCTAGGCTCCAAGGAGAAACCCACAGCATCAAGCTTGTTATTGTCAGAAATTCCAGTTTGCAGTAGAGTTTTGTTATCATCTCTAATTTTCTTTCCCTGAAAGAGTAAACCAACGTGTAACCCACCCCCAAGTATTCTAGTAACTGCCTCCGTAACTGTTCTCTGTAAAACAGGGGAAGATTGAATTCAGCGTGGTAAAAGCAAACTTTGATCCAAACAGAGAAAACAAGTAGAGTTAATGTTCGTATGGGACATACTTTTAGTGAACCAACAGTTGCAGATTCTGGAATCTCAATTAAAAGCTCTGGAACATTGAAAGACTTGATGCTAAGCTTCACTGAATAAAAGAAAAGACGTCTTCGTATTAGAACCAACCACTTCAAATGTCAAAAGAATGCAGGTGAATCACCCCATCAAAGACTCATACCATGGGAATCACCAGATTGGAAGGCTGCACATTGACCCGCTACGCGAGCTGGTTTCCCTGAGGCTGAATGAGGAGATAGGATTATTAAGAGAAAAACCCAAAGTCAGCACTAAAACCAAACCAAGATTGAAAGTACCAAATCACATAAGAAGAAAGGAAGAGACGAGAAAAACCTCCACACATTGTTGCACTCGAACCAGAAGTATTACAGGTAAACTTCTTCCTAGGGAAGCTAGTGATGCCCTTACAACTCATCCCTCTATCAGGATTTGGTACCGAGCTGCAGTCATAATAAAATTTCCTCTTCTTGATTGGATAATCCCTTTGAGACCTATGATGTTCATAGCAAAACTTCCTATGGTGGTAGACAGGCTTTACTTCAGAATCTGGAAACAAGATTGTAAACCTCATCTAAAGTAAGTGTCTTCAAAAGGAAATTTGCTGTTATCTCCAATTTTTGGGGGGGACCACAATGAAATTAAAGAATAAGCAACAACTCACCAGCATTAAAATGTTCCTCCTCGCGCTTCAATTTTGGATTGACTTTCCAATATTTGGATGCAAACCTATTCCCTATTCTTCGGTTATCAACACAACTTGGTGGGTTATCAACAGAACTTTGTGGGTTATCAACAGAACTTGGTGGCCTGAAGGGCTTTTCTGGGGTGCTTCTAGGATGAGTGCACCCCGAAGAGTTTTCATCATCATCTCTTATAACTAACTTTACATCCTCCCGAATTGCTGGGAAAGAACCACAAGAAAAGTGATCGGTGCACAAAGGCAGTGTCACACAATTGTCTACACTAACTAAAGCAGGATGTTTCCTGTCCCTAACTGTTATATCATCAAAACTGCAGATATCGGCCTTGGCTATATTTGATGCATTTTTTTGTAGCTCTATTAACTGTTTCTTATATTTATCTCCATCTGTACAATCACAAGACTCCGGATACCCAGAGGAAGCCAGCTTTACTTTGCTCGCGAAGCTTCCAACTTGAATCTTTCTTTTGGCAACATTCTCCAAACAGTCAGATGTTATCATTGATTCAAGTCCCCAACAAGGTTCTACTTTTGAGATTTTATCTTCATCTTGCTGCTCTTTCTTTATAGCATCTTCCAAAATAGGGCTCGGTTCTTTTTCGTTTACTCTATCACTAGAAGTAGGAGGACTTTCTTCCTCCAACAATAGCTTGCCAGCTACGGTAGCCAATAAGTCAAACGCACACATTTGATTGTTATCAACTTTCTTGCTAAATGAGCACCTCCTCTACAACAATACACAAGGAAACAAAGTTAAGAGCTCGGAAACAAAACAAAAGAGGAAATGAATGATTTAACAGGATAAATATCAATTTACCCTAGCTGATCTGGTAGCTCGAGGCATGGGAGGCACCTGATAGCCATCAAATCCATAATATAACCTCTTCTGCAACACCATATCTCAGGGATCATACCAGAAACTCAACAAAAAGCAAAAGATCAGCATTCCCATCTACACTTTTTGTCAGCCTAAAAGAAGCTCAAACAAATGGACTCCTGCCAATCACCAAAGGAACTGCAACAAACCAAGATTACCGATCAAAACAGTGATAGGGAAGGATAGGATCAAAATTACCACCGGGCAATATTGGTTAGAAAGTCATAGCAGCATGGAGATTCATAATGAAGAATTAATGTGAATGCAAGGAATGTTGATGCATTTTTCATAATTCAAATGGATATGAGCAAAGATGCACCAAACTGTTTAAAGCTGGAATAACCATTCCAACTGCAAAGGTCATAAGTCTCATCTTTTCCTTTTATCTTGACAACAATTAGACAAAATATTAAAGCAAACGGATCTGGAAAATTGTCACTCCTCTTACAATTCAAATGGCTTCTTTTTTCCATTTTTTTTTTGGCTACACAATTCATATGGATTTGATCAAGGGCATGGTGCCATCACATGTACGCGATCCAAACAAAAAGAATGTATGATCTTCATGCATCACTTGACAGGAACTGAAAATCTAAGTACGGATCCATTGCAGCTTGTCTGAATTAACACATGAAGGTGAAAAATCAGGCCAACTGAATTCTGAAAAATCTACCCTTCAAATTACTAATCTGGATCGCTGCTTGACTAAGGGGACTAAGTGTCTTCATCTGATACTCCCCGTGTCCCAAACCTTGTTGTTCGGTGAAGGGATCATTAGGCTGATGTAGGCATTAGTCTTCCTCAATGTTTTATAGTATACTTCCTCTTCTTTGTATTTGGATGGTGATCTTTGTAAGTGCCGGGTGGCATTTCTTGAATATAATCATGAGTTTCAGATCCAAAAAAAATAAACTATTAATCAACCCCAAATCTTTAAAATTGGTAAAGACATAATCTCTGGGGGGGAAGGAAAAGGAAGGAGAAAAACTGACTAAAAAAACAAAAAAAACCCTCATAAAACCCTGAGAGAAAGGACCCCAAAAAATAACGTAGAAAGCAACAGATCGAATAGGTATATCACACATGGGCACTTATATATAGGCAACCTAAACACCCAAGGAACCAGATCAACCAAAGAAAAACCTGAGAGAATTCAGATGATTTTGAAGGTAAAAGGGGAAAATACAAGAAAAACTCCGGATCTCAACCATTTCATTCATTCCAGGGGGTGGAGAAATAAGATTTTGGACGCGATTTCGATAAATTTCACAAGAAAATGAAGATCGAACCCATTAGAAACGGATTTCATGAATGGCAATTCAAATCCAAGGAAGAAAGCATCATCTTGCCCAAATTCAAATGAAATAAAAACAAATCATATAAACAGGAAAACAAAACAAAACAAAAACAATGCAACCTTCGGTTACCGTAAAACTACAACAAATGACATTCCGTAAATAAACTGAAACTCCGTCGAATTCCTAAACATAAACGAAAGAAACCCATCATCTCATTCTCACCTCATTCGGCTCAAATTGACCAAAAGCTTCATTCTTTTCCGGCGAATCTGCACAGAACTACCAGATGTCGAAACTTGTCGGAGAAAATTCTAAGAACGTATGTAATCCCAATCGGAATTCCCAACGATCACGACACTACAACGTACCTAAAAACTCTCTCATTGATTTTTCTCTCTTCCTTTCTTGAATAACACACGTGTTTTCGAAATTCAGACGCTACCCATAATTCTCTCTCTCTCTCTCTCTCTCTCTCTCTCTCTCTACAAAACCCTCTGAAAACCATTCAGACAATTGCTTAAACCCCTGCTCTTATACCATCGACAGTTATTACCACACGTGTTCCCGTCTACAGCAGGTTGCATTAACCACCCGAAAGACCAGTTCTTCGCCAAAGGGTGGCCCACACATCTCCCCAAGGCATTTGGGATAGGGCCACGTGGAGAAATTCTGGGATCCTAGGCCATGGTTTTTTTGTACGATCGAGAAAAACGGTGGGTCACGAAGAGGAGAGGAATTTCAAGATCAAAAAAATTATATTCGTTCGGATTTTTTTTTTCTCTAATTTTAGAATGGACGTTTACATGAATTTTTTATTTAAAAATTTTCCATATTTCCTGCGAAAAAATTGGGATAGTGCAGCCACGTGAAAAAGAGGCCGGATCGTTTGTGGTGATTTTCACACCTTTTTTTTTTTTTTTTATACAGTAAATAACTACACTTCTTTTTTGATATTTTACATGTTAATTCATAAGATTAACATTATATTATCTCCATCCGAAATTCCTTATCCATCAACGTACATACGTGCTATTTTTCAATTGTATATATCTTTTAATCTTTAATGTTTTTTAGAATTTTGAAAATTTTGTTTAATAAAACTCATGAGAACTATCAAACGGGATCCATATTCCATAGAGTATATAACATTATAGATTTGAAAATATTAAAAAAAAACTGACCTGTTGTTAATAGTGATAGTGAACAAGAAATTCAGGACAGATGGAGTATTTGTATACTCTTTTCACACTTTCTTTTCATAATTGAAAGAGCTGCATTATAAATTCATATTGCAAAAAGTCAAAGACGACAATGAAATTGTGAAAAAATGAGTGAATATTTACCCAAAAAAAAAGAGTGAAAATCAATTATATATGTTAGTAAAAAGTACTACTAAAATTAGAATAAATCAATGAAATTAACATTGATCAGGTCGATTTTTTCATAAAAGTTTTGTTGTTTGATTAGGGAACTTATCTCTGCTCAATTCTTTTATTGCATCATCTATGTAATTACGATACTATGAAAGAGATGAAATATGTTTGACAAGTTTCTTTATTTACAATTCTCGTTGATAGACGGTGAAATTGATCCCCAGAAATTAGTCGAAGTCTATGTAACCTGACCTTGATACCCTACGAATATTACACCCAAGAATTCGAAAGATTTTTCATTGCGACAAATATATGTGGAAGCTTAGATCGAATATATGTCTAATAATAATGGTTCGAATTTCAAACCAGAACTAATGAAAATGGGTCAACTACCTTGCACCAAATTTGCAATTAGGGCTAGCACTCTATCTAACTAGTGCCAAATACTTCCAGAGGAGAAAGTGATTTGTGATCTTTTTGTCTAGTTATTCTTTGTTTGGAAATGTAAGAATGTCTATCATTGAGGTTTTATCATGGTCAATTTGTTTGACTACAAAAACTCCAATGATAGTAAGGTTGACAAAATAAATTTAAGCTTGATTATAGATGAGATGATGAAGGAAATAACACGGTACTCCTTCCGTCCGGATTTGTTAGTTCATTTTGGGAGTTCAGGTCACTTTTCAAATAATTATATTTTATAATTTATAATAGTTTATGTAATTTTAAAAATATTATCTTATGAAACTAATCAAGACCTATCAAACAAAATTGATATTAGACATGTCATTACTTACCAATTTAAAGATACTACTATTTTTTTTTTCCGATTGCAATAGATCGCGAGAGACAAACCAATCCGGACAGAGATTACTAAATTTCTAGATGAAGTAAGGAGTTTGGCCAAGGAAAGAACAATAAAATATACAATTGTACAAGCTACAGGCTTGAGATAAGTTTAAGCACGTGGATCAGATCTAACGCCTATATTCATCTCATCTTTAAAAATTAAAACGAAAGTGCAAAAATCCTTAGTCATGATGGGTGTTTAAAATTAAGAAAGTGCGTTAAAAAGGAAAAATGCTAACCATAATCCTTTGGGTATATTTAGAAACTGTATCAGTATTCGATAAAAATGTATTAATATCCGTAAAATTATATTACTATTAAGATATTGAAAAGTGTATTAGTATTATTATATATAGTTATTTTTTATGTGTGATCGATTTATTATCTTTTTTTTTTCAGAAGAAGTATGCTTGAAATTCGGGAAAAGGCTTCCACGTAGGATAATGCAACTAATCTGACGTGGAAAATGAACGTCGGGTATTGGTCATTTTTCTTTGGTGTTATCTCAACATTTTCTTTATAAATTCCCGGGGAAACAACGAAAAACTTAAAAGTGTGACGGCCATAACGTTGACGGAGGTGGGAAACGTGGCAAGGGTGAGGGCCACGAACCTCGGTGAAATAACGGCGTTAGAGTGGGAGAAGGATAAGGAGGAGCCGGTGGTGTTTGCGTGCCTGGGGTGGGACCCAAGTTTTGAAGCTGTCAAAAACGTGGGGACACTTTCGAACACGATGGCTGCCCAATGTAGTTGTTTCGAAGTTAAAATTACGATTAATTCATTTGATTTTAAAAACTGTGATTTTAGCAAATGAGTTCACCAGATGCTAAAATCATGGTTGAGGCTAAACGTAGCAGTGTCCCAAGGTATAGAATTAATAAGGAACTAGATCCTTCCCAATTGTACGTACTTCCCTCTAGTCCTCTCCAATTTCGGACTTTGTAGGTACATCTCGGACCCACGACAGGAATCGTAACATTTCGCGTTGTAAATCTCGTCGAAAACTTTTTACCACACTAAAAATCATGTCGATTGAATACTGATCAACACCTAATTGGGATACATTTGTATAGGGAAAACACACACAAATGGACATTATTTTGATGTGGTAGAAGTTCTCGACGAGATTTAGAACGTGAACGATTTCGATCACCTACAAAGTCCAAAAATGGAAAGGACTAGGGGGAAGTTCAACTGGGAGGATCTGGTTCCGTTGAATAATTTCCGGAGTTAGGAGAGTTATATTTTGGCTGTTGCGTGTAAAAAACAAGGGTGTTGTGAAGTTGACACCTGTCATGATGAGCGAGAGAGAGGAGAGAGAGAGCAACGGCTGTCCAAGAACATGTTACATGTGTGAGATAAAGCTCGTGTCTCTGTCTTTTGTTTTCAATTTTCTTACACAAACGACGTGCGGCTTTTATCGTGGTTGCGGAGAACGTGGCACGAGTTTCTGGATAATAAGTTACTCCGTTAAGTTAACAATAACAAGAAATATTGATAAAAAAAAAAACATTAACAAGAAACAAATTTGTTACCAAAAATAGAAAAGACTTGCTGGATGCGCCTTCACGTTTGATTTGGGAGCGGGGGCCTTGTAACGAGGAGCTCCCTATAGGTGTAGCGAGCTCGGCTCGACCTTCCGATCGGCGATTGACAGTTCGAATAAATGGCATAAAACATTTATTTAAAGTGCAAGATAATTCGGACCGTCAATTGCCAATCGGACAGCCGAATCGAGTTCACTACACTCTATAGTGAATTCAGCTCACTACAGGGCTCCCGATTCCCGTTTGATATAGACCGAGACGATCGGATTGGTCCTCAATTGAGCTGCGCATAAATTAATTCGGACACCTAATTTATTAAGAAAAAGATCAATACATATAACTTTTCTAATTCTAAGACCTACGAACCAACTAAAGTCAGCATGCTAATATGCTATTGGCACTAATGTTTGCATAGAGATGTTCTAATGGAGTTAAGCAATAATTGCCTTAAAAACCGGCTTAATTAGGCTGAGTTTTTAAATGATTTTAGCAACTAATTGCTAAAATCAACCTTGATTTTAGTAAATGAGTTCACCGGATGCTAAAATCTAGATTGGGAGTTATATTGGAAGTTTCAGAGAAAATATGTGGAAAATAAGAAAAGAAAAGGGACTCTCTCTAGTTCTTGTTGAAACAAGTGAGAACAATGGGTTGTTCTCGCCTTCTCGGATATGATTAAGATTGTTTATTTTTGGAGCTTGCTAAGAAAATTAATTTTTATTTTGATGACCGCGACACAATTATCTTGAGATATATGAGTTTCATTTCAATGTGTAAATGTTTCTGAAGTTAATAAATGCATTCTCAAATTAACCAAACAAGAAAGTGAACCGAAAAGTATCATCTCCCAGTCTAAAAATATTGATGTTTTGTAATTACGTATCTCTTCTTCTAAATAAATGTCATCAAAGTACTTTCAAAACTATCAATCAAGTGTTATGGGTTCTTTTAAAACTATATACTCCTTCCTCGGTGAAAAGATAATCCACTATGAAATTAAGTTTTTAAGTATTTTTCTTGGATCAAACAATAAACCCCTGAATAATAGAATAGTTGAGATCTTTATTTTGGTATTAAAAAAAAAATCTTCACGAAAATACTTTATTTTGTTATCCGAGAATTACACATTTTTTCGTTAGCGGTCTATCTTCGCAAAATGGATGAAGTATGTGCCACTAATCATAAATCAGCCATCTTCAGGATCTCATTACTTTGCCACGTTATTCTTAGCCTGGAACTTAAGAATTTGGCCCGACACCTTGTATTACCAAAAAATAAAATAAAAATGGTGTTAGCAATCAATAATCCAAGTTTGATTTTAAGAGGATCACATGGTAAAAGGTAACCAGGAGGACCAGATTGAATCTTTTTTGTACTCCTTCATGTCACCTCCAAAAGGGCACAAGTGACGTAACCACATTTTCGTTCAAATATCTGCTTTTAAGTGGCTCAAAGCTCAAGTACAGGTGACTGGTGGTTAATTTGACGAGGAGGAGAAAATTTTGGGTGCGGATTGGGTGGGGACACGTGGTGCTCGGCACCCAATCCGAGTCGTCTAAACACGTTTTGGGCGGCTTAGATCTGAGGGTAGCATTTTTGTAATTTGTGGGAACAAATTTACCCCATCAGATTTGAGTATTCCAAAACGTGTTTGGACCACTCGGATTGGGTGCCGGGTACTACGTGTCCCTATCCAGTCCGCATACAAAATTTTGGATAAAGATAAGGGTACAGACAGAATTGTACCGAGAATGTACAGAGGAATTGATACGGTTAGACTTTGGTTGGAGCACTTCTAACCGTCCGATTGAGCTGAAATTTTTTGAGGACCCTCGGAAAATTGTTCTAAGAATAATGAACGGTTCGGATCACTCGTGTGGGATCCAAAAGTGGGTCCCCGTGCACCCTCTGTACATTCTCGGTGCATTTAGGTCGGTACGGGTAGCATTGTCCCAAAATTTTCTCGACGAGGAGGGAGAGAGAGAGAGAGATAGTGTGTGTGTTATAATAATTTGGATTGAAGTGGACTAAAGTACTTCTGCTCCCAACGAAGCTGGAGGTGGAAAAAGTCTTTCGAGTAAAAACTGGCTCCAGCTCAAATGATTTTGCTAAAATTATTTGAAAAGCTCACAAATTGGTCCCAAAACGTCATCAGATCGGGGCAGCAGAGCTGGAAAACTTATAGGGACCCACCTCCCAAGAGGAGATCGAAAAAACAAATGAAGTGCAAGAGGCTAAGAAAAAGTTGCATTATGATCGGCTTATTTATTTTTTTGTCTCCAAAATAGTAATCACGTCTCAATTTCATCATCAATGTTTCAGTTGCTAACATTTAGTCCGTAATGTTACAATTTTGTATCAATCAAGTCCCTCACTCTAACGATTCCGTAAGGTCCAAGGGGCAGGTGGTGACGTAAGATTGTTTAGGAAAAGCCAGGATGGTAGATGCCGGCAATGGTGTCTAATGGGATGCTCTAAAACAACAACGTACCTGTACCGTATGCCTCGACAGTAACTTTTTTTCCTTTTCACCCAACCCAACTTGAAAAAATTGAAGTTCGTCCACCACAAGAAAAACAAGATACATTGGCGTATAGAATTAAGCTCTTCCAAAAGCTAAATTTTGAGAGGACCTCTGAGAATTCTAGTTATAATTTGTCTCCTAAAATATTTTTCTCCAAGTCTCTAACTCACAACTGTATTGGCTGTATTTGGTTAGATAGTTTAGTTTAGTTTTGATGATGTCAGCAGGTGTAATGAGTGGAAAGAGATAGAGAGAGAAATGAGAAAAATGATGATGCCGTCAAAACTAAAACTAAAATTAAACAGATAAACGAACAAGGCCATTGTAATTGTACATTATAGTTGGATGTCACTCTAGGGACCTTATCCCCTCGACAAACAACCCCTTTAATGCTTTCAGATGGATAGTGTATAAAGTGTTGAATTAGTCCTAGTAACATTACCCACATTGTGTTGGAATCTCACTTCAATGTTCATTTTGTAACTAGGGATTGATTTTCGAGTCATCCCTATCAAAAGTCAACTCAATAGAATTGCCCAGGTACTTTGTCGAAACATTCAATTGTTGGTCTACAATCGTGAGATAAAATAATGAACCGTGATAAATCTTTTTGACCCATCATTTACCTCTATGAGGTTGTAGCTGAATTTTTTTTTGCACGATAAGGAGGACGGTTTTGATAATTTGTTATACAAAATGGTTAATGTTCCTCTCATCTTTAGATGATTGACCAAAATAGCATACAAAGGGTTGTTCCTAGATGATATAGTCCACCAGTCAGAGGCCTAGTTTCCCTTATTGAAACGGTGGGACTTTGGTTCAAACATTTCTAACCGTCCGATTGAGCTGAAATTTTGAGGGACCCTTCGGAAAAATGTTCTAAGAATAATGAACGGTTCGGATCACTCGTGTGGAACCCAAAAGTGGGTCCCCGAGAGCTCCCTGTACGTTTTCTGTGCAATTTGGTCTGTACACGTAGCGCTGTCCGTTATTTTTTAACCAGTGCGTATGTCAAAATTGAAAAACAAAAAATTTGAGACAGATAGAGTGTAAAATTGTTTATGTAGATTCAGCGTGTGTTTAAAGGTTTTTTTTTGGTGGTCATGGAAACGTCGCAAGTAAAACGGAGGTCTCCAGTCCAGCCACGGAAAGAATTGGACTTGGGCCCAACAATAACACAGGCCACAGCCCCAAATTGGGACCAAAAGAGCTTCTTCTTTTCTTTTTCTTTTTTTTTTTTAAAAAAACGAGAATGCGGGTATGGTACCTCGTCACCTCCACCAAGGAGTATTGCTCCGGACCAAAAGAGCTTTGGTTTGTAGTTTGTACACATCAATTTGAACACATCTTTCCAATACACTGACCAATAATGTGGGATCTCACATCTGAATCGCTTATTTTGAAACTCTAGATGTGCAAATAAAAAAATCAAATTAGTAGTATATCGGTACAATTGATTCAAATCAATTGATTAAGGGAAATTTTTTTAATTGATTAAGGTAAAAAAATTTAATAACCCATTTTCTCAAAGAAAATGTAAAACTATGATTGTAAACAATGTTTGGCATGAATAATCTTCATATCAATAGCCACAAAATGAATAGTTTGGATTGTCAAATTATATTGTTGAACTTCATATAGGATCCAACTATTCGCACAGATCCGAAGGGTACAAAAATCATACCGACAACTTATGGAACCCTGCTGTCCCACACAAATGATCAAAATTGTTTATTAATTTTAAAAAAAAAATCTCAAGTGGCCATGAAAAAAATCAACTTAATTGATAATGCGTAAGTCTCGATGCTTTGGTTAAAAAAAACCAAAACTTGTTTTTTTTTTTTTTGTCTTTATTCACAAGTAATTTGCATTTGCTAGTTTAGCGTCAATTTTTTTGTGGTTTATTGGTTCGCCTCGACGAGAGTATTCTACAAACTATAAAATTATGATCAAAATCTTTAAAAAGTTCACTAAAGACAAAAATAATCTAATTTTTCGTGGTTTATTGGATTATTTTTGTCTTTATTCACAAAAATATAAGTTTGGTTAATAATTATATATTTTTTAGATTTCTCTCGTCGAGATGAACCAATAAACCACAAAAATCAACAAAAATATTAACAAATGCGAAAAAAATTGAATAAGGACAAAAATATAAACCAGTTTGGTTTTTTTAACCAAAGCATTAATATTCCTATACGTTATTTTTGATATTTTTGTTAATTATCTACAACGTGAAGATCACTTCCGTTAAAAATTCAATTAGCAAAAACAAAACAATTTTTATTAATTGATCCGATCCTAATCAGATCCACACAGCGCAGCTTTTTTTTTTGTCAAAAGTTGAGAGATAGTATTCATCAAAGATTCCCATGGGGAAAGATTGGGAGTCCACAGATCGGACACTCCAACGACAATAGGTCACAGAAATACAACGAGAAAGCATATGACCAAACCAACGGAACACATCGGACAAAATCCGGACAAAATCCGGCCTAAAGCCGGACATAACCGGCCTAAAGCCGGACAAAACACAAAAGAAACGAGAAAAAAGATACACTCCCCTTCGTCGCTGAGCAGCCCATCTCTAGCCAAACCTCCAACCGGTCACGCGCCTCTACCGGAGGCCTAAGAAGCCGCCGGAACCCGTAAGGTTGCAAAGGAGGAGCAGACGAATCGTAACACCCAACAGGGCTGCGGAACGCCAAGTTCCAACGATTGGCGAACGGAAGGCGGATATGGTGCAGAAGGGGAAGGGGAAACCAGATCTAGAAAGGGGATTAGTCCCTCCCCTCCCGCCGCCCAAAGGGTGTGCAACCCATGGAGGGGGAGGGGAAGGAGGGGCGGCTAGGGTTTGAGTTTTTTTTAGAGAGAGAGAGAGAGAGAAGGGAGTCGTGCGGAACTATCATATAGTTATGTTTCTGTCAGCGCAGCTTTTTCGATTTTAATAATTTCCACTTTTACGGATCCGGATCCTGTAGTGCACTGCCGCACTACAACCCTGTAGTGCAGCACACGAGCCGTTGATCTCGATAATGAACGGCTCAGATTTCATCTCGTCAATGAGTGGTTCGATCATGCAAGCACCAAGATGAAATCCGAACTATTGATTGCGCGATCAACGACTCAGATGCCACATTACAACCCTGTAGTGCGGCAGTGCCCTCCCCCCCCCCCTTTTACCACAGTCAACCAATTCCACATTCTCTCCTCTCCATCGATCCCATCGAACCCCCATCTCTCTCTCTCTCACATATCGCGAACCCTAAGTTGCTCTCCGGTTGGATCCGCTGACGCACTGTAACATTATTGGAATCTTTAACGATTGTTTTGTAGACTATAATTAATCGATTCGGAGTATGAAAGAGAAGAAATCGGTGAAGTTCAATCTCCAACAACAGCAACACCAGAATGGTCACTTGTCTCCGTTCAAATTCGCCAAATTGTTGGATCCAGATGCTTCTTGGGACAAGGTTCGCACTTTTATCTTTCACTAACCTTATTCAATCGCCTCTCTCAATTTAGGTTTAGTTCAAATTAATCTGATGTCGATGAATAGACAACTACTGTGTATTTGTCGAAATTTATATTCGTGGATTTCCAGAGGGGACTCTCTCTCTCTCTCTCTCTCCGCATTGCTTGGTGGAGAATGCTTCAAAACACATCCTTTTTGGGGATACGATGTGCACCCAGTAACATTTACCACTGAGAGGCGTAACATTTTACCCCAATCGGAATAACACCTATGAAGGATGGATACCATCCGCTCCCCTATCCATACATGAGGCATAACATTTTACGACTGAGAGGCCTAACATTTACTAAACACAAGCGTAACATTTTCCAAAAATAGGGGTGTATTGAATGATCATTCCCCTTGCTTGTAATATGTAAAGTTTGTGGCTTTAAGGTTACAGTAGAAAGATAAAGCGGCGACATTGGTTATGTTTTTGAATTCTTCACTTTCGCCTTAGCTTGGTGAGGTATTTGTGCTGAGATGTATTCTTTTTTGTTTTTGGTTAAATGTACCATTTCAGTGAAAGCTCAAAACAAAGAATATAACAGAGTGTAAGGGTTTAACTCTTAGTACAACCAGAAATACAGCAAAGCCTACTAGCCATAGCAGCTCAGAAAAACAGGAAACAAAAAAACAGAAACCAAAAGTCAAAAACAGCCTGCCTCCACAGGAACAAACTAAGCTACAAAACTACAATGGAGAACCCTTAAAAGTATAATAAGGCACATTCCAAAGGGTGCAGATACTCCTGTTATCAGAGCTGGCCTTGATGTAGAGTCCCTCATAGCATTCGAGATTTTGGAAATAGCAGATTTTGGAAATAGCAGAGTCAATGTCCAGGGATAACTTCAGTATAGCACTATAGCCTTCCCGAAAACCCTTGCCTTTTGAGTGTTGAATGAACCATTCCTTTTCCTCATCCAAACTTAAAGGGTCTGTACCAATCTGATTCTTCCTCAACATGGCTGCCGATACAGCTTTAGAGAATGAGCACTCAAAAAATAAATGGCTGTGGGATTCAGTCCTGCTGCTGTTTGAGAATCACAACTGACTACACCCCATTTCAATAGCCTGTCCAATGTGTTAAGCTTATTCTGCATTGCTAGCCATAAAATGAAAACCCACCTAGGAACTTTTGTATCGAACCAGACCACACCATACGAGGCTTTAACCTCATAAGAAACCCTCACAACATTCCAAGCAGGAGTTCAAAGTAGAAGTGCCACAACCAGAAGGGATCCAAACGACACCGTCTTCCTTAGAATTATCCTGTCGCAGATCACTTGGAGTATGCTGGCAATATCTCTTGCATGATTCTATTCCTTATTCTGCAATACCCTTTTGGATCATGGATGTGACTTTAGCATCAAGAGCTCTTCCACTATCAGAACACACTCTATTTCCATACTTCTTATATAAGGGGCCCAATGGAGCCAATTGTCCAACCAAACATACGTTGAGTCCTCATTTCCAATCCTTTAGTGAATTAATGGCTGACATATATTTCTAAGCTGAAAAACTTTTCTCATAGTACATGAGGCATCAGAAGGGATAGCCATATGCCAGGGATTTTGACCCTTAAATGATGTACGTATGTATCCACTTTACCTATAGAGAATTAGACTTTTTGCCAAGGGCCCAAAGGCGCTTAAACATGCCAGCCTTATTGCAATCCCCAAGCTTGGCAAAACTTGTGGTCAAGCTCAAACAATGACCATAAGAAAGCCATTAGCTGCTCTCAATACCCTTTTTCTGAGGAATAATAATTATTTGACTCCAATACAACTGAATGCTACTTAGGATAGATAGAATTAATTCATCCCTGCCTCCATAAGAAATTGTTTTAGATGACCAACTTTGTATTCTTCCCAGAATCCTCTCTTGCAAAACTCTGCAACTATTTGCCTTTAACCTGGTAGAGATTAGAGGAAATACCAAGGTATTTTACTGGAAAATACCCCCACAGGAATTGGGAGGATATCCCGCAGTTTCTGCATTGCTTCATCACTTGCACCAGCAAAAAATATAGAGCTCTTGTTGAGGCTTCAGGCCAGAGAAACGAAAAAAAATAAATTAAAAAGCTGTTTTACTGTTAGAAAAGAAGCTTGTTCGGCTCCACACATGAAGAATAAATCATCTGTAAAAGCCGATTGGAACAGGTTCATTGCTTGACATTTAGGATGGAAACTGAAATCACCAACCAACACCTTATGCTGAAGCATTGCTGAGGAGGCTTCCATCACAATTCAGAGAAGGTAGGGAGATATGGGATCAACTTGCTTAAGTCCTCTCTTTCCAGCAAAAAACCCCTCCAAGCAACCATAGGTAAGCTAACAGTGGTAACATACTGCCTCACCCACTGGATAAAAGTACTTGGGAAATCCGTACGAGCCAGTGTCAAAAAGGAACTCCCAGTTTACGGAGTCATAAGCTTTCATCAAATCAATTTTAATAGTGCACCTTGGTTAACCAGAATTTTTATGGTAGATCCTGACCACTTCTTGCATCAAAAGCACATTGTCAATGATAGACCTGCCTTTTATGATGGCTGACTGATTTTGATTGAAGAGGTAAGGGAGCACAATTTGTGATCTTGGAGATACATTTGTAATGGATATTACAGCAAGCTATTGGCCTAAACTCATTGACATTTGCTTGTCTATCCACCTTAGGAGTTAGGCCCTAGAGTAGTAGCAGTAGCATTGCAAGACTTGAGCATAAAACCAGTAGAAAAGAAATACTGAATGGCACCAACCAGCTCAGAACCCACCACATCCCAATTTTTATGGTAGAGTTATGACCATCCGGACCAGAGGCCTTATCCCCATTGGTAGAGAACAAAGCAGACTTTTAACTTCTAACGTAGAAACTGTCTAATCAAGAACTCCTTATATTCATCCGAAACTTTGGCATTAATAACTCTGGCCAAACAAACTTTTGCTTCCCTTTTTTCACTAAACTGAGTACCCAACAAGCCAACATAGTAGTTCAAAATCTCAGTAATACTAGAGTGGGAAGCTTCAAAGACTTGTAAGTAATACTGGAGTGGGAGTCCTAGTTTCCTGAACTTGCTACTGTAAACCTGATTATCTATTATTTGCCTTTGTGAGGGAATGCTATGGGTTGTTCTACAGGTAGCTTTGTTGTGGGAACAGTTTTGATCTTGCCAGGGAATAAGTTTGAGCATGATATATAATTGTCGATACTTGGCATATGTTTGAGATTTGTAGTATTTTTCAGATTGAATTCATAATTGCACCTTCTACGTCCATCAGTAAGAACATATAAGACCTTTTTGCTCTAGCAAAATATATTCGCCTAAGTTTGGAAAATTTTGCAGCTACAGTATCCTTATCTAGTGTACTTTTCCCTTCTTTTTCTTTTAATTGCTGAATGGGTTTGATTTTATGGGTTATTCACTATGAAATGCAACTCTTCTGCAGGATCAGTTAGGGGACGTATTGCATTGGATTCGACAAGTGGTGGCCCTTGTTTGTGGGTTGCTATGGGGTGCCATTCCTTTGACTGGAGGCATATGGATTGTTGTGTAAGTTCATGATTCGACTTCTCCAGAGTCCAGCCATTGTATATCGCTGTAGTTCCTTCTTTTGTTCCATGTTGAAAAATCCTTTCTTCGATTTTATGTGATAAACGCACATAAACAAAGATCTATGGTGTCTTGACAAGATTTCTGTATTAATGAAACATTGGAACCTCACCGAAGACAGATTTTATTTTCAGCAATCCTTGTTTTGTTTTTGGGTGAATCTAGGGGTTCCACTGATAGTTGCGTTTCTTTACCTTTTTAGGCAACTTCTATTCCATATCGTGAGTAGGGATGACAGCTTCTTGTCACATTTTCGTTCTTTAGAAATTTCAACACATACCATTGCCATGAATTACTCCTAGCTAGTTTATTTATTCCAGAATTACTATATTAGCTTTTTTGAAAAATGGTCATTACACGATGATATGTTTCATGTTTGTATATTTTTGGACGCCTATAATATCCAAAGAAATATGTTGAAAAGAATGTTAGATTTATGGCTCATTTGGTGGACATTTTTCACTCGAATGTTTGGAGTCGGATTGGTTGCCCAGTTGGAGAGAATTGGATGTTTATATAATCCGGGGCCCTCTGTTTTTGGAATTTCAGCCACAAAACCAAGAACTGATGGCATCACCGTGACATTAGCCCTTTTTATAGGTGGGGTACATGGTTCAAACTCTATTGGTGGCACGTTCTTGCAAGTTGTCTTGTTTGTTGGAGTGAATCGCTTCATTCACTGTCCTGTATTTATGGAATTGTTATGCCCTGAAAATTGCATATTAGGAAAATCGTTTGAACATTGTATACCTCATGGGAAAAATGTCCTGGCAGACATTATAATGTTCAGTCCTGAATTTAAATGGTTCTCGTGCATGTAAAGGTTCTGGTGCTTGATTGTTTACTCCAAAGTACCATATTTAGAATACAAAAGTTAGCAATGTGGGTAACCTGTGATTAGCCAACTGAAATACATGCTTTCTCATTGCATTGTGTCTTTCAGCTTGTAGTTGAGTTTTATTGGGAGGGAGGTTGGCTGGTTATTAATAAATGTTGCCTGTTATGTCATACCTATGTACCTGTAATTGGTGATATTTGCTTATGATCCACTCTACTTTTGTACGCTGAAAAACTCCTGCTCACTTTTAATACAAATTTTGGGTCTCTCAGGTTCCTGGTGATATCCACCGGGATTATATATGGCTACTACGCAATGATTCTAAAAGTTGATGAAGAAGATTTTGGTGGCCACGGGGCTCTCCTCCAAGAGGGGCTTTTTGTTTCCGTAATGCTCTTTCTGGTACGCAAAACATCTCCTCTTTGCTGTTCGCTCTTTTTTTACAGTTTCTTTTAATGCTTTGTGGCCTAGCTTATTATTTTGTTCTGTTCATCAGCTTGCGTGGATTCTAGTATACAGCTTGGCGCACTTCTGATTTGTCGAGCTCCAGAATGAGCAACCCTCATCCTCGCTCTCAGAATCGTAGTCATCTAGCTTTGTTGTATGAGGCTTCAGCTTATTGTCCTGAAAACAGTTTGGAAATTTGGGAATCTTAAATGGTTAATTTTTCCATTTTCATTTCACGACTAGATTCCGGAATGCATGGATAGGTTTCAGATCATACTAGATAAACTGTTTTCATGACAGTTACTCCTTTAGCATCCCATAGAATGTGGGAGATTTTGCTATGTATTTCAGTTAATCAGGTTTTTGGTTGCATTATCTGCGTTTATATTTCTCATGGCAGTTCCATCCATAAAAATTACTCCTACTTTCAGAAATAAGTTGCTTATGGGGAAGTCCACAGGAGCACAACTATATCTGCACTGTTTTTGGGGTTTTGGTGCCAAATTTAATTTGAGTTTGCATATTGCACTAATGTGGTGAAAGCTGTTCTCACATTTTAAGGGGTTGTTCCACAACTGTCCTTTTTACCAAACTGTCTTTAACAGTCTTTTTTTTATTATCAGTTGATGTATTATGAGAGAATAACTTATCTTGTACAACGTGAAAAGACAATTTTCTGGAACAATCCTGAATAATGGCAAGATTTTTTTTTTCAACGCAAGCCTAAGAATATGTTGGGTTTGGGTTTCGGTTTCCTGGTTTTCACTTTTTCCTTGTGGGCCCCTCCATGTCAACCAACTATTTTCTCTCTCCTTTGCATTGCATTTTTTGGAACAATACTCTACTCCATACATAGTATGAGATGGGTCCACGAGGCCCACTTCGAAAACCCACACAAATGATCTAAGCCGTTTATATGATCTAAGCCGTTCATTACTTTTAAAATAATGTTTTTGGGTATCTACTAAAAAATCAGCTCATTCAAAAAACTATAAGTGGTTGATCTATCTTCTAATTATTCATTCACAATTTAGGATCTTGAGTTTTGACAAAAGTTTGAAAGAAAGTTAGACAACTGGATCAAGTATTTAAAGTTATACGATTTACCTGATTTTCTTTTGGATGACTCGAAAAATAATTTTAGAACTAATGGACGGCTTGGGTCATTTGTGTGGGTTTTCGAAGTGGGTTCCACGGACCTATCTCGTACAATGATGGACTAGAGTATTGTTCCCAAAAATGCAAAGGAGAGAGAAAATAGTTGGCTGACATGGAGGGGCCCACAAGAAAAAAGTGAGCCGGGAAACCGGAACCCAAACCGAACGTGGTCTAAATTCTCTCCAAAACCCTGAATATAAATAGAACATTTGATTAAATGTGCTAAGAGTTTTGTTAAATTTCAAATTTTAACACCAAAATAGTACTTTTTTTCTTTTTCTTTTTTAAATTTAACCATACATTATAGCAGAACAATTTGAAGGATGACTTTTTATGTCACACCCCAATAGACCCTACAAAGATGACCGTTCGCACATTATTTTCTCAATACAAAAGTAGAATCTTTGTAAAAGATGAAAGGTTAAAATACAAAAAATAAAGTAAAATGTTAAGCAATAAAGTGGCATGAGTTTGATATTGAAGGGTGTTATCCGCCCTTCAATTTGAAGGGTGGGAAATAAAATCCAAACGATGAAATTGTGTTTTCGGTCTCTGCTAGGACAGGCAAAAGCTAAACCCTTCAAATTTTTATGAGAGATCTGCTGAAAATGCTCTAATTAGTAGTAGTAAAATTCTTTCCAAATCACCTGCAGATGAGTTTGTAAGAAGTTTGTCCCTAATAGTCATAAGAAAATGATTTGCAATGCTAAGAATACTCGACTCAAAATAGTGAAATACAAGACGAACTTTGTATTGCTTTATGACCAGTACTTTTCTCAGGATTATTACAACTTCCCAAAAGGAGAAAAATGTAATACAAAGAATCAGGGAAATGGTATGCAATTCTAGGGATCACATTAATCATTAATCATGCGGAATATCATCTGGCCATGCATCTTACTTCCATCTTTGTCGGCGATTCTTGCCTCTCTGTTTAATCAAGTAAATGCGGCCATAAACCCAACGTCTACCCGGAAATGACATGGATTGCTGTACAAAAAGTCATAAAAGGACCCATGTAAGCAAAAGATAGTGTCGGTGCTTGTAGGTATTATAGTTCCTAATGAAAATTGAGTCTGTTTTACGCCAAAAATTCTCCAACTTAACAGCAATGGATGAACAGTATTCTTGACCATATGAGGGTGTCCTTGGTTTCAACTCCCTTCGATGACTCAATAAAAAACTGTGGGAAAATATGTAAATGATTTAAAGATCGAAAGAAACTACCTAATCAAATGATGAAAATATACCATATGTTTCTCTTTAGGCATAAGAACCACCACCTACATACTACTTCATTTCCTCAACATGTTACATTGGTTGTTCTCCTTCTTAATTGTTTTCTTAACTTAAAAACTATACAATTATTTAAATTCCTGAACTATTCATTCTTTCACATGCAAATACAAGCAGAATGCAATTACCTCACCCTTGGTGCGGAATTCCAGAGAGCATTCACAGACATGACAATCTGCCCTATGGGGGGAGTCATTGGACTGATTTGATCTCACAAAGCCAAACACCTGCAAGGGCTTAAAGCTTTGAGGATATTGCATGGATAATTCAACCATATTGGACATGCTTAAAAATCCCTATCAAGAACTAAAACAAAGATATAAGCTTTGAAAAATTTTAGGAAAAAAAAAAAAGCTTATTTGTGATTGAAACAACCTCCTCTCCACAATTTGGGCATGCTCCCTTCAGTGCTACCAAGTCATTCCTCCAAAGCCCTTCAAGCGCTCTAACTGGAAGGAGTTTTGAAAAGACGTGGCATCAGGATGATAATAGCATATCAAAACAAACTTGCAGGTTATTTTCTGCTTCCCCAAGCAAACAATATGCTCCCACAGTAGCTCATTTTCCAATTAGACTAACTTATACAACAGGCCCAAACATTAAACCAGCGGTAAACCAAAGAGCCTAAAAATGCTTGAAATGTCATCTTATTATAAAGATCTGTGAGGATTCGGACGGGTTTTCCAGCTGGCATGCATTCCGTTAAGACATTATACAGCAGTAAACTTAGGTTAAGATAAGTGCCTTTGAGATGCACACATAAGCATGAAAACAAGCAGATTTCTTAGCCATTAGGATAACAATAAAAGAACTGTTTTTTCCCTTTTTTCTGGTAAGTAGACCTGTTCCTGTCAATGAAATGTTAGACTAAATTCAGCTATTTTCTCCAAGCTTATTTTATCCCCCATAAGAGACTCCAAAAACTCAGTACACAATCCCCAAACAAGATTCAGGTTCGAGTCTCCTTCAATTACTTTTAAGACAATCATTTACCCAGTTTATTTTTAATGAGTCAAAGATTTAAACAGTGGAATAAGCTTGAACAAGTAAGACCAGTAGGAGGCCAGAAGATAATTACCAGAAGCTGATGCAATTGGATAACCAATTGCAGATCCCAATGCCATATAAAGCATGTTATTCAACAGGGGAAGAAACTGTAACCAAGAGGGCTGGCTGCTGTGATAATATCCAGAACTGAATGCATCCTGATAAGCTTGACCAATACTGTAAATTACTGGGATGAGACATGCTGAACTGCCAAATCCAAGAAACAGGAGCCATACGCTCGCTAGTATAAAGACCTGTGAAGGATCTTCCTGCCCTACATACACGTCATTAAATCTTCAAGTGGATAACAACTAAATGCACTTGTTCACATATAAAATAAGTACTATAAACTGAGTACTGGATTCAGAATCTCAGTTACGGTTATCATCCCAGGTAGAGAATAGAAAACAAAATTCTCAATCAAATGTCCTTAGATACACTGGAAAGCCAAAAGAAATTACGGAAGTTACATAAAGGGAACAGTTGCAGGAGACTGTTATTCTTCCGGTTCTAGACAAAATCCTGCCAAAATATAGTCATTGACGAGTTGCTTGAAAAAGAGGGTTGATGGGTAATGTCAGAGATTTCTGAACTACTAGGAAATATGAGAAACAGCACAAGATTAATTACGAACATTTTTACAAGCTATAAGATTGGAATAATATTGCCTTATTATCATATGTAGCACAACTGTAACTACATGTAAGCAAGGTTGGAATAAAATTACCTCAGCGTCAGCGTATGTCGACTGCCTCCTAAGACTGCAACGTGGGTACTTGACAACATACTTTGAACCATAATGCCGCAATTTCAACTGTTACAGTTGTTTCATTATATGAGTTCAATGCGTAAAGAGTCAAAGACCATGATATTGTAGTTACAGATCATATACTGCATAAAGCTTACCTCTACTCTATCGAACATGTCATCAATTATTAAAGGATTCCCACTGTAATAAGCATCCCGCGCCTAGAACAAGAACAAGAAATAAGAAAAAGTGAGAAAGAAAGCTGACAGAGTAAGAGAAAAGAGAGAGAATTAACATTTTAATTGGCTAAACACTTAAAGGGTGGACAGTCTAATCCTAACGGCCCTTAGCTGTTAAACAACTTAACAACTTAATCAAACCAATCCATTTCATTATAAGATCTCATAAGGGTAAAAAAAAAGAATTCCAGCGGAAGTCAGGGCTTCAATGGATGGATTCATCATTAATCCATCACTTCAGTTTTGCCACAATGTCATATGGCTAACATCATCAATAAATGTTATCTCTCGTTTAAAAGCAACATTTCTACTTTAATGACGATAAAAATCTTTAAATAGCAATGAAAGGATTACTTGAGACTTGAGAGGCTGTTACAGCAAACTACAGTTGTGATTGGAATACACATTCTAGACTTGCCACTTGAGCTAGCTATGTGCCTACGTGAATGTCAGCCGTAAGTTATTTAGGACAGGCAGAAAGGACATTGTGTACGTTATGGCCCTGTTTGATGGACTCAATACGAAGGGGCGGACATACTAGTAAGGGTAAGGGTGCCCGAGCACCCCGTTTGGTTATTAACCCTACATAGATGTATATTTATTCCCATAATAGAGTACTAAGATTTTGTTATATTGGAACCCCGGCAAGGCCCAAACCCCACATATGCACTATCTCAAGGGGTGCGGACCCTCTATAGCCGGTGTTTGGTTCAATTTGTTGAGGCCAGACTATGAGTCCCCCATAATTATACAATCCCAATACCCCTCACTACCAATCCCTTCATCCTATAAGTACACCGAACTGTATAATTATACATACATAAATACATACAATTCAGCTATTATAAGCATTTCTCCGCCAAATTGTCAAAAAAATACTCCTACATACAATTCTGCTAAAGCAAAGGTTTTTTCCTTTAGTCACTCGAAGAAGCAACCAATCCGAAACACGAATTCAAACCCCAATTTAAAAACAAAGAAGAGGAAAGTAGTAAAATGAGGGGGGGAAAACCTGACGATAGAGGGCTTCTAGGGTTTCTTTGCGGGCAGTCTCGATAGGGCCGACAAAGATACAAGATGGCCCCTCCGCGCGTGGGTCCCGCTCGTCCCGGGTGAAAACGCCGTTGCTCTTCGTCGATATTCTGACCGAGAACGGAGCTCCGGTGCGGTTGTATCGTGATAGCTCGATGACGGCGGAACCGATCACGTGTGCCGTGGCGGAGGTGCTCGCTCCGGTCGCCATAAACGCCTGAGCTGCTGGAGCTGGTGGTTGTGTGGCGGTTGCGTGACGAAACAAAACGTGCGGCTGAAATGGGACGGTGGCTTCTCAGTCCGAGTCTTGGACTCTTGGCCACTAGTAATTCTTGTTTGTTTTTTGTTATGGCCAAAATACCCCCTGAGGTTGTGGTTCGTTTTAGCGCCAAAATATCCTTAATTGGTGGGTCCCAAGACTCTTTGCTTTCCTGTGATTGGTGCCTGCTCTTTTTAGTTTTTTCGAGAAACAAAAAAAAAGAAAATTCTGCAAGAAAGATAATTGCGTTTGCCGGGAGTCGAACCCGGGTCTATTGCTTGGAAGGCAATTATCCTAACCGTTGGACTACAAACGCCTTCTTGGGGATTGATATCAGACTTTAAATTATATAGTCTTAATTAGTATTATTATAATATATTTAGTATAGCTACATAAACAAATGCGTGTACAATTACATAATCCGACTTCGAGCCGGTTTTGGACCTTTCTTGGACCCACCTTAATTTGCAGATTGTTCGTTTTCCGATAAGTTGATGTGTATGTTTCACACCAGATGGACCGTTAACTTCCTTATATCATTCAAAGACAATTTGAAATTCAGTGTCACATATAGGGTTAAAGGAGAATCAATAATGAAATGACGACTTTGCTATTTTAGGAAAGAGCAATGGTACACGCACGTGATTTTGAATAGATTTGGACGTAGATTTGTTCAGAATCAACCGATGCATGTGAGTTTTGGGAAATATCTATGTCCGAATCAGTGCATGCGCAAACGCTCCGTTTATGTAAGAACAAAAACTTACTTTTATTTTGTTCAAAAGTGGAGTGAAAATTCGTTCTCCCAATCTCTTTCCAGGGGATGGTCAAATCAGATATTGTAATATGTGGATGCTTTTGCTAAGGGGACTGAACTCTCTCTATTCAGTGCAACTCAAATGTCCTTCAAAAAAAAAAAACATAGTATATAGCTTAAATGATTCAGAACAGTCTCTCTCCTGTCCACAACAATATCATATGAGACGTTGACCGTAATTTGCCAAACACTAAAACAACCAGAGAACTGTGTGTTCGTTCCTCATAAGATTTCTCATTTATCAAATAGAATACGTACATTATGTCAAAGGTTAAAAGTCAATTTGTTCGAATTTGAAGCACGTACAAAGAGCAAATTAAAAGTCTAGGTACACAACTAGCGAACCACAACCCCTAACATACACGTGGAGCCCATATATGGACTTGGGGATGCTGTTGAGCAGGGAGTGCACAGCAGCTGCTGCGCAGCGACCAAAACGACGCCGTTTTGATGTATTTCACGCGGAAAAAAGAAAAAGAAAAAATGAAGGCCAAAACGACGTCGTTTTGGCCTTAATCCCACAAAACCCCAAAAGCGAGCAGAAACCTTTTCTCCCCAAATCATCTGTCGATCAGAAACCTTTCTTCTCCCCAGATGGAACCTCCACAGCCGACATCAATGGATGCACAGCATCCGACCGCCGTCGTTCATCCATTGCCATCGCCAACAGCTACCAATGGTGGCGCACCATCATCACCACAGTAAGCCCTCTCTCTCTCTCTCTCTCTCTCTCTCTCTCTCTCTCTCTCCCCGGATCAAAATGGCTGCTTTGTTCACGGGCTCTTGCAAAGTTATCTCTCGATGCTTTATTTTTTCGATCTCAACAATGTTGGGACAAATGTTGATATGGATGGAACCATTTATTAATCCAAACTATTTTCCTGCGAATTTTGTTTTGCCGATGTCGACAATATTGATGTCGTGGACCAAAATGAGAAAAGGTGGGTAATGATGGGGGACCATGGTGGAGCCAAAAACATGTTTTGTTTTGCCGATGGTGGGGGACCATGGTGGACAATTGGGGCTTCTGATGCTTCAATTCTTCATTAAAAATTGGGGATTTTGTTGATTTGTGTACACAAATGGTCCCCTCTTTGTCACTTTATAATACATTTGCCCACATTTGAATGATAAAAAATTGGTCGATACAACAATGTTAACGCACTACTGGTTATAAAATTTTGGTCAGGTATTAATATTGCTTTAAGTGCATATTTGAAACTTTTTTTTATATATATATATATATAGGTAAAATTTCTAGTCCACACTCCCGGATTTAAGGAAAAAATGGGGTTTTTTTGTGTTGCAAATTTTTTTTGGAAAATCCGATCCGTCCAATGTGTTCAGAAGGTGTTTTCAAGGGTCCACGCGGAAAATCTTCAAAAAAAAATACCGGGAAGGGCTTGATCCATGCAGTTTTCGCAAAAACTGTATTTATATATTTTTTGCGAAAACTGCTTGGATCAAGCCCTTCCCGGTATTTTTTTTTGAAGATTTTTCGTGTGGACCCTTGAAAACACCTTCTGAACACATTGGACGGATCGGATCGTCAAAAAAAAATTTGGATCAAAAGGTGCGGAAATTAAAAGTCCGGATTAGAAGTGGACTATATATATATATATATATATATAGGAACCCCTTCACATCCAAACCCCTTTTTACGGACCTAACGTCCGGACCTCCACCTTCCCAATATTTTTTTGAAAATCCGAACCGTTAGATGTGTTTAAAACGTGATTTTAAGGTCCAACGCGAAGATTTGGCAAAAAAAAATACCCGGAAGGGCTTGATCGGGGCAGTTTTTCACAAAAACGCTATAAAAACAGTTTTATGAAAAACTGCCCCGATCAAGCCCTTCCGGGTATTTTTTTTTGCCAAATCTTCGCGTTGGACCTTAAAATCACGTTTTAAAGACATCTAACGGTTCGGATTTTCAAAAAAAAATTTGGAAGGTGGAGGTCCGGACGAAATAAAATCCGGGAGTTTGGATTGGAAGTTTTTTGTATATATATATATATATATATATATATGAATGTGCTTTGCATAACATTTTTGTTATTGATTATCTTATGGATTAGGATGTTCCATTGGAAACCGCTCCATTGCCCTATGTCCCACAAACATATCGAGGCTAGTCGATATGTTATTTCTCTTTACTTGCTTCGACTTATTTTCTTTGGGTTTGTTTTTTTCCCCAAGTGACGGGAGATGAGAGGTATTTACAAGACGAGGAGTTTTTTGAGTGGTTTCGTGATCCGAAACAATCTCAATGAATTTTATGCCTTAATCTAACTACAATTTTAAGACGGAGGTAAGAACCTAAGAATTATTTATTGCTTTTGACTGGCTCAAGTAATATATCCTTGAACATTGGATTTACGCTAATCTGGTGGTCTTCCTTACAACAACAGGGTTGTTTGGAAAATACTAGACATGGATTAATTGGTTTGATTTTCCTATTAGGCTAAGTCAGTTTTTGACTTCTATTGACATTATCTTCTTGATTAGATATTTTGGGTTTTGATAATTAGTCTTCTACTGTTTCTAATACCAAGTTTCGGTTTTAGGAAAGACGAGCGCGTATCATGAACACAAGCCGACAGACATTGCGGAGCAAGATATTGAGGACATGCCCATCCTAATAATTTTTGGACTTCTGGGGATTTTAGCCGATGTTTTTGTAATTTCTTTTCATTTTTAGTGAAACATATGCCGATGATTTTCTGCTTATACGTTCTCGGCAATATTAAATTGAATGCATCAATTGAATCTCTTGGTCTTTCTTCAATTTTCGGCTTACATTTTTCAAGGACATGAATGTTGCTGCTGTATAAATTGGGCGTGAAGTGAATGCCTCGTATAAGGATTGAGCTTTGAGCCAAAACGACGTAGTTTTGTCCCTTTTATTATTTCCATGTAAAAAAAACTCAAAATGGCGTCGTTTTGTTTTAATTTTCTTTCCGGGTAGAAGACCACAAAACGGCGCCGTATTAATTAATCCATAACGACTAAAACGACGTCGTTTTGGCTCTAATTTTTTTCCGCGCATTGGGCCATTAAAACGGCTTCGTTTTTGCCCTGCGCAGCAGCTGCTGTGCACTCCCTGCACAGCAGCATCCCCGAGTCCGCCCACGTATATATGTGGGCCCCACGTGCATGTGAAGGGTTATGGATTGGGTTGTGGTTGGTTGGTTGCTACAAAGAGAAATTAAGATGGTGTTTTGGTTTTTGGAGGAATTTTATCATTTTGGCGTTGGTTGTTTTGTATATAGACTGAGTGTTTTGGGAGAGGGGGAGCTACACCTCCTTTGGTTGCTTGACTCTAGTTGTTGACGCAGGAGCATAATGAAAATGCTAGAAATGAGGGGGCATTTGTTATTTTTCTAATAACTTTAAGTCTACGTATCTATTTCTATTCTGAGTTTTTAGTGTCATTTTGTCAATCAAAGAGTCTCTTTTATGTTCCAATTTTTATTTCCTAAGTGATTTTTAAGTTATCAGGAGTTCAACTAATTTTTAGCAGTTACAATGTTTAGCTCATTAAGTTTAGAGTCTTGGAAGTTGGAGTTCATATTTTCTATGCTTGGAGGGATGTTCGTTATCTATTTAAAATAATGTGGAGATTGGAACAAGTAGATTGAGTGTTTGAGTTATTGGCATTTGGCTTGTGATAAGATCGATTCTTCTTGTTCACTCGTATCCTTTGGTTGATATCAATAGGTAGTGAGTTTGATTAGTCATATATCCTACGTTAGACTCCTCGGGTAGTGATTTTCTGTGTCCCGTTTTATTCTACTTGGGTGGTGAGCTTCTACCTCCTCCTCCTCCTCCTTCTTCTTAACATCTTTCCCATCAACAAAACCCGGCATCAATTGTTTGGTATGAGATTTTTTTTCTGACATAAATCATTCCCCTTAGTAAATTAAGATTTTTTTAAAACTGAAATAACAAAATGCTATACACAAGAGAAACTGAATTGTGCTTTGAAGGGAAATTTGTCTCTTTTTTTTTTTTTTTTTAAGTTTAGTCTTTTGTTCTTGGCTGTGAGCAAAACATACAAGAGTACTAGTACTTATTCATAGGCCATATGGAAGTGTTCCGTAAGTGAATACAGAGGTACACAATTAGAACAAATAGTAATATAACAGAAAGTAAGAGGCATATCATCTCGGACATCTACATCCTCACCGTGACATCGTCAACCAGAAAATAACTCTTGGAACTGCCGGAGATTTTGTCTTATCATCATTAACAACGATCAATGAGGACGTGCAAAAATTGGAAAATTCGGAGGTATTGACCGGAGGGTACAAACCACGTACCGACCGGCATTGGAAATCTCTTGTGGGTCCAAACAGTCAATCCAAACCTTTCATCAATTTCAAAATAAAATTCCGAATGGGCCAATGGGTCGGTACCTGGTTGGGACCCACCAGTCTGTACGAATAGCCCCCTTTTGCACATGTCAACATGCCAAATTGGTTAAAAATTGACATTACAGTGCTGTAAAAGTTATAGAAAAGAAGTACAAATACTTATTTATAGATATCCTCTCTCTCTCTCTCTCAATATAGCAACCTTCCTTGTCGTTCCAATTTCCAAACCCAAACCACCAATTTCGAATCCCACCCAAAATGTCGTTCCCCTACTAAATTCATTCCCAACCACTCTGCCTCCCCAAATTCCTTCCGCCCGCAAATGGGGAGGGTGTCTGACTCTCCACCGGTGGAGGGGGAGGACAAACTCCAAATCAAGGTCGACCATCCCCACAGCGGTGGCACCACCCCCAACAACCAACACCGCTCCACCACGTCTCCTCCGCGGCCGCCGCCGCCGCCACAAATGTATCAGCCGTTCAAGAATCACGTTTCATGGCTCGTGCCAACATTCGTGGTTATCAATATTGTACTCTTTATCATTGTAATGTACATCAATGACTGCCCCAAACGGTCTGACAATTGTTTGGGCGCGAATGTCCTTGGCCGGTTCGCGTTCCAGACCCTCAAGGAAAACCCGCTCCTCGGACCCGCTAGTCCCGCGTAAGTCTATATTTGTATTTTTGCTCGTAGTTGAGGTGCACGTAAGCTGACCTGAACATCTAGTTATAAAAAAATTAATCATGATGTTGATATTGGGATTAGCTTATGATGTTGACATGTTGTTCCCGCTTTGTGTTTGATTCAATGCTTGAACTGGACAATGAATGAATTTTTTTTTCTTCTTTTTGTTAAAAAATTAATGGATTTTATGCCATGTTGTAATTTTAAATCTATGGTTAAATACTAATCCAGCATCATTTGTTATTGATTTTAACAATGGAGTAGTATTCTTCAGAGTTTTGTCCA
This sequence comes from Vaccinium vitis-idaea, assembly GCA_963854785.1. NCBI lineage: Eukaryota > Viridiplantae > Streptophyta > Magnoliopsida > Ericales > Ericaceae > Vaccinium > Vaccinium vitis-idaea. The sequence goes on along the minus strand of OY978223.1, from coordinate 31,066,287 downwards.
TGATGTCTTAAAAGAAACAAATTCCTTTTTGCTTGATTTTAACTTGCACAAAAAGTATAATCATCGCAAGCTAGGTAAGGCTCACGGCTTTGTGACACTTTCTCCTTGGTTAACACAAAATGCCTAACCTCCAAAAGACTAGCTACATGTAGCAAGTAAAAATAAAAAAAGGTAATGAAATTTGTTCTTGAGTCAATCTTTTCACTCTCTATTGGCTCGAGTCTCTTGATTGTTTTGTTCGATTCTATTCTGTGGATATATTCATTCCATTATGGATAATAAGTCTTGATACTTTATTAGATTGCCTTATATGAGATGGCTCGTAGACCTTACATATAGGAATTATCGGTAAAATGTTCAGTCACTCGGTTAGCCAGTTGGAGAGACAAAATTATACTTCTACTAGCTTAAGTAGTGAACAAACGTCCTTTGCCTAGCCTGTTGGAGACTATATTATACTTCTACCTGCTAAAGTAGTGAACACACGTCCTTTGCATAGCCTGTTTGAGTTCCTCTTACGAGGAAGAAGCCGGTGAACAAGGATGGATGGGCATAAGTCTCCCTAAACATCATCCAAGAGAATCTATTGACAATGACATGGTGAGAGTAAGCTCCTGAATAAACACCTAACCGCTGGACCGCCACCCTCAGAAAAGAATGTTTGTTTGGGGAAGAATCATCCTACAAGCAGGGACGGAGCCCGGCTTCAGCCACGGGGGTGGCATTGTTCAATGGAAAACAGTTACATGATATGCAGAAATATTTAAAGAAAAAAATTAATTAGGAAGTCATATAATTAGGTTTTGCTATGGGTTTTTTTTTTTTGTGAAAATAAATAAAGGATTCTTCCAACTCTCTTATGGTATATATTCAAATACAAGAGATTACAATATTAATTTTTCCCAATCCAAACCGACAAAGCTCTAAGTTGCAATACGTTTTGGTTTTTCAAGGGACCGACATATCGGCCGATACGTATTGGTTTTTCAAGGGACCTACGTCTGATACAGGCCGATATTTGGCCGTATCACCGATACCGTTACGTATCCTGATACCGCTATTTAAAACCTTCCCCGTCACAAAATTAAATTGGCCAGTCGCTCCAACGATGGCCACGTTCTACATTCATACCCAACATAGTCTGTAAAAAAACATGCAATAAAAATGCTAAACTTTGAGAAAATTTTTACTGATTAATGTGTCACATTTCTCTCTAATTGGTAAAATAAATCACGAAGTGAATAGTGAGAGATGGAGACTTATAGGGTGTATATAGTAGGGGAAAAAATAATTAAAAACCACGCACAAGTACTGCGCGAGATTTGAACAAGTACCGTGCGAGATTTGAACCTGGGCAGCATGCCCCATGCTCAAGCGCTCCAACCACGTTGGCAAAGTGATTTGTTGCAATAAACTTCTTCTTCTTTAATATTTATTATCTCTCTTTGGAATTTTTTTTCCCTGGTGGCATTTTTGAAATGGGGGTGGCACGTGCCACCTCCCCCCCTCTTTAGCTCCATCCCTGCCTACAAGGATTTAGATGACATTGACACAAACATAAAGTATAAGTTGGGTGGGAAGGATTTCTCATCAAATCTTGTAGAACTTTAAAGAAACTTAACTATACTACAATTTTTCGTTAATTCAACTATATAAGCTCTTCATGGCTCAATTAATCTGCAGCTTCCCAAATACCATATCCTAAAAAACAGCAAAGAGTTAGGATGTCTGCAAGTAGGATTTTGTAAAAGGATGGTAAAGATCAACTGCCATTTTTTGTAACTTTTGTTGAAGCTTGTTGACCTTCACTACTTCTTTATCTTTTGATCATCATTAGGAGAACTCACTGTGGTGATTGTCTCACAACTAGACCACCGAATTTGGGGCTTTTAGAAGCCTCAGTAATTAGAACTTCAGAAGTACAGCTGCTGCAACAGCTTTCAGAGGCATTGAAGAACCCTTGGTTGAGCACCTTTCTCCTTGGAGCCATTGCATATAGGCTCCTCTATTGCCTATATATTCAGTTGTTTTGTTCTTGTACAAGTGTGGTAGTAATTAGAGAGATTGAGAGAATAATTGTTGTTTGTATGGTAGGTTGAGTGAGAATGTAATCCTCGCCAACATATAGTGAATCTGCTGCCCTGTGGAGGTGCCCGATTTTGGGAAACCACGTAAAAATTATGCGTCTCTCTTTCTTTGTGTTTGATTTGATTCATGTGAGTATGTTTAGTTTAATCAATGCTCGCACAACACTCACTTTTTTTTTTTCGCACAACACTCACTTGACCTACATTGGTTATCTATATTGATGAACCATGGTGTGGATGGATTCTCGTTCATTAGTTGTTCATACATTGTAGTTTCTGGTGTCTTGTAGTAACTAATGTTGACATTACTGTTTTCAAAGTTGTTAATTTGCTTCTGTGACCTGTTAGTATGGAGGAAGTAACCGGTCTTCGTAATGGTTTTCAGTGGGCAGAAATGCTACCTAACTTTTTCGTTTTCATTTGTTCAGCCTACAGCGTATGGGGGCTTTGGTAGTGAAGAAAGTGGTGGAACAACACCAGGTATGGCGGCTGGTAAGTTGCACATGGTTACATGCGGGCGTTTTCCACATCCTCGCCAATATGCTGAGTCTGCTAGTCGTTGGCATTCGGCTCGAGCAGGAGTTTGGATTTGGTATGCATATTGTCATTTCCTTTTTCGTCTTAGTTAATATCATCGTGCCAGTCATGATTATATCATCTCGAGGTTTTAAGTTTTTTTATCTTTTTTATCAATAGAACAAAAAACACTTCTTTCTCCTACTTCACCCGACTTTGGCAAAGTAGGAAATGAACAAAAGCCTTTCTTTTGATTATCCAAACAGTGTCTTAGCTGATGGATAGAATGCACGTCAAATCCTGCACAACACACCGAGTGTAATAATTCCTGATTGATCTGCACTTGTAATATAAGCTGATTGAAACTTTGTTTTATATATTCCTAATTTGATGTGCAGTACGGATAGGCTTGTTGTACACAATATCCGGAGTAGGTGGGAGCTTGTTGTCATCCTTGTTCATCCGAACAACGATTTCTGTGGGTGCCTCTGGCGCTCTATTTGGTTTACTCGGAGGCATGCTCTCCGAACTCCTTACAAATTGGACGATATATGCCAATAAAGTATTCATAAACTATTCTTTGCTACCCTAAGCTTTCTGTTTTAGGTTTCCTTTTTGAATCTTCTACATCCAATATTTGGTTCTTACGTGTTTTTTTTTTTTTTTAAATCAGTTGGCAGCACTGCTGACTCTAGTTCTTATCATTGCAATTAACTTAGCGGTGGGAATCCTGCCACATGTGGACAACTATGCACACCTCGGAGGGTTTGGAACTGGATTTCTCCTTGGATTTGTGTTTTTGATTCGCCCACAATATGCATGGGTGAGGCAAAGGAATTCTCCTCCAGGTTACTATGGGAACTCATCTAAGCCCAAATATAAGATGTATCAGCATGTATTGCTGGTTCTCTCTCTCGTACTTCTTGTTGCCGGGTAATTCTCTTTCTTCTTCTAGTTTTGTGTTGGTACGTTATATTATAATCTTCGGTGATTTGATTGTTGGGGCTATCAATGTCTTAGTGGCTATTAACGAGCCATATGTGCATACGCCTAAGAGTCCAAAGTCTAAACTACTCCATCCACAACTCCTGTCTAGACTCTGGAACAGACATATTACCTTGCCTCAAATTGGAAAACTCATTCTCTTTCTCATACCGATACAATACAGGGAAATACTGCTCATTAAAAGGACGCAACAAACTGATCCTAAGTAACTTTTTCACCACAAGAGGCTTTAGTTCCCTAACTGCAGGAGACCTCAACAACCTCTTGGTGCCAAAACCGAGCTTCATTCAACATAAACATAAAAGGAGCAAGAACAACCTTCATTAGGAACACCCATAACCTCAAAAATAGTTTTCATTCTCTTTAGCCAAAACAGTTATGGTATATTGAGCTTCAAAAGGGTGCACGGGCAAGTCCATCATACCAGGTTCAACTACAAAGTACTAATCATGAACCAAGTCAACAAAACAAATCTTCATCCCCTTACCCTGTGTCAAGTGTCTAATAACGGTACTTTTTACATGTAAAAGAGTCCAGGCAACATTGGCGTTTTAGTTGATGCATGAGGCATCATAACTTGATTTTAGTGAGATGAATGGGACATGCAGTTACATTATTGGCATTAGAGCTATAGTAGCAGCATCAAAGTCCCCAACAACAAAAAAATGTAGCAGCAAAGTCACTTTCCTCACTATTTAGTTTGTGATATGCGAAAAAAGTTTACTATCAATGAGTTCATCTTTTCACGACATCCGTACACATGGTAGCTTGAGATTTCTCAGTAAAAAAAAAAAATCACAGTCTTCATGTTGCTTGAACCAAAATGGCTAAACAAATCTACATTGCTAGTTCCAGCTGAACAGACGTGAAAAGCCTTTTATTTGTCAATTCCGTTGTGTTTTATGTTTAATTGGTTACTCTTATTAAGCGTATGTTGTAGTGTGGCTGGCATTTTTAATTCATCAGTAATCCTTTTTTTTGCCAGATTTGTTACTGGCCTGGTTTTACTTCTCCGTGGAGTTGATGGGAATGACCACTGTCCTTGGTGTCACTATTTGAGCTGTATCCCTACCCCTTTGTGGAAATGCAGATCTGAACAAGTCTATTGCGAGGTAACTCATTCTGTCGAATTCCCTTTCTTGAACACCTGTTTCTTCACTACTTCTAAAAACAAAATTCAAGTAACATCAAAGAAAAAGTCATGAAGAAAATGTCATACGATTATGGGCTTCTGTGACGATAAACTTGTTTTAAAGCATGGTGTTTTAAAAGGCAAGGGTTTCGAACAGCTCGAGGTGAGACTCAGTTCAGGAAGCGCGACTAAGGCTCACGAGGCATGTCCCTCACCATGAGGGTGAGCCTCATGTTCGTTTCACAAATTAATGCCCAGATTTCATAGCTACCGTTTATTGATAAGAATTCGGAAGGCATAAGGCCAGGACACTGGATAAAACCATGCAGCCTTCAAAATAAAAAGGCCTCAAATAGTGAGTCTGATCTGAACTAAAGGAAATCCCGGTAGGCAGGGACGGAGGGTAAGAGGAGACGAGGTGGCACGTGCCACCCCCGAGTCCGGAAAAAAAATCATTTTTGTACAACAAGAGCAGTGTTAATTGATGGAAATATGTAATTTTTGGGTATTAATTAATTATGTTGATGGATCATATGAAACTGTGTATCCTTTCAGGTACTAGAAATAATTAATCTTAGGACACTTGTATTTTTTTATACTAATTACTCCCTCTGCCGGTAAACATAGTGGAGGGAGTAAAAATAAAGCACTTCCTTGCATTATTTCGTACATTTCTTGACACAAAATTAAAAATAATTGAAATTTTTATCCGAAATTACACGTCGTTTAATAGACTATCTTTGTGGGATAGAGAGAGAGGAAGAATATTGATTTTGGTTGCCACCGCCAAGTCAGAATCCTAGCTCCGTCCCTGCCGGTAGGATTCAACAGTCTAACTGAAGCATGAACTGGTCTATGAAAACTTTAGTGTACTTTTCTACGGAAAAATCAGAAATTTATTATGTTCACATTTGATATCTTTTTTTTATATAAAATATGTGGTGCTGCAGTCCAGCACAATCCAAAACCAGCTGAACTTGAAATGCCTGACAAATGGGAAGAGCAATGTGTACTTGTTTGATGCTTCTAACAGCACTACCAGTTTGGAGCAGCTTTGCTCCGCCCTTTGCAGTTGACAGCTTATATTCCGACCACAGACGGACTCATATACTCATATAAAATATGATATCCCTGAAGTTCGAACAATATATGTGGGACCCATACACATCGGGTGGCACCCCGAATACATGTTTGTAGCAAGGCTCGTTGAAAATTTGGTGTATCGACTATTCTTCGGTGTGTCTCAAGAAATTGTTATTCTGTATGAGTATTAATCTTATTCACATTAATGGAGAAAATCCTCTATCTATTTGGCATTTAATTTATTCCTATAATTTGAAGATTGAGTGGTGCATTTGAATTACTACCACATAAAATGTTGGCTGGTGTTTTGTAGACAACAAAAAAAGAAAATATTATATACCCTCAAAATGCAAGATACTGTAATTATTCATATGCAATTGTATAATTAATAATAAGTTAATGCAGAATAAGGAAAGTAAGTAATGTTTTTTCTGTATGCAAAAATGATATGCGCAAGGAAGCCTACACAGAATGTGAATGTGAGTGTTTCTTTAAAAATGTGTTTGCAAAACACAACTTCATGTTCTCACATTACGCACATTTTGTGTAAGCTTCCTTGCGCATAGCATTTCTGTTCTGTATGTGCCAAATGATTTTCAGACTGTCTTTGAACCACAAATTAGTAGAGATTTTGATGGGGAATAAGAATTCCTCTATCTATTTGGCATTTAATTTAGGGAAATGATTTTCACACCCCCTATTTTACAATCAACACTCCCTTTTTGTCTTTATCCACATGAATTTACAATATTACCCTTGCATGTGTAAAAAAGGTGTATTAAAAAAGGGCAATATTGTAAATTCATGTGGATAAAAACAAAAGGGAGTGTGGATTGTAAAATGGGGGTGTGAAAATCATTTCCCTTAATTTATTCCTATAATTTGAAGATTGAGTGGTGCTTTTGATTTACTACCACATAAAATGTTGGTGGTGCTTTGTAGACAACAAAAAATGAAAGATGTTATATATTCTCAAAATGCTCAGTGTAATTATTGATTTGCAATTGTATAATTAATAATAGCTTAATGCATAATAGGGAATGTGAGTAATGTTTTTTCAGGCAGTCTTTGAACCACAAATTAGTAGAGATTTTGATGGGGAATAATAATTTCTCTATTTATTTGGCATTTTATTTATTCCTATAATTTGAAGATTGAGTGGTGCATTTGAATTACTACCACATAAAATGTTGGCTGGTGCTTTGTAGACAACCAAAAAAAAGAAAGATATTATATATATATTCTCAAAATGCAAGATAGTGTAATTATTGATATGCATTGAGTACTTTAATTTGGTGCAAAAAAAAAAAAACGTTCTACGAAAGGACACTTTTAACGTCTATAAAAATACACGTTTTCCAAAAGGATTTAAAAAGGGAAGGAAGAAGTAATTAATAATAGGTTAATGCATAATAAGGAAAGTAAGGAAAGTTTTTTCTGTATGTGCCAAATGATTTTCAGACTGTCTTTGAACCACAAATTAGTAGAGATTATAAGAATTCCTCTATTTATTTGGCATTTAATTTATTCCTATAATTTGAAGATTGAGGTGCTTTTAATTTACTACCATATAAAAAGTGTTTTTTTTTTTTTGTGGATAAACCATATAAAATGTTAGTTGGTGCTTAATGCAGAATAAGGAAAGGAAGTAATATTTCTCTGTACGTGCCAAATCATTTTCAAGGATGTCATTGAACCACGAATTAGTAGAGATTTTGTTGGGGTATAAGAATTCGGAATTGGAGGCCTGTAGTGAGTAAGCTCACTACAACCATGTAGTAAGCAATTACGGTCGTCCATTTCACAATCAATGGTCCGGAATATCTTACATATATAAAAGATAAGTGTCTTACATGTAGGATAATTGCATTTAATCGGAACCATTGATTGCCGAACGGACGGCCTTGATTGCTCACTACATGAGTGTAGTGAGTTTACTAAGAATTTATGGTCTAAATGCAACTTTAATACTATTCCAAATAATTATTGAAGGTTTAGTTGGGGAAAAATAATTATTCGCAAAGATCTCACGTTTACTAGAATCAAGCCATTAGAAGATTTACTCAAATATAAACATTGTTGAAGATTTTATACTTTACTTGATTTTAGTTTAATTTCTTTCTGGGTGATGACTGATGAGGTCATCAGAAAAAAATATACCAAGACTCTTGGGCGCATGACGCCATTAGCTTTTCAACTCGAGAAGATAGAGAATTAGGGATAAGAAGATCATCAATGTTTATGTAATATTTTCAAGAAGTCACCAAATATTTATGTAATATTTTCAAGAAGTCACTAAATATTTATGTAATATTTATGTAATATTTTGAAGAAGTCACCAAATATTGACGATCATCAATATTTATGTAATATTTCCTTTCAAGAGGAGAAAGTGGGACCCATAATATTTCAACGAGACAAATTCACTATGTAATATACCTACTAATATAAGACGCAAAAAAATTTCAAAAAGCGATGCCGGTGACTAGAGATGCATGCAGTTGATGAGATTAACCATTTTGACGGGCAAAGATGATATAGTACATAACTACATATCAACATAATATTTGCGACAAAATTGATAATTATGAACACAAGCTTTATAGTTATAATTTGTTAGCAGAATTATTTGTATAATACTTTCCATAACAAGTTATTTATGATTTTTTTTTTTTTTACTAAATACAAATATTGAGGAAGTGCAAAGCACTAGTTTAAGAAGTAGGCGAGTATGATTGAGGGTAGTACTAATCAACAAAAATGGCAATAATGAATAAGGCAAGAAATTCTAAGTTTTTAATCCATTTCCGATTTACCAAAAAAAAAAAAAAGAAATTCTTTGGGAATTCTAGTTAATGAATCATATGTGTAAAAAGGATCACTACTATATATGGCTCATAAGTGTAACCTTATTTTTTCTCAGATAATTGTATATGCACATTTTACTATTGTCTTTCTGTTTATGTAGTCGTTGACACCCATCTCCATTGGTAGCCCTAATACAAGTCCTACCAAGTCATCAACCACTCAATTCTTAAATTGATTGTGAAAACATTACCTCAAACGAACTCCGATGATTTTAATCAGGTTTGAAAGTTTTATCATAAATGGTTGTAGAAGAAAAGAGGGAGAGAGTATATGGCATTTGGTTACAAATTTTGTGTTCCTCTGATGGCTAGTCAAGAAAAATTAGTTGCAATTAATCCCATCTACATGACATTATATTGATATGTAATTTAAATTCAGTGAATGATAATTAATCAAGGTCTGAGTGAGACATTGCGAGGTAGATTGAATTTTAGAATCTACAACAAGCTAGTTTAATTGTTTAAATGGTTAAATACCACGAGACTACTTCAAGGAGACGAATCACAATGACAAAAGTAGGCGTGCATTATTGAGGGCAGTAAAGATAGAAATGAAAATAGTAAGTAGGGTATGAAATAATTCGGAAATGTGATCAGAATAATACATGTCAAAAAACTACTCCCTCCGTCCCCAATTTTTTGGTCCAAAATGGCACCTTTTGTTTTTGTTTTTGGATAAAAAATGACACTTTTTGTTGTCCCAAAAAAATTGTCCCAATTGAAAAGTAATGAGCAAAATTATTATTTTACCCTCATTTTTTGAAAGTTAGTACATGTAATTATCATGTTTTGAAAGGTAAAAGAAGGAAATAAAGAGTATGATATATGTAATGATGATGTTCCTCTATTGGAATATCCAAAAAGGACCAACAAATTGGGACAGAAGGAGTAGTATATATATAAGCCCTGGTTTCATTTGTTGTAACCTAATTTTTCTAATCTTGGCTAATTTTATAAGCACATTTATTGTCTTCGTGTTTCTATCATTGGTGACACCCCATCGCCATCACCTCACCTCTATCGCTAGCCCTAGGTCAAATCCAACCCAATAGCTCATTCTAAACTCAATCGTGAAATCATTACCAAATAACTCAAATTCCAATTCAGATAATTTCAATCGGGTTTCATAGTTTCATCATGTATAGTAGTTGAAGGAAATAGATGGGGCGCCGCGGAGGGAGAGCATGTGGCGGCGGGTTACAAGCGAGATTCCCAAAGACGGCTAATTAAGAAAAACTAGTTACATTTTATTTTACATATTCAAGTCCGATTTTAATGATCCGGCCCCCGCTCTCTCTCTCTCTCTCTAACCTCTCCGCCCTTAAAACTCACCCTTTTCCATCACCATCGCTGGGGGGGGGCGTGAGCTCCATGTCCGATTTTAATGATCCGGCCTCCCCTCCCTCCCCCTTTCCCCTTTCTATTTCCAATAAACATCAAATCTGATCCATATCGTCGCCGCAGTGCTCATCCGTGGATTGCCCCTCGCGCGCCGCCGTATGATATCGCCACTCTGGTGCTATTTTATGTTCGATTCCAGGGCTTATTGAAGGACATCCGTGAATACCTCGATTTTTTTTATCATCATCGTTCAATATCTCGCATGCAAGGACCCTTAGCCAGTGAGATCGGTCCGCCAAGACCTCTGCAACTTCGGCTATCCAAGCATGCAAGCACTCTTCCCCTTTTCCCAGTTGCTCGTGCCCCTAATATGTTGTCCCCCTCCCTGTTTGAGCGAATGCTCTTATTTTATGTTCGATTCTAGGGCTTGTTGAAGGACAGCCGTGAATGCCTCGGTTTCTGATCAGCATCGTTTGATATCTCGCATGTAAGGACCCTTAGCCAGCAAGATCAGTCTGCCATGACCTCTACAACTTCAGGCATCCAAACATGTAAGCACTCTTCCCCTTTTCCCAGTCACTCGGCCCCCGATCTGTTGTCCCCCCTCCCCGTTCGAGCGACTGCTCTTTCTCTCTCTCTCTCTCTTTTTTTTTTCTCCTTTTTCCTCCACCTCTTGCTCATCCTCTTCATCCCCACACTCCTCGTACTCATCATCGTCGTCGTCTTCATCCGTCTCATTCCATTCCTTATCTTCTTCTGTTGCATTTGCCTCATTCTTTTTGTCTTCTTCCATTTTATCACCTTCATTTTTTTCTTCTTCAACACTTCCATTCTCTTCATTCTTCTTTTCTTCAATTGCATTTTTCCCATTCTTCGTATCTACAAATGCATTTTCTCCATTCCCCACTTCTTTGCTAGCACTTTCCTCCACATCTTTACCCTCACAAGCAACCCCAGTTTCTTTGCCATTCATCTTTCCCAGACTGGAGCTAGAACCACTATCAGTTCCTTTCTCATTGACCATCATTCCTCTGTAATCGTCAGGCAATGGAGAAAATAAAATTTTCCCTCCATTGCCCCCCCCCCCCCAAAAAAAAAAAATAAAAAAATAAATACATTCAAATATAGTAATACCCTGTTGTTTGAATTTGGCATATGGTAATCGATGTCTGACTGTGACATCGTGCGGTAAACCGAACTTTTGAAAGGGTTAGGTAAATCATGCCGGGTGTACTGAAGGAGTTTGTCTCGGTTGGAGAAGTTGAGCAGGATATACATAAGGTTGACATTGCTGTTAAATTAAAAGTTTTTGAGGTTGAATTGAAAAGAAAACAAATTCTGGGAGTAGTTTGTGACACAGGTCAAATCCTTGGGTCTTCTATCTAATAGTCCCAAGGCTGTACGGATGTATAAATTGTAGTATCAGCCCTAACTTACTATCCCATCAGAATCAGAACCACAGAGCTCCGGCGACGATAAGCACAGGTATCTCTCTCTCTCTCTCTCTCTAAATTTCTCTCTCTGGCCGTATATCTCTCTTTCTTTGTTTACTGGGTAATTCAGATGGGTTTACTGGGTAATTCAGATGGTTAAAAGATTTGTTGTCTAGTAACTGAACACACCTTCAGGATTAAGGCGATGTCGTGAATCCATTCAACCCAGATTAGAGGAGTATTATACAATTAGAGGGATCTTCTTTTGAGGCTTCCGGCCCTGGCTCGTTATATCGTTAATCCTAACCGTATGTGGAATTGTGGATATTCAATTTGTAGTTCATTTCTCCTTTGATTTTGCACAAAGTTTTCGTTTTTCAATCCTCAGAAAGGAAAAAGAGAGTAAGCGGTTTGTTACTGGTTCTAATTTTGCTGATTCCTTATGTCCAAGCGCAATTGAGATATTTTTACTGAATGGACTACCTTGATTGCACTCAATTATTAGGGTTTCTCAGATCTTCTAATCTGTTATCGGATGTTTGATTTTTGGATTATCTGACAAACAATAAATCACCCAATTCTATATACAATCAGAGGGATCTTCTTTTGAGGCTTCCGGCCCTGGCTCATTATATCGTTAACCCTAACCGTATGTGGAATTGTGGATGTTCAATTTGTCGTTCATTTCTCCTTTGATTTTGCACAAAGTTTTCGTTACTGAATGGACTACCTTGATTGCACTCAATTATTAGGGTTTCTCAGATCTTCTAATCTGTTATCGGATGTTTGATTTTTGGATTATCTGACAAACAATAAATCACCCAATTCTAATCCAATTTACGTGTTTTATGATTTCCTATCTTTTATCCCAATGAAGTCTTAGGAGTCAGAGGATTGCATTTTGCCAACTGTTAGGTTTCAATTAGATACGATTTCCTCGGTTGACGCGCTTTTGCTAATTTCTTTCTATGGCTGGGCTTTGTTAGCAGTTCAGCCGTGCTACTTTACGAGAGTAGCTCATTTTCTCTACTGCTGTTACTTCAGGGGGTTTTGTGGGTTATCTTACTTTTTTTCCCTGATGATTATAGAGGACAACGATGGTCAATGAGAAAGGAACTGATAGTGGTTCTAGCTCCAGTCTGGGAAAGATGAATGGCAAAGAAACTGGGGTTGCTTGTGAGGGTAAAGATGTGGAGGAAAGTGCTAACAAAGAAGTGACGAATGGAGAAAATGCACTTGTAGATACGAAGAATGGGAAAAATGCAATTGAAGAAGAGAAGAATGAAGAGAATAGAAGTGTTGAAGAAGAAAAAAATGAAGGTGATAAAATGGAAGAAGTAAAAAAGAATGAGGCGAATGCAACAGAAGAAGATGAAGAATGGAATGAGACAGATGAAGACGACGACGATGATGAGGACGAGGAGGATGGGGATGAAGAGGATGAGAAAGAGGTGGAGGTGGAGGAAAAAGGAGAAGAAAAAGAGGAAAACGCAATTGAACAAGAAGAGAAAGTAGGAGCAAATTCAAAGGAGGAAGTCCAAAGATCACGGAAACGAGACAGAAATAAGAAGATGGAGGAGGATGAAGAAGGAGAAGAAAATGAGGAGAACACCAATAAACAAGAAAACAAGAAAGTTAGAGCAAATTCTGGGGAGAAAGTCAAAAGACCAAGGAAACGCGGCAGAAAGAATAAAATGGCAGGAATGGGTTCTGAGACACTGGCAACTAAAGCGGAAGATAAACCAGGACCATCAGAGAAGAAAAAGGCTTCCAAGAGGGCTGAGAGTATGGGGATGATTTTCATGTGCAGCTCGAAGACAAAGAAGGACTGCTACCGTTACAACGTTCTTGGGCTGCCTGCAAGCAAGCGAGATATCGTGCAAAAGATTTATAAAGGGATGAGGCTGTTTTTGTACGATTTTGATCTCAAACTGATGTATGGGATTTACAAAGCTGCAGGACCTGGGGGTTTTAATATTGAACCCAAGGCGTTCAAGTCAGCTTTCCCCTCTCAGGTTAGTGACTTCGTGTATGTGAAGTTTAATCTTTACCAGTTGATTAGTTGGTGCAACTTAACTTCTAGAATATTACAAGCCACCTCTTTTGCAAACATTTCCATAACATAAGCGAAGCTTGAAGAGCTTTGTTTGCGTTTTTAAGGAGATGACTGTACTTCTAGGCAGGCCTGCAGACATCTTAATGTCTAGCTTCATTGATTTGAATAATTTCAATACATAGAGTTTTCAGAATTGCGGTAGACCTAACCTGTTCACTGTCAGCTTGAGCTTGTGCTCAAGCCTGATGACGATGGTCGACTTGGTTCCCCATCTGACTCTGAGACAACTAGGAACGAGAAAATATGGAAGAAGGCAATATCGATAGCCTGAACTTTTCCTTGTTTCTTCCATAAAGCTTCCTCACTCAGTCCTATTACCAAATGCTGAGATTTTGATTTTCTTTTCCAAAAAGAAAGGAAATTGTCTTCCAAGTGAGGAAGGGAGGGAGTCCTTTCTTGGTCATATACTCTAATGCAAAATTGAATTGCTCTCTCTCTCTCTCTCTCTGCCATTTGAAAAGAGTGAAAATTTTGGTTTCACATAATTTTGTTGCATGTATAATAACTGTATGGTTTCATTCACTTTTCTTTTACATGAATACAACGGCCGACGTGCCCTATTTCGAGTTTCATCTAGCCAATGCTCAACTTTGCCTTCATTCTTGTTGTGTACTGTGAGTTGATTGATTCTCCTACCCGAAGTTCTGTCGTTGCATGTTTGACTTGAGATATTGCGGTGTTGTGCCTTCCTTTTTTTATTATTGTGGTTGCCTCTGTTAATATATGTTTCTAGAGTTAGTGAACTTATCATATCTCCATAATGGTCTTAATAACAATGCTTCCTTTAGAAAGTACCATGTTGGTTAGCGCATCATTCTAGAAAGAAAAGACAGATTCAGGAATATAATTTTGCACAATGTCTACATGCAAAGCCATAACTTTCTTCTGGCGGAGTATACTAGTACTCTAAGAAGCACGAATACAGACATAGAGATGGAGACGCTGTTTGCATACACTCTTAAAAAGAAATAGGGACAAAGACACATTGTTTGTATACATTCAGATATGTAGCCGTGTATCTATGATTCTATCACCGTAAGTTCATGCCCCTCATTCTATAAAGGATAAGTTACTAAGTTATGAAGAATCTTGATGGTCACCAGACTCATGTTCAATGGATAAACCTTTTCCCCCCGTTGATTCGAAGGGAATGATGACGGCAATACATGGTGATGGAACCAAAAATGGTTGTGGTTGTGCGGCTAAATTTAGCTTGGATGTATTCAATGCAGATGTGACTAACATCTCTGGTTAATTTCGCGGATTATGGGAATTAAGAGTTGAAGTCACTCCCGATTTCTCACTAGTTCAGAAAATAAATTGCCTGGATTAGTTTGTGGTCTATTGTCAATGGGAGTTAATAAGTTACTTTAGTAGTCTTGATTGGGCACTTGTGATGCAACTTTCTTAAACACTGCTTTTTCTATTATGTAGCGCGGGACTAACTCATGTAATTCCGGAATATGACCCTATGTATTTCCGGAATATGACCCAATATGTTTCCGGAATATGACCCCAATTTGTTTCCGGAATATTATCCATTCTTATGGTGTCTGGTGTTTGCTGTTTATCTCTGTTTCAAGCCCCTACTCTGTTGAAAGGGAGAAAGAGAAAAAACGGGCTATTAAGTTGACTTGTTTTTCTGTGCTGTCTTGTGGAGTTGTATTCCTTTGATCAAGCAGTCAGCCCACCCACAAGAGGTCCCCCTACTCCAACTCTCAGATTTCTGTTCTTATGTCTTCAGTCTTAACCTGGATTCTTCTGTGAATCACTGACAGAGATTGGTAGAATAACTCATTTATATGCGACCTCAAGGTAAACTTGGAATTTGTTGTAGGTTCGTTTTACTGTTTTGGATGATTGCTTGCCGCTGGCAGAGGAGAAGTTCAAAACTGTCATCAAAGAAAACTACTATGGCAAAAACAAGTTTGATTGCCAACTGACCTCACAACAGGTCCGTTAAAAGTTCACTTGATGGTATCCTAAAAGTAGTGATGTTGGTATTCACTCACCCGCAGACTTTGGAACTACTAAAAAGCATATATTCTTTGATAGGTGAAGGAACTGTGTAAGCTATTTTCTGTTTCCAGCAGAGGCTCCAAGTCTAAGAAGCTAAGCAGAAAAGCGAGAACAGAGACTCGTATCGCGAGAGCTGAACCTCGTGTCGTGAGAGCTGAACCTCGTGTCACGAGAGCTGAACCTCGTATTCGCGCAGACCGAGGTAGAATCCGTCAGCGGAGTCGAGACGAAGAAAGGCGCTCCTCCGCATTGGTCGCAGACCGCCGCCACCGTGAGGCCCGTCCTACGTATGATAGAGAGACATATAGGCGGCAGCGGTATCGGGATGAAGAGAGGCGCTCTCCGTTGGCTGGGGCCAACCGGCACCATGACCATCCTATCATGTATGAAAGAGAGCTGGCACCTCTGCATCGCCTTCCACCTTTACCTCCACCAGCAGCTGGTGCTCTGCCGTATGCTTCTTACGGGAGGACCTTGGAACTTGATGCTTACGGGAGGACTGTGGAACTTGATGCTTATGGGCGGGACCTGGTTGTCGAGCGTCGCGACCCTAGGCTGCTAGATTTGGACTCAAGGCATCGGGACGAGATTGGTAGCCGTGATCCCTATATGTCGTACAGGGAAATTCCTTCATACCGCGAAACTCTGTATTCTCCTGCAGTCCGAGCGCCACCTGAGTACTATCCTCCTGTGGAAGCACGGGCAGAGTACCGTCTTGCTGCTCCACCACCATCGGAGTACCGTCATCTTGGAGCAGCTCCATCTGAATATGATCGTCTCCGACCCTTGTACCGGTATTAGATTTCAGCTTTTGGGAGTACAAAGCCGTCGTTGGTTTCTATGTATTTTATCTCTTACTGAGATTTCAGTAAATCTCCGATTTGATCGGGCTTTGGTTTGTTTTCACAGTCAAAACATTTTAAAATTGTGACTAGTTTGTTCGAACTATCTTTGGAATAGGAACGCTTGAGCCTCCGTGTCTGTATTTCATGAAACTGTTTTTTCCCCTATTGGACGCACACAGCATGTCTATTTTAGTCCTAGTGTTACATTCTTAGTTCCAATTTGCTCCTGGTACTATCTTTTTATCAGCGGCCCAATTGCGGCTGTAATAAGAGGCTATATTTGTTTGATACTGTAGTTGCTTACAGCTATAAAATTTGAATGCATTTTTATCTTTTTATGACTTGTTAACTCACATTCAGGAAGAAAAGATGAAATTAGGATGTGTTCATGTCAGCAATGCTTATTTCTATCGGTTTGCATATGCAAGTTTTCTATGAACTGAAATTCATCTAGTGGGTTTCTTGTGCATGTGGAGAGGTTCCTTTTTGGTTGCGTGTAAAAGCCTGCTTTGGCAAAAGCGTTTTTAGGCTTTTCAATAGATTTTGTTTCCCTTTACATGTGCATCCGGTAATAATACTGGAATGCATGAGGGCAGATAATAGTCGAAGAAATCGCCATCTTTGGTTACATTAGAAACCTTGGTGGCTTTTCTCAGGAAGGCTGCTTGTTCGATGCTGATAACCAGGGCCGGCCCTCGGGGCCCCTTTACAGTAAGAGAAGTTAGTGTATTATAAGCTTTAGCATTGAGTCATGTTGGAATCTACCGCCAGTGCTGGGCGCGAAGCCTCTAAACTTAGATGGACATGGTTCGAGTCCCAGGTGGCCTTTTTTGGTTTAGTGATAGGTTGCCTTATTTTACTTTTGAAACTGGTGTAGATGTTATACAAGTCTTGTTCTTTGTACCACTTGTATTAAAAAATAGTTAAATTTTAGTGGTTGTAAGCATTACTTATGTTTTTAAGGTTTGATCTTTTGCACGCCATAAATGTTTTGATAAGTTTATTTATTTAAATTTCGTTTATTTTAACTTTACTTTTACTTTTAATATTAAATTCACAAAACAAAAAAAAAAATATTGGGTAAAAAGCATTTAGACCCCCTCATCCATCACGTTATTTCAGATACACCCCCTCATCTTTAAAAGTGAACACAGAGACCCCCTCATCTATTTAAACTTATCACAAACACCCCTTCACTCTAGTTTCGTCCAACTTCGTTGATGGGAGGGCGTGCAATTCCCTAATTACCCTTTATTATGTTTAGGGCAATTGATTGAGCCAAAGTTAATCACTTGATCTCATCCTCCCTCCTCCCTTTATCTCCCCCATCTCTCTCTAAGAAGCTCTCAAATCTTCACTCGATTTGAAATCTCCGATCCAGCGCACAAGAGTAAAGGGATTCTTTGAGATGCTGATTTGACCCGCTGGAATCCAAAAAAAAAGCCATTGTAGGGTTTGGTTTGGATCTGGTTTGGTCTAGATTGGGGAATGGGCCGGAGAAAGGAGAGAGGAATAAGAAAGGTGATAAGACAGAGAGAGAAGAAAGGGGAAAGGAGAGATAAATATGTGACATGGGGAAACTTTTGTACTTGGATTAGGTCAAGGGGAACCCATGGGAGGGAGAAGGCTGGAGGAGGAGAGATATATACGCAAGTTTTATAGGCACCAGATCTGAGTTTATTGGGGAATTTTCCCTCCAATTTTAGAGGCTCATGTGCAGGTCATTACCATTTTCCATCCAAAAACTGGACGGAAGGGGATCTTGTGATAAGCTTAAATAGATGAGGGGGTCACTGTGTTCACTTTTAAAGATGAAGGGGTGTATCTAAAAAAATGAAATAGATGAGGGGGTCTTTGTGTTCACTTAACAAACTTCAAAAAAAAGGTTAACATGATTAGTTAGAGAAAAAACAGAGTATGAGCGGTACATTGTTATGTTTGATTAATTTTTTTAATATTATAAACTTTTAAGAGTTTATTTTAATTAAATTACTAAACTATAATACAATGTTTAATCTTTTTATCTTACATTAGCTAACTATATTTAATGTTTTATTTAAAAATTATAGGGCCCTACTTTACAATAATGGTAGGGACACACCAATCCACCACACAAGCATGCGTGGCACTGCATGATTGGTGGTTGCAAATTAGTTTCAAAGAACTTATTCTCCCATTACCAATTGTGCAGTACCATGTAGGCTAATGTGTGGTTAGGGGTGTGGTGGAGTGGTGTGTCCCTAGCATTATTCTTTTATTTTTGGGTGGAAAATTAATCTTTACCTGGGCTTGTTTATGCAGTGTCCTTAAAAGGTAAGAATTTCCAAAAAGGGTCCATTTTCAAGAAACGGAAGCGTATGAGTTGAAGATATTTCTTTTTCAAGTTTTGCATTGAGTGGAAAGATTTGGTGATATGGGTACTTTACAATACCTAATCACCTTCACCTTCACTTTTTAGAAGAGTTTTAAAAAAAAAAAAAAAAAGTGTGAAAATCATAACCCTCGTCAAAGGGGAAAACTACTGCTTTTCTGTAGTGTTTTTCTTGCCAGTTTAGTGTTTTCTTGTGCATGTGGTGTTCCTTTTTTTGTTTTCAATAGTTTTTTTGCAGTGTTTGGGGAATGTTCCTTTTGGCACTTCCAATAGATTTTTGGCATTTTTGCAGTGTCTGAGGAAAACTTACTGGGGTTTGAAGAACTTCGCTAAGGAGCGGTGTGTTGTGACTTGTGAGGGTTTGCCTGAGCTAGCCGTAGGACTTGAATTGTTATTGAATATAGACCAGTAGAAATGAAGTGCTCTAATTTCTAGGTCCCACCAATTTAACCATGGTTAACTTCCTTTGCCGATTATTATTTTGAAGTTTCAACAAACTGCGTAACTTCAGTCTCATCAATATCTCTTAGGAATATTACAAGGAATACCTTACTTATCGTGTCAAAATATTAAAATTTATAAGAACTTTTGTGGTTACTTTTACGATTTTTGGTGGTCAATGGGCGAGTAGTCCTGGTCTAGGGCTAAGTGGTGTAGCACCTAGACTAGGCAACCGACTAGTCAGTGTCTAGTTCCTGCCTAGGCGCTAGGCAGCCCTTTTCAGCTCCTAACGGTTTTTAGTACATTGGATTTTTGTTTCCCTTTCCATTTGCATCCGGTGATAATGGGGGTGATGAGGACCAATAAAGGCCCTAGCTAGGATGCCATTTTTGTTTGCATTGGAAACTTTGGTACCTTCAATCATGCAGGCTGAACTCAAGTTCATAATTCTTGCACGAAATTGTTGAATTTGTTTCTCACGGCTCGCTTATCGAACCGTTGATTGCCGAACGGGCGGCCATGATTGCTCACTACAGGAGTGTAGTGAGTTTACTCACTACAGGCCCCCTGATTCCTCGTTTATCCGTTGAGCTCGAATCTATGCTCGAGGCTCAAGTACATAAAGTTGGCCCCCTAATTGATATGCAAAAAGTGCATAGAAGTCTATGAATTTTTTTTGATATCTTAGAATTCTTTACTGAAATTTTATTTATTTGGACATTATATGTGCAATATCCAGTTATCAAAATACTGTATATATGCGTGTTTTGTGTGCGTGTGTATATATTTGTCGATACTAAATTGTTTTAGTATTATATGCATACTTTATGTTTGATCTCGGCTCGTTCTAGTGTGAGCTTGGTTCGTTTAATTATCTAAGCTCAAATTCTAACCTGAACTCAGGCGAGTACACGACCAAACGAGCTGAGCTTGTGCAACCGATTCAGTTGCAGTTCAGTTATTGTTCATGCCTTTAGGCCTTTCCCGGGAAACCAAGTTTGCAAGTCTGTGACATATCAGACATAGCTGTTCAAAGGGAAATAGAAAGACGGAAGAAAACAGGGACCGCTGCAGAATAACCCCTAACCGAGTGGGTGGCTAGTGCTATATACCCACAAATGGACCTCACAGAAATGTGCGGTGGATAAGGTTCTTGGGGCGGTGCCCCAAGACCACCAAATTATTTTTCCCCTAACCTCAAACCCGACAAAGGTTTACTCTAATAACAATGGGTAGGTGCGCCTCATTACAAGACCATCCAGAGTCATTTCTCAACATTTGTGACAAACCTCTGCCAGTCAACTTGCTCCAAAGGGCACTGTCCCTGTCTATTTATTCTAATGTTTGAAAAGTTTTGGGTGAGACGAATCAATGAAATACTAACATGTCAACAACAAAATAAATTGCTATGTATTATCCGGAATTTTTGTATCCAGAAGTTTTAAACAGAAAACAAAGTTAGTATGATACGAGTGCAATGATTTGGAGATTGTAATTCACAATGATGGGTATTTTGTCCTAGACATCCGGTTATCAAAAAAAAAAAAAAATTATGGGTATTTTGTCCCAACACGAATGATTCGCGAGCTAGTTCATTATTTTGCATGAGAACTATGTTCAACGTATCTGTTTATGTATCTCGCCTACAAATGAATGAATGTGTGAATTGTGATCAATCAAACAAGAAGTGAGAACACTCGATTGATTTTATGGTACCCTTGCCCTTTGTGTGTCCTATTGTTGGGGAGTTCTACTTGTCAACTATGTTGTGTTTCCTGGTTCATGAGGATGCATGAGAAGTGAGAACTATGTTCAACGTATCTCGTCTACGTAGAAATGAATGAATGTGTGAGTTGGGATCAATCAAACAAGGAGTGAGAACACGCAATAGATATTATGGTACGCTTTGTGTGCCCTATCGAATAGGAAATTATACTTGTCCTTGACAAACAGAAGCCGGGATGCTGCTGTGCACCGTACAACCCACATTGCAGCCGTCCATCTCGAAAATCAATGGTCCGAATTCGCTGAAGCTTTCTTACCGGTCAAAATTTTGATCTGTAAGAAAGCGTTTACGAATCCGGACTATTAAAAACATTTTTGAACCATTGGGATGCTGCATTACACGGTGCAGTGCATTAGGTGCACGGCAGGCCCCTGCTTCCTTGATAGTAGTATTAACTCTGTTGTGTTTCCTGATTCATGATGTCACATCATGGGGTAGCCTCAATGGGGTCATGGCCCTAAAAAATTGACAAAGTTTTCTGATTTCCTGGTCTTGTAGTTTTTATCAATGTTACGTATTCAATATCACATGGGAAGCATCATAGATGAGGTATGGAATGGATTAGGTCATATGTCACGAAAAGTTTTTGGCGGGCTCACTTTCATTTGTCCCATTTGGTATGTTTCCCCACC
The DNA here is from genome assembly GCA_963854785.1 of Vaccinium vitis-idaea. Lineage (NCBI taxonomy): Eukaryota > Viridiplantae > Streptophyta > Magnoliopsida > Ericales > Ericaceae > Vaccinium > Vaccinium vitis-idaea. Next base: position 31,044,613 of record OY978223.1, on the reverse strand, counting down.
GACGTGCTCTATTAATTATTGAAATTTACTTTTTTAAGAGCATCTTCTATAGTCTAACTAAAATTAAAATGTTGTTAAGGTTAGCAATGTTTATTTGGAAAATGCTCACATTGGAATAATCATTTTAGCAACTGAACTAACCAAATTTTGGCTCTTGGATAACAAAAACTAACAACTTTTTGCCAATAACCAAACTAGTGGAACCGTAATTTACTCAATTATAACCGTCATTACATAAAAACCTTCTCTCCCTTCTCTCTCTAGATCTCAACAACGTTTTCAAAAAAACTGTGCTTTATTACAAGAACTCCCTTTTTTTTTTTTTTTTTGAAGAACAATTTTTTACATAAACAGTATTTTTCATGAACTTACTCAAAAACTATTTTTTCCCAATTTTTTTTTTACAAAAATTGTACCTACACAGATTATTAGCCAAAGCATTGAAAAATGTAAAATATGCACTGAAGTGCGTATTTTTTTGTCTTTTCATGTACTCCGTGTAAGTCCAGTGGACTTACAATAGCAAGACCCTGTTAAGAAAACGGAAGCGTATACGTTGAAGGCATGTTTTTAGAATTTTGCATTCAGTGGAAAGGTTTGGTGATGTGGGCACTTCACAATACCTAATCACCACTTTGGAGAAGAGTTTTGTCCAAAAAAATAGAATGAACGAAAATCAGAATCAAAGGGAAAAGCCATGGGAGGATCACCAACCTTTAACTACCAATCAACCAAACCTAAAGCCCTGATTAGTGGAACCGCCATATACATGTTACTCTTTTTACCCCCAACATCATCGGTTATGAATCCATGGGTACACTTGTCACAATAACCATTATATTCACAAAAAGTCTACAAACACAACTTTAGAACACGATGCCGGATACAATTTTGTCCGAAGCAGTCGGATGGATGTGGGCTTATATTTATCCAACTGTTCTAGAAATGTCTAGAGTTGTGTTAAAAAAATGTGTCTCTATCATTGCTTTTATATTCAATAGAGTTGATAAAAATCCATGTTAAGGCGAAAACATTCTTTTCACCGCCAGCGTAAACAAATGTTTCTTCCAAATCAATCACAACAGTTCAGTGTAATAGTACACAATTACGCAAACTGCTATGATTGATTTGGAGGAAGCATTAGTTTCCACCGCCGGCGAAAATAACTTATTCTATCTGTGTGTAATAAGAAGAAAAGAAAGGACAACAAGAGCCAAAAACACATAATTGGGTTGGTTTGGGTTGGGAAGTAAGAATCATGCTCTGATTTTGAGGCAATCATGAAGGCTAGACCCCAATAGTGCACCAAACTCACATGCTTCCATAATCATACTATGATGATCCTTTACAATGTGGGTATGTGGACCTATTTACATTAACAAGTCCTACTCTCCTCCATCTGTAATTTTCGAATTGAATTTTCCATTTTGGGCGTCTGTACAAAAGTTCTTTTGTATCTCTATTTTTGTTGCAAGATTGCACAAAATTATTTTTTCTTGAAAGATGATTCTGTGTGATTCTCCAGCGTAGAATGTATTGGAACAGATGTACAAAGGGAGTTTAATACAGGTGACTTGGTTCCAAACAAATTTATATCATCACACAGTTTATTAAAAGTTTTACTTTCTGAACTTGAAAAATAAATGGTGTAGAAACTGTATTTTTATTCGATGGCATATAAAAATCGACTCCCTCCGTCCCTTTTTAAGTGATAAGTTTAGGAAACGTGTATTTTTGTAGCTGTTAAAAAATGCACTTGTGTAGCATGTTTAAATTTTTTTTTTTTTGCACCAAATTAAAGCACTCAATGAGTACTTTACTTTGGTATAAAAAAAATTTACAAAATTATACAAAGAAATATGTTTTTTTAGGGGTTTGAAATTACACGTATTCCGATAGTGATCACTTAAAAACGGACGGAGGGAGTAGCTAAGATTGGCCTAATCATATTTTTTGTTTATCCCAAGACCCAAGTAGTTAAATTGTACTCCCTCTGTTCTAAAAAGTTGGTGTAGTATTCCATTTTGGACGGTTCCCAAATATTAGTCCTTTTACAAAAAAATAATCAATTTTCTTTATTTTATTAATTTCCAATTTTACCCTTCCTTTTTTGATGTGACGAGAACCCTTTAAATGCAAAGTTGTAACGATTAAGGGCAAAATAGAAAAGACAAAAAATAAAAAAGTGTAATGATTATTTCTTGGAAAAAAGTTGGAATCCCAAAGTGAAACTAAGTTTTTGGGATGGAGGGAGTATTAGGGGGTGTTCCACTAACTTGTTTTTTGGTTTTTTAGGCTTTTAGTTGTAGATTAAATCTACAACTTGTTCCACTAATGTGTTTTTTGGTTTTTTAGTTGTAGTTTATTGTAATGGGTAGTTGGTTTTTTGGAGGAGTTTTTTGTTAGTGGAATAGAGTAGTTTTTGAGTTAAAACAAAACTACTTTTTGGGGAGAGTTTTTTGTTAGTGGAATAGAATAGTTTTTGAGTTAAAACAAATCTAATTTTTTGTCAGTGGAACATGGCCTTAGTTTATTGAGCAACTCCAAATCGAAGTTAAAAAGTACTCTAGAAAGTAGGAAGCATTTTCAAAAGTTGTCAGCTGTTGCTTCATTATGCCGTAAGGTAAGCTCGGACAATTTCTTACTGTGCTCAACACATTCATAGACAACATTACCAGACTCAGACGGGAGTATTACTATGCCTGTCGGACGTGTATTGGACGACATTTGACTCCAACTCTTAAAAATCAACGCTCAGTTGGTACCTATCAATGAGTGTTTGAGAAGAGGAATGTTGATGACAAGTCTAACCTTTGGTAAATGGTAATACTACACGTTGTTAGGCTGAGTCTTTACCACCAGTGGTCCCCTTACATTTACTCCAACTACTGACAAATGAAAATGTATACCTCCTAGTCCGCATTTGTTGATCAGTTTTTAAAATTTGTGTCATTTTTTATTGCTTAATATCCGGATTCTATATACGAAAATATTGTTATTAGTTAAAAATGTCATCCAGTACTCATGTACACACATATCTCCTTCAATGTCTAGATAAACCTTGTATAATTGATCACCCTTAAGAATAGGTTTTTTCCCCCCCTATCTATCCTCCTCCATCGTTAAAAAAAAAAAATCCTATTTTCCCCTCCTATATCTATATGGTACCAAATTTTTTACTTTTAAGTGCTAAAAATCCTCTTCAATGGCCTAACCAAAACTGAGGTTGCTAAAGTTTACAATGTTAGCTAGAAAAAGAGCTCACATTGGAATAATCAAACTTAGCATCCCTCTAGCCACTAACCAAATTCTGCTCCTTGGATAATGAAAAATAGTAACATTTTGTCAATGACCAAATTTAGTGAACCCCGCCCTACATATCATGTGAAATAGTTTGCCACCTATTTTGCAAATCTTGATCATTTCTATCTGTGATTCTGCTCAGAAATTGTTGGAAACTTTGTAGAACTCGCATCCATAACTTTGTAGACTTTTGATCCCTTCCGATTGACCATAGCATCTTTGGAAATATGCAACCAAGCTTTCATTAGCTCTTCATCTTTATCTTGTGAGCTATTGGTTTTCCTTGTTTTCTTTTGATTCTCTATTTCCCTTCGGCTTTGCCTTTGGGCTTGGATTTGTGTTTGTGATTCCATAATTTGGAAGGATTGAGAGAGGTGAAATTCCATTAAAGTATTTGATGAGAGAGGTGGAAAGAATATCTAACTTTAGCAATGCGGGACTTGAAATTAGAATGATTGAATTCATTTTAACGTTGTTTCTGTTTTCTCACATTTCCCTCCATATCTTATATATTATTGCAGAATGACTTTTCGTGAGGAGGGCCGTGGGAGTGACAAGTGGCATGAGTTGATTGCTTTGTCATTTAGGATTTTCAAACAACACATGTGACATTACCTTTATTCTGACTCTTCAAAATTATCTATAAATAGGTTACATGTTATTCGAAAATTCACCTTAAATATCTCCAGCTTACCCATATTTGAATATTTGAATGGGAGATTATGATGCCATGAAATAGAATTTCTAAAATGAACTTACCTGGAAGACAATATTATTTTTTGTACGGATATGGAAATGAAAATTTTAGACAATAACACATTTTTTCACTCACCAAAAAGGAAACATTGACAAATTAATGTATATAGTATGCAAATGAACTCTTGATTTGGGGATAATTTTTTTAGAGTGGAAAATTTTCAAAATAAGCTATCAATTAAGCATGATTTGCAGGAAAAAAGGAAACTCAAAAAATTATATAGTATATCATACCTGTTGAAAAATTCTCCCATGAAAAACTTGGAGTCATTTTGATCCTCAACTCATAGTTGTGCAAATTTAATTAAAGGAAGGAAACTTAAATATTTGATTTGTTCCCATCTTCCCATTTCTAATGGGCTGTCATTCCCAATAACGTAGTAATTCTTATAAATAATTGGTTTTGAAAACAAAACTCCAAAAAAAAGTCTCCCATTGTTTTCGTCTCCTTTCCTATGCTGTTGCTTCCTATTAGAATTTAAAATTATTTTTCATGTTCTAACTATTCAATTATAATTTTATTGCCATTGTGTTTTGGCATTTTATGTATGCCTATACACGTCCCTTTGTTGTTCTAACAAAAAAAAGTTGTTATACAGATCGATATGGTACTATTCGTCACTTGCCAATACAAACTACAAATTCTCGCATTACCAACAACACTGATTCCGTGGGTACTATTTCCTTCCTCTCTCGAGTTATTATATCATTCATTATATTCACAACTTTTACCTTCTTATTTTATTTATGGTTTTATCGAGATGTACTTAATTTGGCACCAAATCAATTTTTTCGGTTGGCATATCCTTTGGGGCAGAATCATGGACTGAAGGTTGCTATGAAAGTTGTTACAAAATTTGTGTGATGCTTCTATCCGTAATGAAGCATAGGTTAGCTTCGATCCTTCTACAATTTCTTCTTCTTCCTAATTAAATCTAGCACATGAAACTAATTAATATCATGCTTTTCCAAGGTGATGATTTTGTCTAAAAGTTACATACAGACATTTTTCAATTTTTTTTATCCAAATTACTATGACTATAGTTTGTTTACTATCTCGACCCAATCGGTTAATAATTAAAATACATGTAATCTTACTCATATGCTTCAGCCAAGTTTCAAGTTTACATTTATATATTGATATTGTTACCTTTTTAATGTATTACATAAATACACCTTCTGAGAATTGTTTCCCTGTTTTCAATCTTTTGAGCTGCCTCACATTGACAAATCGTCAAGTCAACTTTTATTAAGCGGTTTGATGAAAACCTTGAACTTTCCACGATAAAAAAATTCTAAAGAAAAGGTGAAAAGGAAACTTAAATGGCTACTAATTTGATTTAGCCCTTTTCACAAAAAATTTGTACATATCTACTAACCAATCCATAGATATATGTTGTATCTACGGAACTGATTTGAATTTTGAATTCCAATACCTAATTTAGATTTGGAAAATTACTAAATTTTGAATATGACACCTTTTTTTAAACTTGAATTCTTGCACCTTACCTAATTAATCAGAGATATTAGTAAATACCCAAGAATTCTTATTACTAACTACTCCCATGATTTATGGGATTGTTTATCTTATAACAATTCTCCCTCCCTCCTTTTATATCTCAAAAGCCCGAAAAATGTTGTAATCAACACTAGAACGCCATTTGTCATGAGGATCTAGGCCAACCATTACACATCAAAATAATTAGTTATGTTCTTTATTCCAACACTATTCCTGACTCAATTACTTCTTTTCATAATGTTAGTTTTTCAGCACAATCCCAAAGGTTTAATATTGGAATACGAAAGATATGTTTCTATTTGGACTTGGTGTTCGATTCAAACGTCGATCAAGCAACGAAATCGGGCATACAGTTGGTGGATTTGTAAGGCTGTGTTATGTAGACCGCTGATCAATGTAATTACATATACGTGGCGTTATTAATTTAGTTTATAATTTGTTTCTTTTGCAGAAAATTGGGAGAAAAAACATGAAAGTGTGAGCGAATAATCTCAAAAGATTTATTAAATGGCTTTATGATGCTGATCAAGTATGGAATAGGTTATGAACATATGCATTTTTTTATGCCAAGTTATTGGGTTGTCTATGCCATAATGTAATTCCAGGGCATACCTTTTTTTATGATTGTCACTCATCACGAGGAAAAATCTTTAATTCAAATTGGATTGTTGTAATTAGTATGAAATTTACACTATGTCATCACGTTTTGCTTTTAAGTTCAGTTAATATATCTTTGGATTGATATTTTAAAAATTAAGAAGCATTCCATATGTACATGGATTGCACTAAATAGGATATCATAAAAATGTCCAAGTGATGTGGTAAATTTAGAAGTATAGGGTTTTCTACTTTAGTTTAATATTTCCGTAAAAAGCACTTTAGTTTAAACATTGAATAGAATGTATTGCATGAATTTGAGTAAAATTCTTATGTTAGGCACTTTGATAATTTTTTGTTTTGGTAGAGATAAATATTAATTTAGCTTTAGCAAGAACGGTTATTTGTAGTTTTATTGTATCTGTTCTATCAATATAGTTCCATGAATCGTGATGAATGTTTCATCACCCGTGCATAGTACGGGATTTCTGCTAGTTTCTATTTTAACCCAGGACAAATTTTAAGGCGAGAAAGAATATCTAATGGGGGGTCTATATATATTTTTTATATTATAGAACAAAAACACCAACAAAAGACTTGACATTGCTAACTTTAGCAACCTCCAAATGAATAACCAAACGGTGGTGTGACACCTTTTAATTATACAATTTTGGTTAGGACATCGAGATGCTCCAACAAACGGGTTGGGAGAGAAGTGGGGCTTCCAGAAGGTAGAGGGAGGGACAATAATGATACAGTCACAAACCTTCAGCCACAAACAGCCACAACCTGTGCACTGTTCACGCGGGCCCCACGTGGGGCCCCCCATTTTGCCCCACGAAAAAAAAAAAAAAAAAAAAACCGAAATTTTTCAAAATCCCCAAATCTGGGTTTGGCTGCCATTTTCGCCATTTTCGCGGGCAGACAAAGAAAACCAGAGAGCGAGAGAGAGAGAGAGAGGAGAGAGGAAGATCGACTCACGCCCAACCCGACCCACACTGCCCTTCACCGGCGACTCAACTCCGGCCACCACCACGACGCCCAGTCGAAGATCCATTACTGGTTTTGAAGGTGTACGGAGAGGACGAGACGACAAATAACGATCTCGTTTGACCCACTACTCAAGCGCCACCCAAACCACTTATCCAAGAAAAGCCAAAACATTTACGCAAATACCCAGCAAAGATCAATCGGCCTTCATTGATCTGAATGTCATCAGGTCCGTCCGACTTTCCCTCTCTGCTCAAGAACCCTAAAACTCTTTCGTGTTATTCTTTTGAAATTTATATTTTTTTGCTTTCTTTTACTGAAGCTGCAGTGCGTAAATTAATGGCGAGCGTATCGAGTTCTTTGTCCATGAAGCACGGGGGACTCTCTGTGTGGTGTCCTCAGAGTCGAATTCACCAGCCTTCTAGAAGCTTCGTCGTCGCTTCTTCATCTTCTTTCGCCAATGAGAATCGCGAGTGGGTAACAGTTCCTGATGAGTGAATGTGTGTATTTATGTCGTTTACGTTTAGTGGGATTTTTTTAGTGTTGGATTAAACATGCAGGTTTGTGATAGTTGGAGGTGGATATGCAGCTAGGACTTTTGTCGAGCACGGGATGGCCGATGGAAAGCTGTGTCTTGTATCAAAAGAGGTGACTTTGATTTCAAAATTTGGTGGTTGTTTTTCTTTTTTGGCAATTGCTAATTTGATGGAATTACTGAAATTGGGTTAGTGGGAATTGTGACTGTTTACTAGTATTAACATATGGATTTTGTTTGTTGTTGTGACAGGCATATGCACCTTATGAGCGGCCGGCTTTGACAAAAGCTTACTTGTTCCCTCCAGATAAAAAGCCGGCTCGTTTACCCGTTAGTTTAGTTTATCTTCAGTTTATCTTCGTACGCAAATTTCCACCATCTCATTATGTTTCCTGTTTTGACGAATGAATTCTTCTATTTTGGAGCTATTAATGTCAAGCATTGAGTGGATTACCATTGCTCTTCCAATGATTCTTTTGTAGAATGTACGTGAAATTATTATGTCTAGATCGTAAGCATATACACTCCAACAAACTCTCATAATTCTGAAGGGGCATCGATTTATTAAGATTTTATTGGTATGGTATGTTTGTTTGCCATGTGCACAATACATTGGATTATACACTTGGAAATTTGTGTTATGGTAGGGTTTTCATACATTTGTTGGGTCTGGTGGAGAAAGGCAGGCTCCTGAATGGTATAAACAGCAGGGCATTGAGGTATTGACCATTTTTTCCCTTTCTAAACTGTCTATTTGTCCTTCCCTTTTGCTCAATCATTACTTTCTTGTAAATAAACTACCCAAAAGAAATTCTTTGGAGGAGTTTGGACATTTCAATGGATGGTGATCATTCTTACTCTCAATGGTTTTATACTTAAATGCTGTAAAGAAAGATTGAACATAGTTATGGAAAGTTGATCCTGCTTGCTGACATGTTTCGAGATTCTGTTTTGGATAATCTTAATAATTACAACTTACAAAGATATTTTTCAACTAGTATGACAAAAAAACATATTGCTTCTATTGCCAAGGACGCCTAGCTTCTTAATGCACAAAATACAAGATTGATGCAAATAATTTTCCATCAGACAAGCTGACTTTGCAGTCCATTAGACAAACTGTTAAGATTGGATGAAATACAACTTGGCTTACTATTTTCAGGTTGTAGATGGAAATTGTTATCAATTCTGTATTCAGCCTCCTGATGCAAAGCTATGCAAGAGGGAGAGCACAAAGCAGTTCCACAACTCCAAAATCACATCATGTTGGCATCCGACAAGAAGTCTACGTGGCCAACTGGTGCCAATAAAGTGCAGATGAAGATTCATGCAATGAAGATTGATTTGCATTTCTTTTTTTGGTTAATGTTGTACCTGTACTCTTCAATGGGAAGAGGCAAAAACGTAGATCTTCCTTAGTAATGATGTAATGCAATTTCAATGGAAATGTAATGCACTTCTGTATTGAACCAAATGTTATAAAAATTGAGTATCAATTCAGTCAATATTTAATGTGATTGTAGATCAAATTATATGAATTGTGTTTGGTGTTATTGTTGACTGTCTGATGAGACGCGAAGACGTCGGGCTAGAAAAGAAAATAAAGGAGATGCTGTCAAATTTTTTTGAGAAAAACCTACTTTTTAGCATTCATTTTCAGCAGCCATAAACGAAAACCATTTCCACTTTAGACTAACAAGATAAACTAGTTATGGATTATTCTATCGCCTTGTTTTATGTTCTGGATTAGCAGTTGATTGTCTGATGAGACGCTAAGGCGTCGGGTATGCAACAAAATAGGGGAAATGCTGCCCAAATTTTTGCAAAAGTACCAACCTAAACTCAATTTTCTTCACTTTTATAGCAGTTTGAGCAACCTAAAGTGATTTTTCTGCACTTCTAAAGCAGTTTGAGCGAGTATAACTTCATTTTTATGCACTTTTATCGCCGTTTCAGCAACCTAAATCAGTTTCTGCACTTTTTATAGCAGTTTCTGCACTTTTATAGCAGTTTTCAGCAACCAAAAGTGATTTTTCTGCACTTCTACGGTAGTTTCAGCGAGTATAACTCCATTTTTATGCACTTTTATCGCCGTTTCAGCAACCTAAATCAGTTTCTGCACTTTTTATAGCAGTTTCTGCACTTATATAGCAGTTTTCAGCAACCAAAAGTGATTTTTCTGCACTTCTACGGTAGTTTCAGCGAGTATAACTCCATTTTTATGCACTTTTATCGCCGTTTCAGCAACCTAAAGTCAGTTTCTGCACTTTTTATAGCAGTTTCTGCACTTATATAGCAGTTTTCAGCAACCAAAAGTGATTTTTCTGCAGTTTCAGCAACCAAAACTATATTTTCTGCACTTTTTATAGCAGTTTCTGCACTTATAGAGCCGTTTTCACCGACCATAAGTGATTTTTCTGCACTTTAATAGCAATTTCAGCAACCTAAAGTCTATTTTCTACACTTTTAGTGCTATACGGATACGATACAACCAAGACTCGATACGGACACGACACAAAAGGTGTTGACATGATACAAACAAGACACGATACAAACAATACTCGATACAGACACGATACGATAAAAAAGAGATTAACATACATTCCATTAACAGCCACTTGAATACAATACAAAAACGATACGATAAAAAAAGAGCGTAAAATACATTCCATTAAGAAGACACGATACAGACACGATACGGTAAAAAAAAGAGTACAATACATTCCATTAACATTTCTAAAAAAAGAGTACAATACACGATACCAAGTGTTCTACTCTTTCTTATTATTCATTCCATTCATCATTCCTAAAAAACTTGGTTGAACACCTTGCCATTCTTGCAATTGACTTCCCATTAAACTTGAATGTGACGTTCCCCAACCTTGTGGCCCTCCTCTTATTGCACTCTGCATGGTCGGCATCAAGTTCGGTGGATTTTGGAAGTTATGGGCCATCATGTTTGGCCACATTAATGGTCCCATGTTTGGCCACATTAATGGCCCCATGTTTGCATAATTCTGCCATATAAAAAAAAATTAAACATAAATCAATACCAATAAATTAAGAGTGTAACAAGACAATACCAAACTCATTAATTAGTTACTTACATTGACATTTAAAACACTATCTTGTGTTGTAGCCACATTGACTACCGCATTATCTCCGCTCTCCTGAAATTAACAAATGATATTACTACGAATCACTCATTCATTATATCTATATGGCTATATTAACTAGCAAGAAAAAAAATGAATACAAAGTTTATACCTTAACTTGTTCGTTGGACACGGCAGCCTTCCCGACGGTCAAAGTTTTCTTCTTAACAGCTTCCCTTTTCTTCTTAACAGCTTTTTCCACATAACTTTGCTTCCTTTTACACGGCGGTCTCCCTTTTCGAGTAACGCTTTTAGGGTCAAGTATGTTCGTGCTTTGATTTGAAGGTATAACTCCATCTCCAAATGAAAGAGAATCAACTCTATCATCAACCATATTGCTTGCACAAACAACCTGGGTTTCAATCACCTGGGTTTCAATGAACTGCCGTTTGTACTCATGCCCCTGTGCCATCACCACATTATACCTCTCTTCATTGTTCTCCACCAAATCGGCAACCTCCTTATAGAGATTGCAAACGTTGTCATTCCGGCAAGCTTCAATGGTTTTTACGGATTTGTCGTAACTTATCCGAACATTAGTGTGCGACCTTTTCACATTTTTGCACCATCTTCTCAACACATACTTTTCTGGCACTTCGTGAATTCCCCTGAGCTGGTACACAAACAGTTGATGCTTACACATCATTCCTTTAGACTCAAATAGCCGGCAATTACAATGAGTTTCAGTTGTTTCACCGTTAAAATGAATTTTAAACGGTACACACTTCTGAAATTGGTCTTCTCCTTCTCCAACTGTGATCAACTCTTTCACCTCATATAACGTCACAACATCACCTTCAATGGTTTCACCTAAAGAACATACCATTTTTCCACAATATTGCACATGAAACTCTTTGACCTTGGTATGAGTGTAAGCACTTTGGAATTGCTTCTCCAACCCATCGTTAGTTATGCAAGGAATAAAAGTGTGCCAACTAGTGTGATCTTCTTGTTTTTCATTTTCCACCTTTTTCGTCAATGCATTTTCATATTGCTCGACGAATTGTTTCAAAGTCGTCGTTGAACTAATGTAACCATCAAAGTATGCATTCATACTCTCGCTTCGTTGTGTAGATGACATTCCCGCCCAAAACACATCTTTCACAAAAGCCGGCACCCACCGCTCCTTCTCCAAATACAACCCATGTAACCATGTGTTACTCTGAAGCTCATACTTTTTTATGAGCGCATCCCAAGCAGTCTCAAATTCTTCTACTGTCAATGAATCATAAACTGCGGAGCGAAAACGGTAACTAATTTTTTCATAAGCTTCATACCCTTTCAACTTTTCCGGCACCTTCTTCATAATATGCCATATGCACCATCGATGTCGGGTATTGGGGAATATATTCTCTATGGCATTCTTCATGGCGGCGCATTGATCGGTAATAATTGCATTCGGAGCACGACCCGACATGCATGTCAACCAATTCTTAAATAGCCAGGCAAATGACCCCGTATCTTCATGGGAGATAAGTCCACATCCCAATAATACCGAGCTACCATGATGATTGACGCCTACGAAAGGAGCAAAAGGCATGTCGTACCTGTTGACGAGGTATGTTGTGTCAAATGTCACAACGTCACCAAACTCCTTACAAGCTGCCCTACTCCTTGCGTCGGCCCAGAATACATTCCTTAATCGACCCTCTTCATTCAAATCCACTGCATAAAAGAAGTCTCCGTTGTCAGCTTGCATTCTCATGAAATATTGATTCATTGCCTCAGCATCTCCTTCCGTAAGTTGTAAACGTCGAACCTTATCCAAATAATTCCGGCAATCCCTCGGCAAATATGGAACCTTATCAGGTCCACCAGCTTCAATTTGAAGCGAGTCAATACTCTTATTCAACCTGATCCCAGCTTTGTCATTCATCACAAGAATCCTTTTGGTAGTTGAATCAAGTACCCTATTGCTCTTAAAAAATCTAGACTTTCCCGGACTTTGTTCATGATTGTGCTCCAAGATAACCCGACTTACCCTCTACTTTCTCTCCTGGGTTAAACAAATATTAAGGTGAGCCGGACATTCTGTTTTTGACTGTGGACGTGGCTTGGCAAGGTTGCTTCCTCTAACCCTTACCTTTCCACCTTTGCTACATTCAAAAACTACATGGATCAAGACTCCATCTTTTCCCTTTTTCGAAGTCCTTTTAGCCACTGCAAACCCCTTTTCTTTCGCAAATTTGGAGTAATACAAATAAGCATCGTCGGGGCTGTCGAATTCCATTCCCATCTTCGGTTCGTCAACTGTATCATCAGAATTCTCAATTGCCGCTTTACCATCACCACCCTCCTTTATTGGAGAATCATTTGTAACCTCTTCTTCTTCTACGCTGTCTCCACTCCATACCTCTTCCACTTCTTCGTCCCTTTCAATTTGGGAAGACATAGGACACATCACCGATGGTGGTGAAGGTAACTGAAACATCACCTGCAGATTAAAATTTAACAATAAGTGAGTATAATACGCGGAATATGATATGCACTCGTTAAGAATGTGTAGACTTGGTGATGAACATGCAAAGGCAGCCCATAACAGATTTTCACAAGCTTTTACTTGAAAGAGTAGTCTAATGTAATATGAGAGTAGTCTAATGTATTGTGGAATCTGTTGGAACAAGCTACAAATCACAGTTTTATGGAATCTGTTGGAACCATATTAATCCTATCAACACTAACAATTTCAAACACTTGATGTTTTATGGAATCTGGTGGAACCATATTAATCATTGCGACCATATTCAAAAATCACTTGATGTTTTCTCCTCTTTCTTTTTTTATGACAAAGGAACTACCCCATAAAGGTGGCCAATAATTGGACCCCACTGTAGAGCGCAAACCTCTGGCTGACCTAACAACAATCACGGCCCGGCAACCAGCTTCAACAGGTACTGGCCTTAATCGATATGACTCGAACCTTGCCCACATTAGAGCAAAACCAAGTGCTTTTCGCTAGGATAAGCCCCTGGGTGGTAAAAAAAATAACTTGATGTCGCAGCTTAATTAAATGCTCAAATTGCAACTCTTACATCATGTGTATCTAAATAGAGAATATATCCATTAATTATTACTGGAGTGTCCACGTAATTGTCACATGACATTGCTTTTAAAGATTTTTGTTTGATATCATCGTACAGCTAGCTGGAAATACATGATAAAGCGGACTATAGAAAGTTTGGTAATATTACAGAACAACTGCGTATATATACTAAAAGAATAACCAATTTGCACACAATACTGTTGGTGTATTCTCCAATAATCGTAGCTAGCTGGAAAGGGATGATAAAAATGGTATTTGTCTCTTCATATGTATGTGTATATATATATATATATATATATTCTCTTGATGTAGTAGTCAGTCATTCAACATAATTGAAATGCTATAATCATTATATAGCTGGAATATACGATTTTCATTGAATGATTTTCATGACTTTTTGTTGTTGGGTGAAGGATAAGAATCCTTCACCAAAAAAACCCAAAAAACCAGAGAGAGAGAGAGAGAGAGAGAGAGAGAGAGAGAGAGAGAGAGATACCCTGGTTTGGCGTCGAGAGATGGGTCGGTTTGAGTCGCCGGTGGTGGATTTGTCTCGTCCTCTCCGTACACCTTCAAAACCAGTAATGGATCTTCGACTGGCCGTCGTGGTGGTGGCCGGAGTTTCGTCGCAGGTGAAGGCCAGTGTGGGTCGGGTCGGGTGGGGCGTGGGTCGATCTACTTCTTCTCTCTCGCTCTCTCGCGCTCTGTGGTTTCTCTGCCCGCGAAAATGGCAGCAAACCCAGATTTGGGGATTTTGAAAAATTTCGTTTTTTTTTTTTTTTTTTTTTTTTTTTTTTTTTTTACGGGGTAAAGTGGGTGGGCCCCCGCGTGGGGCCCACGTGAACAGTGCAAGGTTGTGGCTGACTGTGGTTCACAGTTTGTGCCCGTATCATTATTGAGGGAAATAATATCAACATGGGTAAGGTGTAAGAACCGGAATGAATGGGCCCGTGTGCTCGTGTGGCTCCAGATGGCCATGTGAGTGGGTCTGGCGTGGGCCATCTAGATTTAAAAGCCCGGAAAGCGTATGGGTTAGCGCCGAATATTACGGGATTAAATGGGCCCCATCTCAACACTGCCGCGTTGGACGCTTCACACGTTGTGCGATGATTGGTTGCTTTTTCCCCAAACGATAGGAGAATCTGTGAACCAATCACAATAGTAGTATCTACTATCTTTTGCATAGAATTTGAACCCGCAATCACAAAGCGGTAAACATATGGGTACAGATGGGAGTGTCCAAAAAATGTACCAATCATGTTTGGGAACACACTTTTAGGTTCCACACGAGTGATCATAACTTACTGGTTATGTTAATGAATGAGAAACGGTGTGACTTTGGTTCGAGCACTTTTAACTGTCCGATTGAGCTGAAAGTTTGTGGGGCCACTCGGAAAAATGTTTTAAGAATAAAGAACGGTTTGGATCACTCGTGTGGGATCCAAAAGTGGATCCCCAAAAAACGAACGGTACATTTTCTGGACACTCCCGTCTGTACATGTAGTCGGGTCCATCACAAAGTATTAATAATGCCACGCAACCAGTAAGCCAACTGCTCTTAATGAAATTCGATCATAGCTAGTTCACAACCCATAACGTCCTTTCCGTGGGTCCATTTTAAGAGATCTTCCAATCCACTTACGGTTCCTCTAGTGCGTTCAATTGTGTTTTTTTTTTTTTTTTAATAATCTTTACTGTGATCTGAATCATTCGTTTTTTAAGAATATATTATGGGTATAAAAAATTATATTGATCAGACATTGATAGGCATGTAATTGAGACATAATAATCTTACAGTTCATCCTCTAAATCATACCGACATTCTTTTTGTAAAGTAAATGGTATCCAATCATACGACTACCAATGTTTTTATTTTTCGCATGAATAATGTAGTCAACATGTCCGGAAAAATGAACGATTTAGATAACAAATACAGATTATAAACGGCCAACAATCGGAGGCAGAACGGAAACCCTAATCCTCATCTAATCACAGTCACTCATTACGCCATAACTCGTGAATGATTCGACTGAAAGTTGTTCCCAACTAATAATTCTCTCTTTATTTTGTACTCTAGGAGATACAAAAGCAGAAAATATAGAAAATATATTCGCACTCAATTTTGCAAAAAGTTGTTAGGCTGTTATGTACGTGAATGAATTTTATCTGGATGCGTGTTTTAAATTATTTTTCAGGGTCATTCATGGGTGAGAGATTATTGGGTGCCCACACACTAAAGTGAGGGGAATATAGATATACTATTGAAGCATCCAATAATCATTCATTTCTGACTCATCAATTCTATTTTCGGCATTTTGTGTATAGATCATGCATGAACAAAATTAATTTGTTGCGTTTGTCGAACTCTCGTGATGTTACCATGTGTTGTTCCAAGAAACTGACTTATTCTTAAATTGATTTGTTAAATTTTACGAGATAAGTTATTCTTTTACAATACATTAACTCGAAAAGTCAATTTAAGCCCGTTCTTGATTTAAGTTAGTTTCTAGAACAAGTTTAAAAAGGTAGGATGAAAAAAATGGAAATTGATTATTCTATTTTTCTCACAAATCAAATACTCCTAGCTACTATCTGAATTGACCATCATCCCATTTTAAAAATATTCATACCCTTTCAAAAGTCGCAAAATAAATCTTGACACAATTCCCGTTCTACCCGTCTCCTTGAATTTAAGTTCAAATCTCAAAAGTACCCATGGGTGACTAAAGGGTATTTTGAAAAACAGTTTAATTCTTTGTTTGGTTGCTAGTTTTGAGATAAATTTTTGAAATAAAGAAGTTAAATAGGGTTGCGTAACTTGTCATCTTTAGTTAATTTTTTAAATACTTTTTTTTTTTTAACTTTTTGAATAGAGCTATATACATTCAAAAAGTAAAAACTAGATAAAAATCTTCTCAAATTGTGAAATTTGGGAAGATTAGAGATGAGAAGATTTTTAGAGATAAACTTTGGAAATACAACCACTATATCTTCTCAAATTGTGAATTTTTTTCAAAAGGGACAAAAAATTAGAGATGAGAAGTATAGCCAATTAGCGATATGGCTCCAAATAATTTATATATACCGCTATAAAAAAAAAAAAAACCACATATAATTGTAATTGAATTTCTTGTGCGGAATAATCAAGGAACGCGTAAACTGGTTTAGGCACCCTCAACCGCGTAACCAAAGAAAAAATTAGCGCAGAATCAAATTGTACAAAATGGAGGAGAATCTAAATCTTTACTTATTATTTTCCAGGGCTTGTCTTGTAGCAGGATACACTTGCATATTTTCTTGAGGAGAAAAAGAACAAAAAGTGTGAAAACAGATTGGATTTGCAGCAAATCTCGCACAGTGGTTGACTTCTCTGTGAGTTGAATTCCCACTGTTTCCCTCCTCCGGTAACAAAGCTCACATGAGAAACGAATGAGACGCACCAACTCCGAGACAGTGCTTGCTTCCTTCTTGGGTGTGGAAGCAGGAAAAAGTGAAAAATTACAATTTGACTATTTGATTCTAGGTGGACCCTACGGTAACCTTAGTCAAGCAAACATTATACAGAAAATCCAGGGGTACCGACCCCTGTATCGACCACGCACCGACCGGTTCCGGAAACCCACTTATGGGTCCCACACGGTCAATCCGAGCCGTCCAGAACAAAATGGGGTGATTTTGGATCGAGCACTTAGGATTAGAGCGTCCGATTGACGTGATTTTCGCGGGGACCCACTCGGAATTCGATTCTGGAATGAATGGACGGCTCAGATCGACTGTGTAGGACCCACAAGAGAGTCCCCGGCGCCGTCGGTGCGTGGTCGGTACCGTTTGTTTGGTACGGATAGAACGGTTCAACATTATACTAGTATGCTACTGAAAAAGGCAATTAGTGGTAACTCACAAGTGGAGATAAGCTGTTAAGGTCATGTTATTTAGAGAAAAATTTCTCGTAGATCTCTTAATTCCAGATCTCTTAATCCCGACATGATTAATTTATCTTTAGTGGAATTGGAGAGAGAAATAATCGAGTCCTACGTAAACTGCTAGGACACGTAACCATCTAACCAAAAATAATAATTGGAAGGTACATCCTAAGGTTTAATTACATAAAATGCCACTGAGCATCACTTGAGCCTCCTCCATAAGTAGACGTTCATCTTCCCCCTCCTTTTCCCCTAAACCCATCTCTCTCTCTCTCTCTAGGTGCCATTGTTCGTACATAGAGAAAAATGGGTGGCATTATTGTGGGCTGCATTGTGTCTTTTATTTCGATACTGCCACTAATTGAAGCAAGAATCCCAGGGGTTTTCACCGGCGGACAGTGGCAAAGCGCTCACGCCACCTTCTACGGTGGCAGCGACGCCTCTGGTACAATGGGTACGCATTCTCAACTCATTCTCACCCGAACTGTAATTTCAAGTCCAAACCTCATGCTACTTGTTCTGCTAGCAAGTGGACTTTTTTTACTCCAAAATTTCCGCATTTATCGTCAATGTGTGCGTAAATTGATCCGATCATCGTAACAACAAGAAGTCCTGCTAGCTAGTGTGATTAGTAGACTTTTTCCAAGAAGTGCAATTTTGTTTTATTGTACATTTTTTTGGCATGGTTGTAACCACACATGCACACATTTGCTTCTTACTATTAACTATTGAAAAAATTCATAACCTACGGCCCAAGCACCATGAGGTCCATGACAAGGCGTCCTGTTGTACACTAGGTGCATGGCACCATGCCATGCACTCCATTCAGCCGTCCGTTGCGAAAATATATGGCTCGAATCAAATCTAAGCAATAGCTCTCACATGGAGTTGAATTTGATCCATGTGAGAGCTATTGTTTAGATTTGATCCGAGCCATACATTTTCGCGACGAATGGCTGGATGAGCACATGGCACGATGTCATGCACCTAGTGCAGGTTAAGATCCCCCAATCCATGCACCATTGGCTTTTTCTTACTTCCATCTTAGATCAATCACATAACCATCTAACTCTATCCTCCCAATCTCTTTCCTCACCCTCGCAAATTTACTAATTTGTGACATTTTCACGCTTGCGTATCATGTGACTTTGGTTACATCACCACTAAAATGACCTCATTCTAATTGACTAGTTCGACATATCTCACACTTGTGCATTATGCCACTTAGGGGCGTTCCACTAACAAAAAACAATTTTTTCTAAAAATCAAGACAGATTATTCTCTCACAATACATTAATAAAAAACCGTGAGAAATTAATTAATTATAAAAACACCATTAGCGGAACACCCTTCATTTGCACCCTACCGAAATTCAACAGTCAATTATTACAATTACCAGATAGTAATTCACCTCTCTGTCTTTTCTCAAAAAGGAGGAGCATGTGGGTACGGCAACCTCTATAGCCAAGGATACGGCGTGAACACAGCCGCGTTAAGCACAGCACTCTTCAACAACGGCCTCAGCTGCGGCGCGTGCTTCGAGATCAAGTGCGCCAACGACCCAACTTGGTGCCACTCCGGTAGCCCCTCGATCTTCGTCACCGCCACCAACTTCTGCCCTCCAAACTACGCCCTCCCGAACGACAATGGCGGGTGGTGCAACCCTCCTCGGACCCACTTCGACCTCGCCATGCCCATGTTTCTTAAAATCGCCGGGTACCGTGCCGGAATCGTCCCCGTTGCTTACCGCCGGTAAATTGCGTTTCAATGCTTTTACTCTGTTTTTTCAGTAGGGCCGGGTCGTTTTCTTTGTCGTAGATCATGCTCTGTATTGGTCCTTGTGGACCAGATTTTCGTTGGGTATTTACTACTTTCTCACTTAACCGAAGGATCCATGATTTGTTCAATATTTACTGACAATGCCAGAAATCTTTTTCTTTGTGTCCTTTGGTTTAAAGATCCATAATTTTTTTTTAAAGATTATGGGCCCCCAAATTTATAGAGTGTTATACTAAATATACAAAAAATAAAAAAACACGATCATTTTATCGTCACAATGTACATGTTAGTATTTGTCTTGCTCTCTCTCACACACACACATATATATGGGGTGATTGGCCGACCCCTTTTCTCCTTTTCAACTTCTACTTTTCTAATTATGGGTGTTTGTGAGACAAAACTCGGAACTAATTTGCTTGCATGTTTTCCTTGTTTTCAACTAATCGTTTGGCAGAATTTACAACCAGAATTTGATTGCAGAAGAAACAATTAGTACTAATGTCATTGCTCTGCTTTTAAAAAAATTTATAGAATTTTCCAAAATATTTTCCATAAAGTGAAATTAGTGGCTCAAATTCACTTCAATTTGAGCCACTGATTTCACTTTTTGGGTAAAAGTTCTAGGTACGTAGCATTTTCCAAAAATTTAACCATATGGTTGGCGTTTTATTGAGAAATTGATTGAACCACAAAGGTCCCCCCTAATGTGCTCTGGAACGCATTAAAACAGGAGTAAATTTTTTGGTGGGACAATGATCCTTTTTCCACCAATGTCAAATTATTTATGGTCCAACCTTGCCAATCCCTACAGCATCCCACCCAAAAATCACGACCCACTTGTCACGCTAACAGAAAAGCATGTTGTCCTTAATGAACCAATCTAACCCCTGACTTTGCGATTTATTTACGCAGGGTGCCATGCCGGAAGCAAGGCGGGGTACGGTTCACAATTAACGGCTTCCGTTACTTCAACCTAGTCCTGATCACCAACGTCGCGGGTGCTGGTGATATCGTGAGGGTGAGCGTGAAAGGGTCCAGAACGGGCTGGATTGGCATGAGCCGGAACTGGGGCCAGAACTGGCAGTCCAACGCCGAGTTGGTGGGCCAGGCCCTTTCTTTTCGGGTCACCGGAAGCGATAGGCGGACCTCCACCTCATGGAACATTGTCCCGGCCCACTGGCAGTTTGGTCAAACCTTCACTGGAAAGAACTTCAGAGTTTGAAAACAAGATAGGGAAATTTCAGTGGGCGTAGTAGTTTCTTTGTTACTTTGTCTTTTTACCCTTTCCCCACCATCTTAATTTTAAGAGAACAAGTTATTTTCGCCGGTGGTGGAAACAAATGTTTCTTCTAAATCAATCACAGCGGTCCGTGTGATTGTGTATTACACAATCACATTGACTGCGCAATCACACGTGCAACTGAGATTGATTTGGAGGAAACATTTGTTTCCGCCGGTGGTGAAAATAATGTTTTCTCTAATTTTAACTGTTAACCAGCAGTTTGGTTGTTGGGTAATGTAAAGTAAATGTACTGTTTGTACAACTATGATTGTCCATAATGTCTACTTAATTGCATTAAGAAATTTGTTGAAATGATTGAAACCGTGTCAATAATAATGTCTGGTTCCATTAGCAATTTTTGCCGTTGACATTGCTCCTAATTCCCTGCCAAAAGCCGAACCATGATTGAGGTGGGATACTTATTACAATTTGTTGGTGCATACATTTGATGGATTTTGATGAAAATGGGTACAATGAATAGATGCTTTAAGGCACGTTAAAGAAGGTGTAGATATTCGCCCCCACCAATTCAATTTAATTTGGTGTGCATCGGGTTAACAGCGAATTTGACTTCAAGATGCAACAAAGTCCAATCCCAATCGACTGCGTCATGTACAAATTAACAAGAAGAAACGGAATTCCTTTGAATTTTATGAGCCTGCCAAAAATATACTTAGGAGACATTTTAGGGAGAGAGAACCATCAGAATCATTCTGATTATGTATCTGAACTAGTACATGCCCATGTCTGAAGGCACGATAAGCAATCGACCCACGTGCATGTACCCGTGCCCGTGCCAGGGCCTTTGCCATATCCGTGCTCATTCTTTATGGTCCTTCGAATTTCAGAGAGAGGGAAGGAGATGAGGTAGTATGAGAGAATGTGGTTTGAATTCCGAAATGAGTTTGAGAGAGAGAGAATGTGGTTTGAAATTTTGGGTGTGGTGGACCGGTGGAGGAAAAGAGTAGAGAGAGAGGGGGAGTGAGTTGGCAGAGAGAGGGATAAAATGTAATATGATGACTGAGACAAAAAATATGACTGAGACAAAAATTGCTCTGTATTGTAATATAGATTTGTAGAACCCCTTAGCTTTTATATAAGCATGGATCGTGACTGTTAGCTAAAAATTATTACCCTTTGATTTAAACCCAATAGTCACATTTTTTACACTAAAATTCAATGATCACGTTTATTCATGTAACCTATATAGATACACATTTTAGATTATAACCCTTAACAAATAATTACATTTAATATCCATTAAATATTTTAGAAATGTTCCAAAATAATTCAATGGTATCCAAGTAAAAAATGGATCCATGAACCGTACAAACGCTAACTGTTAACAAAATGGGTCCGGGAAGAGACCACAAATGGGCTAACTGGGCCGTCCAGTCTCTTTTCAGGTGGAAACAATTACCATTAAGGTCAAAAAACAAATATTTATTACCATTAAGGCTAATTACTCTTTTTTTGAGTTTAGGTTTAGGGTGTACTTTCTTGTTATAGAGTTTTAGTAGTTTATGTACTTTCATAGAGTATCCTAGGGTTTAGGTTTATGTACTTTCATAGAGTATTCTAGGGTTTAGGTTTAGGGTGCACTTTCCTATTATAGGGTTTTAGTGGTTTAGGCACTTTCATAGAATACCCTATAATTTAGGTCTAGACACTTTTATAGGGTACCATTGGATTACAGTTTATGGAGTTGATGAGAGAGAGAGAGTAGCTTCAGTTGCTTTGTTTCTTCTGTACCCATGTGAAGAAGGTGACTTTTAGTGATGCTTTTCAAAAAGCACGTTGGAGCGCACGGTGCACTACCTCTTGAAACAGGAGCGGCCTGTACTTTCCTTTTCCATGTACGGAAAAGGATCCTCTCCCCTCCAATTAGGAGACATCTGAAAAAGACCCACTGCATTTGCGTTGAATTGCATTGCAGTTTCCACAGGCATTGTGGCGGGGGAGCTAGCTAATATGTTCTTGTTCACATACATTTGAATGGGCTGCTCGCGGTTTGGATTAGATTGGATTCCTCTTAATTCAATTATAATCTACGAGTCACGGTTTTAAAAAAATACAACCGTGTCCGGACCAAAAATCTTACGATCCGGTTCCAATCCAACGGATCGGTTCTAGTTTTATCCACGGATTACATTCCATAACGTAAATAACAACTAGCAAGACAAAAAAAAAAAAAAAACACAAGAGCAGCAAGCAACCATATATAAAGCATTACATTAAACCACCATATTGGTTCCAAACGAATTTCCAATCCAACAAGCAAAAAAATAAGAATAAGTTTCTATTTTCAAATACTGGTAGTATCCATATAATAAATATTTGTGTCCAGACCGCAAGTCACGGTTTTCAAATTTTGAAATCCGTGTCAGAATCATTAATCCATAGTTCTAATCCAAAACGTACAGGTCAGCTCGGTATGGACCGGTTTCACGATTTACCGAATTTTTTGAGCAGCCCTATACGAGATATTAGCAAGCTGTCTTCCTCTATTCTTCATAATTTTGTTTAGAAAAGGTCATTGGATTCCTACGGTTAGGAAAAAGCAATACAAATTGTGCTTTGGATACCTAAACCGATTTGATTCTTCTTTCACTCCCATTTTTACATCAAAAGACTGCTGTATACAGAAGAAGAAGATTTTAGTTTAGACACATAAAGAGAGGAGTTATTTTCGAAAATCAGTAGCAAACCACAGTGGGATACAGGGCAGACGCAAGATTTTTTTTCTATATGTGGAGTCAAGAATAAGATTCTGCATATTTCATTTTTGGGGGCAAGATTTAGTGAATCGAGTGTAAGGTCTTGGGGCAAAATTACTCAAATTTCCAAAAATAAATGTACACATCGAAAGGAAATTTTAATCTAGCGGGGTCAGTTGACCCCCTTGCCTCTTCTTGGGTCTGTCCCTACTGGGAAACACCCATCCTATGACACAATACATTGTGCAAAGAAGAAGGATCTGTTCCTCTCCATACCCAATCCCGTCATATCCCTCCTATACTCTTAGTTTTTATCCACATCTTAGGCCAAAGATTTATGATCTAAACCGTTCACCTTCTAGAACACGTAGAGAACTATAGTTCCACAAAATTAGCAGCTGTAGCATGCTAAATCCAACTATCTGCTACTTAATCTGCTTTCCTAAACAACCCTTCTACCTGCACCGACCACGTACAGATGGCGTCGGGGAGGCCGTTGTGGGTCCCAACCGATCGATCCGATCCGTTCATTCTTCTCAAAATCAAATTCCGAGTAGGCCCACGCGAAAATCGAAGCAATCGGACGGCTGTATAAGCTCTATCCAAAATCACTATCGGTACGTCCCCGTCGGTGCAGAAGGAATTATCGTTTCCTAAAACAAAAATGAAAACGCACCGAAAACAAAAGAATAAAATTGCGACAAACAAAGTGGTGGTCCTCAATTATGTCCTAATCAATGCTTTTACGTCTAGTAACAGAAAGGTGAATAATCTTTTACGTCTAGTCACAGGAAGGAGAGATTATTTAATGCTCCAAAATAAGGTGGCAAATGGATGGGTTGGGTTGAGTTTGTGTGGGTTGGTATGGGTTATGAGTTGAATGAGGGTGGGTTGAATATGGGTTGAAAGTGAATGAGTTCGATATGGGTGGGTTGAATATGGGTCAAGCCAAACCCAACCCAACCCAACCCAAATTTTTTTTACAAAAAAAAAGAAGGAAAAGAGTATGTGCTGTTGTAATGAATATTCCACGTCCAGGGACAATATTCCATGTTGTACTCACTCCAGCTGGTTTCGGTTACCATCTAGACCCATATGGACAATTTCGCATAGCTAACCAATATGTTCTGTAACAAAAATTTGCACGACCCAATATATCTGCACTCTGCAAAATCCTCAATAAATAGAAATTGTCTTTAACTCCTCGCAAAAAAATTTTAAAAAACAAATTCAAAACTTAGAATTCCAACCATAAACTTCATTGTCGCCACCGTCGGTCCAGCAACCAGGAAGCGACGACAAAAAAAACTGTCACGAAACAGCAAAAACCAGGTCTTTTTTGTGATAGCAATTGACCGAACTCCAACCAGACTCCATACTTCACTTCTTCTTTGCAGCAAACTTTGTGACCTTAACACCTGATGGATCCTTCTTCTCTACGCTCTTGATAACTCCAACAGCAACTGTCTGGAATAACTTTTTAATTTTGGGTCCAACCCATTTTGAACCCATTTTAAACCCACATAAACCCATGTATATATGGGTTGATATGGGTTCACTCATTTATAACCCATATTTTAATATGGGTGGGTTGGATTGGGTTGGGTTTTGAGTGGGTGAATTTGGGTGGATTCATGGGTTGGGTTCAAAATTGCCACCTCTACTCCAGAACATGTCCCTACGGTGTGGTACTCGAGCCCTCTTTCGCCACGCATTCATGCAGGGGCATTGCATTGACGTAGGGTACATTAATGTGTGTTGATAGAGGAGCCTTGAGCACCAACACTAACGGCCCGTTTGGATGGCGTATTAGTTTTAGAGAGATTAAATACTAAAAGGGAGGATAAAATAGTCAGGGAGATTAAATAAGAATGGTGGACCCACAGTTAAGAAAGATGGATTAAATAGTCCATGATTTGGATGAGAGATAAAAAAAAAAAGGGGGATAAGGAGGGTGGACGATGTAAAATCATGTCAAAAGACTTTCTTGCCCTTGGTAATGCATATATTAAATTATGTATTTATATAATTATATAAATGCCAAAATTAATTGATTTTATACCATTCAATATTTAATTTGTAATACTTAATTGTAATATTTTTATTTTAAAAAACATTTTTAATTTTTGGTTTATTCAATTTTAATTAGCCATCCTATTAAAAAAATATCGTTATGATCCCACCCTATGTGGTTTGAATAGTTATGATTTCATCCTGTAAAAGGATATTAGGACGGTTATGCCCTTATTTGGTATTTAATTAGTATCTAATATATATTAATATTATATTCAATACTAATTTGTGCATCCTAACCTCCCTTAATTGATGTCATAAATTTGTAAACTAGAAGTTTCCACAAATCCTAACCTCCCTTAATTGGCGTCAATTAATATTATATTTTAGGGACCGGATCCGGAGACACAAGTTTTAACACAAGTTTTGAAACTCTATCTCAACCCTTGAAATCAAGGGCTGAGATTAGAATGCCCTCTCTCCTCCCACCCCATCTTTAACAGACGTTATGTATCTCTCTCTCCGTCTGCCATCGTTAACCAGAGAAGCCCTCATCTCAGGAACCTCCATCTCCGGCCGTCGCACACTCTCTCTCTCCCTCTATCTTTCGTTTCCCCATCCCTCTCTCTTCCACTCGCAACACACAGACAAGGGCATCGAATCAACTACTGCACTTCCTCCGCCGCTTCTCGACCGTACTATCTGTAAGTCCCTCTCTCTCTCTCTCTCTCTCTCTCTCCCCTTCCCCAAACCAGAAATAGCAAATTTTCGTTTTTTCTTCTGTTGAAGGCAAAAAATTAGGGCTTTTTGGTTCTATTTTTCTGCTTTTTTGGAAAAAAAAAAATTCTTCATTCTTCAAAAAATTAGTTCATTCTCGTTCAAAAGTTCTTCTTTTGAAGGGAAAAAATCAGGGCTATTCGATGTTCTTTTTTCAACAGTGTTATTTGTATTCTAAGAGCTCTCTGAAGGTGATTCTCTGTTTCTTCATTTTAAACTTGTTTAGGGCATCCTCATCAGACTCAACAAAAAAAATACCAAATTTAACCTCAAAAACACCTTTTATAAATTAGCAAGTCACTTATCAAAAAATTCACAAAATCAGACTATCTATCCAAACTTTACTATTTCCCTCAAGTCTCATAAAAAAAACCCATTTTCTTAAAATATTGTTCCCCAATTGGGGAGTTGTGCAAGTGGAGTACTTTAATGAATAAACAATTACTCCCTCCGTCCCAATTTAAATGTTCCCTACGGTTATGCGTGCCTTTTTAAAACTCTTGTAGTTTTTATTCTATAATGTATTATATATGCAATATGGATCTTATTTGATAGATCTCAATTAGTTCTATTAAACAAAAATTTTAAAAACTTTGAAAACATTACCAATAAAAAAATATAGATGTTTGAAAATGACACGGATATTCGTAGGGAGCATTTAAAATGGGACGGAGGGAGTATTAGAGAGAGAGAGAGAGAGAGAGAGAGAGAGAGAGAGAGAGAGAGAGAGAGAGAGAGAAAGAAAAAGAGTGGTGGGGCCGGCTGGACACCCCAGCAATTCACAACCCGTGAAAAGTTACTGTTCATAGACGAGAAACTATTAAATTATTGGGTAGCCCGTGAACAGTAACTTTACCCCAATACCGAGTTATTGTAGCAAAACTATAAATTTTGCAAATTAGCCAAATATTTGTTGAGGCTGATTTTGGGGTGTTTTTTCCACTTGGACTCAACAAAATAACCATTTGGCCAAAGTAGCAATCCTGATGAGGATGCTCTTATAATTTTGTTTGTCAGGAGCTACTAGCACTTCAACAAGGGCCAAGAACTATCTGAAGGTAATTTTGTTTGTTTTTCTTCTTTTGAAGGCAAAAAATTAGGCCTTTTATGTTTTCTGTTTTTGTTGAACAATCGAGCTGATTTACGGCTTCCAAATTGATTATTAATTACTTGTCGGCCTCGATTTTTGCAATTTTTTTTTACTGCTCTTGAATATTTAATGGCTTATAGAATTTTTTATGGCATATTGAAGGGTGAGCAATGGAAGAATCTTTTGAATTAGATGATTTGCATAATCCAAATAATGACATGGAAGGGTTAGAAATTGATGATTTTGAAGTAGATGATTTGCATAATCCAAATAACGACATGGAAGGGTTAGAAATTGATGATTTTGAAGTAGATGATGGGCATAATCCAAATAAGGATGTGGAAGGGTTAGAAGCACCGTCAATTGGGATGTCTTTTAAGACAATTGAAGAAGCACGAAAGTACTATGAAGATTATGGTCGACAAAATGGTTTTTGGATTCGTACTCGGACTTCATCCAAAGGAAAAAACCGGTCGAATGATGTGACTAGTATGCTATTTGTTTGCGCAAAAGAAGGAAAGTATGTTGCGAAGATTGAGAAGGATGGTGTGGAAGGGAATGATGAGAGAGAGGAAGATGACAAAGTGATATCGAAGAAAAGAAAAAGAAATTGTTCAACTGCTAGATGCGGATGCAACGCTCATTTGCGAATTAAGCTTGACAAATGGAGTCTGAAATGGAAAGTAACAGTTTTCAACGATGCTCACAATCACCTATTAGTGACTCCATCTAAGAGGATGAAAATGAAGTCAAACCGACACATGCCCAAAGCAGTTAAGGATTTGACCGAAGCATTTCATAGAGAAAATTTGAAAATTTCTAAAGTTGCTTCAATTTTTGGTGGTGAATACATGGGTTTTGATAATAGAGACTGCTATAATCACTTGAGGAATGTGAGGTATAGAGAGTTAGATGGCGGAGATGCACAATCAGTCCTCACCTATTTTAAAAACAAACAAGCATAGAATCCACAAGAAGAAAGCGGTGGGAAAAGGTGCTAGTATACAATCCGGAAGATTTAATAGCGGTATTGAGATGGCATTGAACAAGAAGAAAAGAAAGTGTAACTTAGGCAAAAACTTAGGACATGATAAAAGAACTTGTCCCGAGAATCCGATGAGTAAAACTTACAAAGGTAAATGAATTTTAATTTTTGTTGTTATAAATGTTCTTATTTGATTGGCATAAATAATCGTATTTTTCTTCATTCTCAATTTTCTTGCACAGCCTTAGAAGCCGAAGCACAAAATTCTGACAATGAGCAAGAGGTGACTTGATCAAAAGATGGTAATTCAAAAGTACTTTATTTCCCTTGCTCTCCTTTTTCTATAACAATTATGAGAAAGCTAAGCACCTATTTGCCCTGCTCTCTTTACAGCACTGGGTTGCATTTTGGATCACTGGGAAGAGACGTGCTTGTCCACAACAGTGAATAGGGAGAAAGAAGAATGGAGTCCAATCTATGGCGTTAGTTGGGAAGAATTAAGTTAGATGACGTCTTAATTAAGTTTCTTAGACCTAGGTTTTTGTCCAGGACTTAAAGTGGTTTTTTGTCTCTCACGTAAAGTTTGGTTTTTGTCCATGTGGTACATAATTTACTACCTCCCACTGCCATGACTTTAAGGAAGCTCCAATTAATTTAAGCTACAATTGATCTGCATAATGGAAAAGTATAATCCTGTGGGTGATTTTGGTTATTGATATGGCAAATATTGTATATTCAACTTTGTTGGATTCATTTTAGCTTCAATTCTGTTGTTAAAGAACACAGCTCATACGTTCAGCTAGAATAGAAAAAGGCTGGGGAATTCATAGCAAGTTAGTAGTCACTTGCCTTGAACAATTGCCATAATGCAAGTAAAAAAAATTATCCATTAACCATGAGCGTTTTTACAGCAATACTATAAGGCGTGCGAGACACCGATACAAAGCTTCAGTACTAATATTGACTCTAGTTTATACTTCACACTATACAATCATATGCTCATCAAACTCCCGAAATGGTTGATAAGAGGAGAACCAAAAAGAACAATAGTTGATACAAGTAAAAGATGCATAAAAGCTCCTATCTTGCAATTCAATTCTGGATTGTAGCTCCTGGACTCCTCATATTCTAATAATAGAAAATGCCACAAGCAGCCAGATGACAGAAGAAATATCACGGTGAGCTGCTCTGGCTTCTCTGCTCTTAAAGCACCTCTAACAACAGCTGCATTAGTCCACGATGCACCAGATGTAAAAATGTGATTTTTCTGCTAGTAGCTCCTGACAAACGAAATTATAAACAAGTTAAAAATGGAGAAACAAAGAATACCTTCAGAGAGCTCTTAGAATACAAATAACGCATTTGAAAATGGAAAACCAAAAAGCCCTAATTTTTGCCTTCAAAAGAAGATTTTTTTTTTCTTTCCAAAAAGCAAAAAAATAAAACAAAAAAGCCCTAATTTTTTTGCAATCAACAGAAGAAAAAACATAAATCAGCTATTGCTGGTTTGGGGAAGGAGAGAGAGAGAGAGAGAGAGAGAGAGAGAGAGAGAGAGAGAGAGAGAGAGAGAGAGAAAGAGGGACTTACAGATGGTATGGTCGAGAAGCGGCAGAGGAAGTGCAGTAGTTGATTCGATGCCCTTGTCTGTGTGTTGCGAGTGGAAGAGAGAGGGATGGGGAAACGAAGATGGAGAGAGAGAGAGAGAGAGAGAGAGAGAGAGAGAGCCAGAGATGGTCGCCGGAGAGATAGTTGCCGGAGATGGAGGTTCCTGGGATGAGGGCTTCTCTGGTTAACGATGGCAGACGGGGAGAGAGATACATAACATCTGTTAAAGATGGGGTGGGAGGAGAGAGGGCATTCTAATCTCAGCTCTTGATTTCAAGGGTTAAGATAGAGTGTCAAAACTTGTGTTAAAAGTTGTGTCTCCTGATCCGGTCCCTATATTTTATACTAATATATACTAAAAGAGTATCGAAATAGAATTTGAAATCAAACGATTGGGATTGTATATACATTCCTTATATATTCATATCATAATTAAAGAACGATGTATAGATGCTAATTGATTAGATGCCTACATATCCAAAAATGTTGTAACGTATTTAATTTTAAAACATGAACTTACCATGTAAACAAAATTAAGTTCACTTGCACTTTCCAAATATGATACTATATCTTCCACCTTAATATACTAATTTGTACATCCTAACCTCCCTTAATTGACGTCATAAATTTGTAAACCAGAAATTTTTCCACAAATCACGGGATACACATACAATTAGTTTTATCCTTGCCTTTAGTGTTTCATTTTTTTTATCAAGCCGATTCTCTCTCTCTCTCTCTCTCTCTCTCTCTCTCTCTCTGGTATTTTTGAAGAACCCTGACATTACTCTCATTTTCTCTCTAGATTGAGATGGTTAAACAAGGATGGCAGTGACAGAGTGCCCCCACCACCACGTAGCGGTGGTGGTTGGAGATCAAAGGCTGGAGATCGGAAGGGAAGAGCTCCATCACGTTTTAGCCGGAGAGTGTTCTGAAAGTTCTCTGCGGTGAGTGGAGTGGTGTCGGCATAGAGCTCCATCACGATTTGACCATGTGGTGCACCGCCGCCAAACTCGAAATCAATCGGTCTCGACGGCAATGGAAAAACCCAACGAGTAACCTTTTAACCTCGATCGATCTCACAATCTCGTTTGATTATTGTAATCTTTTGTTTTGTGTTGTATGGTGGTGGTGGGTTTCGGATCTTGTTAATGGCAGCAGTGTTTTTTTTTATTCAATGGTGGTTTATTTTCGATTCAAGGTTGGTGTTTTTCTTCGATGCAATAAAAATGGTAAATCAATAAACCATGTTCACATGCCTTTCTAACGATGGTTATTTCATACAGTGAATATGGTTTGTAGATTTACCATTTTGGTGATTGATATAGTAAAAGTGGTAAATAAATAAATCATGTTCACTGACACATGAACATGGTTGATTGATTTACCATATTGGGTGATTTGATACAATAAAATATGGTTCATTGGTTTAGGACTTCGGCACTTTGGTGATTCAGCAAAGTAAATATGGTACATTAATCTACCATATGTTTCATGGTTAATCTACCATTTTTTTTTTGGTGCATTAATCTGCCATTTTTTTGTGGTGCATTAGGTCAAAATGTCATGATTATTTATTTTTAATTTTGTTTGGAGATTTTAGGTGTGAGAAGATTAGAGAAGAGAGCATTAGGAAAAAAAAAATTACTAGAAAAGAGAGGGAGAGAGAGAGAGAGAGAGAGAGAGAGAGAGAGAGAGAGATAAATTAGGAAAGATTAGGAGAGAGAAAATATATAAGGAAAATCAGGAGAGAGAAAGGGTGTTTTGGGGTTTATTTGAATTTTAGGATGAAATCATAAATATTCAAATCTCATAGAACGAAATCATAATGATCTTTTTTGTACAGGACCCCTAATTAACTCTCCCTTTATTCTAAAGTATAAATTTTTTTAATTTTTTTGTATCGAATTAAAGATCTCTATTAATAGTTTAATTTGGTGCACACCAAAATAAAAATTATATCCGGAAGTACTTTATTTTGTAATCCAAAAAAAATTGCATAGGGGTAGGGAGGTAAATTGGGGAGCTAATCCCCCCTGACTAAACATAAGCACCCCTTCCCTTACTTATATTTATTGTGATGAAATCTTTACCTTAGGGCCGGTTGATGAAATGAATTGCTTGACGTCTTTCAAAAAAACTGGAAGATATCATAAAATATGTAACACCTACAGGAAATAGTTACTATTACTACATAAAAACAGGAGGTTCGGCTAAAACATTACAACTATAGCATTTAAATTAAAAGATAAAAAGTATCTTTCGCTAGAAGATCTACACTTCTATTTGCTTCCTTCCCTCTTCACGTGGAATATCTCCTGCACATGTCATTGGATCATGAGAGTCCTGCAATAACAAATCAGAGCGCTCAATGGATGAGACAAAAGTGTGGGCAAAACTGATATACTAATCTGTAATTTGGCTGGCTAGCATCCTTTTCCACTATCATATCGGTGACATCAAAATCTATCACCGGCCATTTTGCCTAGAATTGTTTGATCTCAAAAAAGTTGAGGTATACGTTAATTTTAGTACTCCTGCGTATTTTTTGAATAAGAAATTAACAAAACAAGGGGGAAACAACCATCATATGATTCCACAAAAGTGTGCTAAAAACAAGATGCGAAATATCGAAACAAAAAGCTTCACTGTGGGGGAGTCGATTCCGGGGTCAACCTTCCGTGAACCTCTTGAGTCGCCTGGGGCCTTTTGCCTAGCGCTCCATCCGAGCGCTCTTTCCTAGCCGAGGGGCTAGGATGAACCTTGCCTCGGGCCTTCGCCTAGCGCTCCATCCGAGCGCTCTTTGCCTAGCCGAGGGGCTAGGATGAACCTTGCCTAGGGCCTTCGCCTAGCGCTCCATCCGAGCGCTCTTTGCCTAGCCGAGGGGCTAGGATGAACCTCCGCCTGGGTCCTTAGTAAGTTCGCCTGAGAAGATGACCGGAGCCCTAGAAGCACGCCTGAGAAGGAGACCTGATTCCTTGGAGCACGCCGGAGAGGAGAACCTGCACAGGGGAGCAACCACGTTAGTGCCTTGCCCGGACGGCGGTGGTCCGGGAAGGCACTCCGATGGTAAAGTCAGCGACTGAGGGAGAAGTATAATGGAAGCAAGAGCTTCAGAGTGAGAGAGAGAGAGAGTGAGAGAGAAGGGTTGAACATTGTGAAAAACTAACCCCCCCTTCAGGTTGGGGGAGTATGCCTTTTATAGGCAAGGGGTTGGTTGGGCTCCGAGCCCTCCACGCGCCTCACGCGCCATCGGTTCCCTAGGCCAATCACATGGCCCGGACAGGGCGCTGCCTGCACCATGTCGCTTCGGATGACGTCGCTCCTGTCACCTGTCACGACTTTTGCAGCACGCCACCTGACATGCCGCCTGACACACGCCACCTGACATGCCGCCTGACACACGTCACCTGACACACGCCACCTAATATCACATCTGATATGTCAGGCACGCGTGATAGGGACCCTTCGGAACCCATCGGTTCGGGAAAGGGTGTTCGGTTCGGGAAAGAGCACTCGGATTGTCTGGGAGTGCTCGGATTGACAAGGGGTGCCTGGTTCGGCGGTTCGGCAAGGAGCGTCCGGATCGACAAGGGAGCCCGGTTCGGCCAAGGTGCCGATTCAGCAAGTAGTGCTCGGTTCGGCCAAAGGTGATCGTTTGGCCAAGGTGTCAGGTTCGGCCAAGGTGACCGTTCGGCAAAGTGACCGGTTCGGTCTGGCTGATGAGCCCAGCTAGCGCCTAGCGAATCAGTACGCCTAGTGGATAAGTCCTCCTAGCGGCTGAGGCTAGTATGGACGTTGGTCTGTTTAGGACCTTTGTAGAAATTGGGCCCCTACAATAGCCCCTCAACTTCTTCAGCCATCGCTCCGATGCTAGAGGAGTTGAACCTCTCATGACCCACCTGTCTAGCCTCTTAGCGGAATACCATGTTGACCCATCGGTCATGACATAGTTTGAGAAAAACATCCCTCTGACCCACCGGTCTAGCCTTCTAGCCGAACGCCACGTTGACCCATCGGTCGTGACATGGTTCGGGATAAACATCCCTCTGACCCACCGGTCTGGCCTTCTAGCCGAACGCCACGTTGACCCATCGGTCGTGACATGGACTTATGTTCCACCGAACGAGATCCGGGTGCCCTAGCGACCCACCGGTCTGATGCTAGGGACTTAATGTTCCATCGAACATAATTCTGGTGCCCTAGCGACCCACCGGTCTGATGCTAGGGACTTAATGTTCCATCGAACATGTCAAAGCGCCCTAGCGACCCACCGGTCTAGTGCTAGGGACTTGACTTTATTGAGTTCCTTTTGAGTGCTAGAGCGAGATCTTTAGTGTTGGTCTTCATGCCCTCTTGTCTAGGGTTTCCGTTCGACCCCTAGGGGGAACAATCTTCAACCCCTAGGAGGGGACTTCCTTCAGCCCCAGGAGGAGAGTGTTCTACCCCTAGGCGGGAGCGCTGTTCGGCCAACAGCTAGGCGAGAACATTGCTCAACCCCTAGGGGGAACTATCTTCAACCCCTAGGAGGGGACTTCCTTCAGCCCCAGGAGGGGAGTGTTCTACCCCTAGGCGGGAACGCTGTTCGGCCAACGGCTAGGCGGGAACATTGCTCAACCCCTAGGGGGAACCATTTTCAACCTTTCGGCAGGGATCTTCGGCGGCAACTTGGTTCGACCGCTAGGCGGGAACATCGTTCAACCCCTAGGGAGAACGGTCTTCAACCCCTCGGAGGGGACTTCCTTCAGCCCCAGGAGGGGAGTGTTCTACCCCTAGGCGGGAACACTGTTCGGCCAACGGCTAGGCGGGAACATTGCTCAACCCCTAGGGGGAACCATCTTCAACCCCTAGGAGGGGACTTCCTTCAGCTCCAGGAGGGGAGTGTTCTACCCCTAGGCGGGAGCGTTGCTCAACCCCTAGGGGGAACGGTCTTCAACCCCTCGGCGGAGATATTCCTTTAGCCCCAGGAGGGGAGTGTTCTACCCCTAGGCGGGAGCGTTGCTCAACCCCTAGGGGGAACGGTCTTCAACCCCTCGGCGGGGATCTTCCTTTAGCCCCAGGAGGGGAGTGTTCTACCCCTAGGCGGGAGCGTTGCTCGACCACTAGGGGGAACGGTCTTCAAGCCCTCGGCGGGGATCTTCCTTTAGCCCCAGGAGGGGAGTGTTCTACCCCTAGGCGGGAGCGTTGCTCGACCCCTAGGGGGAACGGTCTTCAACCCCTCGGCGGGGATCTTCCTTTAGCCCCAGGAGGGGAGTGTTCTACCCCTAGGCGGGAGCGTTGCTCAACCCCTAGGGGGAACGGTCTTCAACCCCTCGGCGGGGATCTTCCTTTAGCCCCAGGAGGGGAGTGTTCTACCCCTAGGCGGGAGCGTTGCTCGACCACTAGGGGGAACGGTCTTCAAGCCCTCGGCGGGGATCTTCCTTTAGCCCCAGGAGGGGAGTGTTCTACCCCTAGGCGGGAGCGTTGCTCGACCCCTAGGGGGAACGGTCTTCAACCCCTCGGCGGGGATCTTCCTTTAGCCCCAGGAGGGGAGTGTTCTACCCCTAGGCGGGAGCATTGCTCGACCCCTAGGGGGAACGGTCTTCAACCCCTCGGCGGGGATCTTCCTTTAGCCCCAGGAGGGGAGTGTTCTACCCCTAGGCGGGAGCGTTGCTCGACCCCTAGGGGGAACGGTCTTCAACCCCTCGGCGGGGATCTTCCTTTAGCCCCAGGAGGGGAGTGTTTTACCCCTAGGCGGGAGCGTTGCTCGGCCAACGGCTAGGCGGGAACATTGCTCAACCCCTAGGGGGAACCATTTTCAACCTTTCGGCAGGGATCTTCGGCGGCAACTTGGTTCGACCGCTAGGCGGGAACATCGTTCAACCCCTAGGGGGAACGGTCTTCAACCCCTCAGAGGGGACTTCCTTCAGCCCCAGGAGGAGAATGTTCTACCCCTAGGTGGGAGTGCTGCTCAACCCCTAGGGGGAACTATCTACAACCCCTAGGAGGGGACTTCCTTCAGCCCCAGGAGGGGAGTGTTCAACCCCTAGGCGGGAGCGCTGTTCGGCCAACGGCTAGGCGGGAACATTGCTCAACCCCTAGGGGGAACCATTTTGACTTAGAACTCAAGCCGCCTTGTGTTTGTGTGATTGAACTGCCAAGGAGAACAACTTATCCACCCATTTCGGAACAAATAGAGGTGAGGTTCTACGGAGGTGTTGAGAGTAGGTGAATCGAAAACCACCATGAAGAGATGTTGGGAAAGACCTATGTCCCCAGCGGAGTCGCCAATTGTGGGGGAGTCGATTCCGGGGTCAACCTTCCGTGAACCTCTTGAGTCGCCTGGGGCCTTTTGCCTAGCGCTCCATCCGAGCGCTCTTTCCTAGCCGAGGGGCTAGGATGAACCTTGCCTCGGGCCTTCGCCTAGCGCTCCATCCGAGCGCTCTTTGCCTAGCCGAGGGGCTAGGATGAACCTTGCCTAGGGCCTTCGCCTAGCGCTCCATCCGAGCGCTCTTTGCCTAGCCGAGGGGCTAGGATGAACCTTGCCTAGGGCCTTCGCCTAGCGCTCCATCCGAGCGCTCTTTGCCTAGCCGAGGGGCTAGGATGAACCTCCGCCTGGGTCCTTAGTAAGTTCGCCTGAGAAGATGACCGGAGCCCTAGAAGCACGCCTGAGAAGGAGACCTGATTCCTTGGAGCACGCCGGAGAGGAGAACCTGCACAGGGGAGCAACCACGTTAGTGCCTTGCCCGGACGGCGGTGGTCCGGGAAGGCACTCCGATGGTAAAGTCAGCGACTGAGGGAGAAGTATAATGGAAGCAAGAGCTTCAGAGTGAGAGAGAGAGAGAGAGTGAGAGAGAAGGGTTGAACATTGTGAAAAACTAACCCCCCCTTCAGGTTGGGGGAGTATGCCTTTTATAGGCAAGGGGTTGGTTGGGCTCCGAGCCCTCCACGCGCCTCACGCGCCATCGGTTCCCTAGGCCAATCACGTGGCCCGGACAGGGCGCTGCCTGCACCATGTCGCTTCGGATGACGTCGCTCCTGTCACCTGTCACGACTTTTGCAGCACGCCACCTGACATGCCGCCTGACACACGTCACCTGACACACGCCACCTAATATCACATCTGATATGTCAGGCACGCGTGATAGGGACCCTTCGGAACCCATCGGTTCGGGAAAGGGTGTTCGGTTCGGGAAAGAGCACTCGGATTGTCTGGGAGTGCTCGGATTGACAAGGGGTGCCTGGTTCGGCGGTTCGGCAAGGAGCGTCCGGATCGACAAGGGAGCCCGGTTCGGCCAAGGTGCCGGTTCGGCAAGTAGTGCTCGGTTCGGCCAAAGGTGATCGTTCGGCCAAGGTGTCAGGTTCGGCCAAGGTGACCGTTCGGCAAAGTGACCGGTTCGGTCTGGCTGATGAGCCCAGCTAGCGCCTAGCGAATCAGTACGCCTAGTGGATAAGTCCTCCTAGCGGCTGAGGCTAGTATGGACGTTGGTCTGTTTAGGACCTTTGTAGAAATTGGGCCCCTACATTCACCATTAGCTGCTAGTCTGCTACTGCATTCTCCTTACCCCCAACAAAAGTCGAAGCACCAACCATCAGAAGAAGACCACGTCAAGAACGAGCTTTTCTCTTATGTTTATACAAATTCAACTGTTTTCAGCAGGTGTCAATTTCATTCATGGCGTTGGTCAATAGGACTTTTTGTAGTGACATTAGACCGTCTTCAACCATGCTTCATTTCACTCCTTCTCCTTCAAAATGAAGATCATTTTTCGTCCTTCATATATGGAGGCAATGGTTTAAAAACAGAATAGACTGGCCAATTCAACCGGGAACCGGTCAAGGCCGGTCCTCACTAACCCCAACCCACTACTACTCTATTTGTTTTGACCTAAAATATTTTTTGGGGTAAAATATTTTTCATGTAAAACAATCTCGTCAAAAATAACTTTTTTCATTTATGTTTTCCGATGAATGCATTTAAGATAGAGCAAAATGCCACAATCTCCTAGAGCAACCACTACCACATGTGGAGAGAGAGAGAGAGAGATGGTTGCATTTAAGATATAGAGTTCTTCGCTCTAGCGTGTGTTCGCCTTTTGGGGGAGAAGAAAGAATATCCAGAAGCTTGAGGAGACTATAATTATGAGTCGGAAACGTCACATGTTTCTCTCTCTCGAGAGAGAGTTGGTTGAATTCATTGAGGAAAGTAACTTACGGAAGTTTTAGATAAAAGTCATTTTATGTCTCTTGGCGCAAATTTTTTATGTCCAAATACATTTCAAAAACCGGCTGAATTACTGAGAATCGGTAAATTCGAACCGTCAAACTGCCGAACCATTTGACCCATTTCCAAGTCAGTTGAACCGGGACGTTTTAAAATTTGAACTAGCCTGCAAACGGAAAACTTTCCAACCGCCTCATTAATGCCTAACAACAGGCATTGGAAACTGAGACCTATTTTCGTTTAGAATCCGGGGGTGCTTGTGCACGGTGCCACGCACTCCTTGGCCGTCCGATCATGTTTTGGACAATTCAAATGTATTTTTTTATTTTTTACAAGTAAAAATATATCAAAATTAAATTAAAATTACCGAACACATCAAAACATTCGAAAACACAATTGAATAGCCAGGGGATGCCCGAAAATCAATCGGACAGCCAAGGGGTCCCCCGGTCCAAACACAATCAAAGGACCAAGGGGTCCCCCGGTCCGCGCCCCCCCCCCCCCCCCCCCCAGCAAATAAGCTATTTGGCTTTTTTGAGAGAAATCAAAAAAGTAAAAAATTATAATCCAAACTCAAACTTTTTCCAATAATTTTTATCAAAAAGTTTAAGTTTGGACCATAATATTTTGCTTTCCAGAATAGGCCTAATTTTAGACCACTTCATGCGGACCCATAACATTTCCTTGGCCTTCTCAAGGGTTTATAATGCAAGTGTTTCGCACAAAGGGTATTTTCTACCGATGTGGGACTACCAAAAAAGAACACAGCAAACTATCCCTTGGCCTTTACTCCAAATTAAACTTTAGATTATAAATCTATGTTTTTATATTCTAATTTTTAGTTAGCTTTACACTACTACATATATTTTCAACATGGTTATGATATTCCAGTTGGACCGCGGTTAAACCGGTGAGCCGTCTCTTCTCCGGTTCACTCACCGGTCTGGTTTTAAAAGCATTGTATGGAGGTACTTCAATACTGAAAAAAATTGTAGCAAAAAACTTTCTGACCATTTTTGTTAGAGGGAAATTTTATTGAGAAACAAAAACAAAAACTTGTATCGTAGACCAAATTAACCATGAATAATCTCTGAGGAACATGCTACAAGAATAAATTACAACGAAGTAAAAATGAAATCTTACCTGGAGAAAATTTACTGTTGAGGTCCAAATCCGATCAGCCTTCTTTTTCTTTTTTTTCTGTCTTCTTTTTTTTCTTTTTTGGCTTATTCAATTTTATTTATTTAATTACTCATTTAATTTGGTTTATTCAAAGTACATTTGCAAGTAAATTATTTTCTTAAATTTGCATTTAAATTTCACTTTATATTTAGAAACTTTATATTATTTTAATTAGTTAATTAAGTTGTCTTAACAATGAATAATAAATAAAAAAACTTCTAAAAGTGAATAATAATATTACAATCACGTTTTAAAGTGAATAAATATTACAATCACGTTGACAAGTGGTCAGCCCTAATCAATATTGCCTCCAAATTGTGGTGGTCCCGGCACGACACCCAGTACCTCGAACCACGAATCAAGACGTGTGTCATAACTTAAAGCCCATCCTTTAGCTTCAATCGATGCATTATTCCACCACCACATTGGGATGGGTGGTACAGGGTGATTGGGGCGCAAAAAAAGTTGTACAAAGTGACTGTTAATACGGGCAATAGCTATTTCATTGCGCTGTCGGACTGGAACTGGACGGGATCTCAAGGGCAAGTGAGTAAAACAACCTCCAACATTCGCGTCAAATGTGTGTAGTACAATGTTGTACCGTGATGCGATGACTACCCCCAAACTCATACAGTCCATCCATTTTGTATATGGAGCTGTAGGCATCCAACATCTCAGTGACTCTAGTATCTCATCTGCCCTATTTTGTTCTAGATATACTGCATTGTAGAGATATCTATTCTGAATAATTTCTTCGATAAGATCATGTCGTACTTGAGCCCAATCCTCCTCACTGTCATAGATTTGCGCGGCTATCGCCTTGAATCCACAATGACCATCAGCTTTGACGTCTACAGTGTGGGACATATACTGCTGAAATTGCCAAGGTAAATGCTGAATGTAGTGGTTGTGCTCCCTCTCCCTATCCGCTGTCTCCCTTCCTGCATTTATCGCTTTCCCTTTCCCTTTCTCTCTCAA
This sequence comes from Vaccinium vitis-idaea, assembly GCA_963854785.1. Classification (NCBI taxonomy): domain Eukaryota; kingdom Viridiplantae; phylum Streptophyta; class Magnoliopsida; order Ericales; family Ericaceae; genus Vaccinium; species Vaccinium vitis-idaea. Next base: position 31,004,187 of record OY978223.1, on the reverse strand, counting down.
TGTAGATGCAGCTCTGGATGTTGAAGTAGATTTTTCTGTGCAAGAAGGTATCCGTCTTCCACTCTGCTCAGCTTTTCCGGCAGGTCGACCTTTGTGTTCTGTATTATACGATGGCCCTAGAACACTGCTGTTAGATGGATCTGCCATATCAACAAACCTGCCTATCATAATACCTTACCACGTGTGAAGTAGTAGAAGAATGAGTAATATAAATAGATAAGGCATTGGGGGGGCAATGATCAAAGATAAGTCTCATAAGGAACACGTGGTAACACATTGGGGGGGCCAGGATCAAAGATAGGTCTGATAAGGAACACGTGGTAAGGCATTGGGGGGGGGGGGGGGGGGTCAGGATCAAAGATAAGTCTCATAAGGAACACGTGGTAACACATTGGGGGGCCAGGATCAAAGATAGGTCTAATAAGGAACACGTGGTAAGGCATTGGGGGGGCCAGGATCAAAGATAGGTCTGATAAGGAACATGTGGTAAGGCATTGGGGGGGCCAGGATCAAAGTAATCAAGTAAATGAGAAATAAAGTAATTAAAAAATGAAGTAAATAAACAATATTTAATAAATAAAAGAGAAAAAAAAGAAGAAGATATTAGAGCATATTATAAAAATATATATAAAGAACAAGAAGATTTATTAGATATTAGAAAAACAAGATATTAAATAATTAAAAAAGAGAAATAACATATTAGAGATTTCTAAAAAGATAGAAGAGAAAAAATATATTAATAAAAGATATAAATAAATATTTAAATCAATTAAATGAATTAAATAAAAAAACTATATAAAACAAAATAAATGAATTAAATAATTAAATGAATTAATATAAAGAAATTAGTTAACCAAATAAAAGAAATAAAGAAATAAATTAATATTAATAATAGAAAAAAGATATTAATAAAAGATATAAATAAATATTTAAATAAAAGAAATGAATTAAATAAAAAAAACTAAAAAAAACAAAATAAATGAATTAAATAATTAAATGAATTAATATAAAGAAATTAGTTAACCAAATAAAAGAAATAAAGAAATAAATTAATATTAATAATAGAAAAAAGATATTAATAAAAGATATAAATAAATATTTAAATAAAAGAAATGAATTAAATAAAAAAAACTAAATAAAACAAAATAAATGAATAAAGTAATATTAATAATAAGGTTATAGTAATTAAAGGAAGAGAGAGGGGTAAAATGGTAAAATGGTAAATAGTAATATTTAAATAAAAGAATAAAATTCGGATAATAAGAAATGGTAGTCCTCAATGATGTCCTGATCACTACGTTTATGTCTAGTCATCGTAAAAGGGAGAGATTAAAAGTGAACCCCGAAAACAGTCGTGATTTTCAGTACCAAAAGTCGTAGAAGGGAGAGATTAAAAGTGAACCCCGAAAACCGTCGTGATTTTCGGTACCCAAAACCTTTGGTACCCTTAGCATTATTGCTAAATAACGTTCACATAGTTAGGGAAATCATATAGTTTCGAGTACAAACTAGAGGCAATATCAAGATGTAAAGTCTACAGGGGCCATTCTAGATGCAATATAGGCTCAGCCCAAGCTCGCGGTCTATGCGTATCAGAAGCCAATATGAACAGAAGATCATTTGGATCTCAATAAAGTTTAAGGTGAATTTTATACATATTTTGCGTCGGAAATAAAGCACAGGGAAACAGCCATCCTACAATCCACAAAAGAGCGCCAAAAACAAGATTCGCGAAATCAAAACAGAAATCTTCAGATTTAGCAGCTGCGCGACCCAGATAGTCTGCTACTGACTTTTTCTTTCCCCTCCCCAAAATTCTAAGTACCAACCATCAAAAGAAGACCACTTCAAGAATTAGCGTTTCTCCTTCGCTTGTACAATTTCAACTGTTTCAGCAAGTGAGATACTCCTTCCTTTAAAGTTACCTTCCTGTCTTCCTTAAAATTCCATAGTTCATGCACGGGATAACGTCCACTTGGATTGTAATTGTTCATCTCAATCAGGGCTTTTGTAACCGCGTCATATACTTCATTGCCAAGCTCTTCCTTCAAAGTTTTCAGTTTCTCATCCTCCTCGTCGATCAATTCCTGACCAGTATACCATATGATATAAACAGTACAATAATGGAAAGCTAAAAAGGCCGGGCCTTTTCTACTTCAAAAACATGTTAATCGTTACAAAATCTTATGGATGTCTATGAGACCATCCAATCTCGTTCAAATGCCCACAATGATGATTGTACATGCATAGGCAGTGTAAACGGAAGAATGTAGCAAATACATATTAATGCACAGAATACCTTATGGTCTCCTCCCGTACGGATGACCTTAAAAGGATGCCAGCCGGGATCCCTCAGATTATCCTCCCACAATGAACATAACTCTACAGCTTTCTCATCTGTTCCTTCACCTTCATATTTTCTCCTGGTTGACACTTTGCCATCAGTGGCTCTGTCGGCTGCTGGTCTCTTTATTGCACTTTGGAAGGGCTTACTATCAAGCTCTCCCATTCTCTTGACACCAATGTAAGCCTGGCTGTCCAAGAAACCCTAGAGTGAAAGAAAAGTATATATCAATCAGGCATTCAAGGACTTCTGTTCAAATTGTTGGAAAACAACTGAAACCACCACAACTCCAAAAAGTACAGGTCCAAATAAGGTTTCCAAGTGAACCAATGCACACATTTCAAAGATTCCAACATTATAAATCCTTCAACTAACATAAGTTGCTTATTAACCTACAGGGGACGCTTTTAAATATGTCAAGTGCACTTTTTGGACACTAGGATTGCTTGCAATGCAATTGTGTTCCACTAGTGATTACTCATCCACCTAAGAAGCATGACCATTAACTGATTTTACTCTGTAATCAAGGCAACAACCAACAAGGGTTGAATTTCATAAAAAGTGCTTGTGTTTCTTTGTGACACTAAATTCTTCTTCTTGAAGAAAACAAGGAGTAATACAGGAATTATTGACATGTAGTCGAGTCAAAATATATCTGGGATCTTCCGTCATATAGGTTAATAAAAGTATCTAATACCTGTCACAGCCGCTGATCCACTACCCGAATACTGGAATCCAAAAAAACACGTGTTGCTTTCAAAAGAAAGTAGTTGCACCATTCAAGTTCTCAATGGAAAGGATACCATAGAAAAACAAGAAAGGTCTAACAAATTCATGGGCAAGTAAACCAAAAGAATATTATATAAGGAAGAGAAGGAAACCAGTGAGAATTAGTAAGTGTATTAAGCAATTCCTTTGGCAACGACTGCGCTAATTCAAACAGATTCCCTAAAGCCACTAGATTTTTTGTCTATTGACAACTACAAGGAAGTCTTTATTGTTGTTGGATTCAGGGCGACTGCAAATGCAAAGAGACTAAAGAAACTATCCGCATAAAGACTGTGCGATCAAACTATTCATGTTTGATATTTTAACGAAATACTCTACTTGAGCAAATTCATATAACTGCCCCAACCAAATAAAAGGAAAACTTGTTTAGAAATCTTGTTGATTGTGCTCTGCTTCTGCTCTCTAGACCTCCTGCTACCGAAATGGTACTATTGCACTAATAAATTTCATTCAACCCATGGAGAGCAATCAAAAGGCACTAAATGGCCATTTCCAAAGTTCATTTATCAATATTCTCGAGTTTTCTAAGACTACATCAGATCAAGTCTTACCATGAGAACATAATATCACTTACGTTAATTAACTCTTTGCGGGCTTCTTGCAACTCATCGTTGCTCTTCAGTTCCTTCACTGTAAGAACGCTATTGAGCGATTCCAGATGTTCAATATATTTGTCCTTCTCTTTTTTATATTGGTGAATCACTTTCTTGTTCTGGAGTTCCGCCTCACCATCAATCTTGTCCTTGAGCCCCACTTCCCCATCCTCATCGAACTCTCTAATGACTTTTAGCGCCAACTCTAGTGCCTTCTTGGAATCAAGTTTCTTCTGCAGTTCAGCAACCTTTCTATGGAGCTTTTCCTTCTCAATCTGCCATAGAAAGCCCCAATACGTTACAAAATAGTCAAATTAGTAAAATTCAGCTACATAATTCTCCTTTTACTTACATAATAAATTATGCAAAACAGGCATATTACCTTTCGTTCTCCTGCCAACCTTAAAGCATTTTCAAGATTCTTCTGCAGTTCAGTAATCCTGTTATGGAGCTCTTCTTTTTCTATCTGCCATGGAAACTCATAATAGATCATGCAATGGTTAATTAGTTGAATTCAGCTACAAAATTGGCATTTTACTTGACATAATGAACAATAGAAAACAGGTCATATTACCTTTTGTTCTCCTGCCAACGCTAAAGCATCTGCCAAGTTCTTCTCCAGTTCAGCAATCCTACTATGGAGCTCTTCATTTTCTTTCTGCCATAGGAACTCACAGTAAATCATGCAAAGATCAAATTAGTACCCTCAACAACCCAATTGTCACTCCACTAAAATAGTTTAAAACAGGGCACACTACCTTTCGTTCTTCTGCCAACCTTGAAGCATTTTCAGCTTCTCTAGTTTTCGAAACAAATGCTCTCGCAGTCTGGAACCAAAACAAATTTCGTGCAAATTAATACCCAAAACTGTCCACGGTGGTTATATTTCACAGAAAATGCCACTCCATAGGTAATCAATTACATAAAAAAAAATATCATCAATTAAAGTAGTAAAAGTCTAGTACCTCTTCACTCTTAGAGTCGATCTTCCTTCTCTCCTCCTCCAACTCTTTTTCCCGATTCCTAATATCCTCGTGATACGCTTCTAAATGCATTGCTATCTTTTCAATCTTTACCAGTTCACTCACTGCACTGTTTGTCATCTTCCTTACATCTAGTTCAAAATAAGTTCCACAAAACAAAACAAGAACAACAACACCCATTGTGAATAAAATGGTATTGAAACAAATCCAGAAGACTGAAAAAGAATAATAAATTAATCGCGCACCGTGGACAAGGTTCGGGAAATCCCCAGAGAAGGGCTCTTCTGCAACTTTTCCCTCCTCAGTAGTATGAGTAACCATTGCAGATTCTGAAAAGCGAACGACCACAAACAAAAACACTATAAGTTCATATTCTCAAGGCTATTTAGAAATTCATACTATTACTGAAACAATGAACATCATTTGTTTGCGTTTAAATTTTCACACAGACCTTCAACAAATAACCAAAATCTAGGTCATGAACTAGAATTTTGTTCCTTTCCACCATGTTTATTTACCGAAACCCTCCATAAAAGGAAAAAGGAACCCAACGAAGACAGGAAAATGTCCATTTTAAGCTGTTTGAGGCAGAACTAACAAACCCATTGTCTCATTCATGGCGTTGATCAATAGGAATTTTTGCAGAGACCGTATGCTTTCTTTCGCAGCTTAGAAAAAAACGAAAAAAAAATAAGAGAAAACATTCTTTCTAGCGCCAGTGGAAACAAATGTTTCTTCCAAATCAATCACAACGGTCTATTGTAATAAAACACAATCACACGGACGACTGACTGTGATTGATTGATTTAGAGGAAACATTTATTTTCACCACCTGCGAAATAAGTTATTCTCAAAAAAGAAACCTAAATCGTAGACCAGAAACCATGAAATTTTTATTTTTATTCTTTATTTGTCATTCCTAATCTATTACATGAGATGAGATGAGAAATGAAACTCAGTCCCAGAGAAATACAGTGTGAGATATGCAAAAACTCTACAGCATGAAGCTAGGCAAACCATGAAACATAGTGGACCATAATACAAGAAGAAAATGAAAATGGTAGTGAAACCTCACCTGGAGATCTGAAAAAGAAAAAACTCACCTGGAGATCAAAATATTTGTTCCTTCGATATTTTACTCTCAATTCTACCGCTGTTTCTGATGCCTCAATAGTACAGGACCCTTCTACAGACTGCGATTGAACGATGCAAGACCAGCCACGTACTTAAGGAGTACTAGTAACTGGGGTGCTTTGGCAAAAAGGATTCACTTGGATAATTTTGAATTTTTTCAAATTTGTTAGTTTTACATTGATTTTTTTAGAATTATTGTTTTTTTTTTTGACGAAAGGGTATCTAAAAAGTAAAAAATTATGCTCAAAATTATTAAAAAGTTAAGTGAAGACAAAAATAATCCAAATTTTTGCGGATTATTGGATTATTTTTTTCTTTATTCACAAAAATTCAAGTTTGATTTATAGTAATTTTTTAGTTTTTAGATTTCTTTTGTTGAGACTAACCAATAATCCACAAAAATTCTACGCAATACTAACAATTGCAAAATTTTTTTAATAAGGATAAAAAAAATAATCCACTTGAAAAACATAATGACCAGGCTCCCATGCAGCTATTTACCTCCATTTACGGTAGCGGGAACCACCTCTGGTTTCACATAAATTATTTAAACCGCTCAATTTCTTCAAAAATGTGTTATTAAGGGTATGATCAAGCAATTGAGTTAACCGATTGAGCATATTTTTTATAAGATACACTTGAAAACATATTTTAAAATTAATAAATGAATTGGATTGTTCATAAGGGATCCCAAAGTGAGCCCCACGTCGCAATCTGTCCAAAAAAGTGGATGCAGTTAAATGGATTGCAACCAAATAGTTACTAAATTGGGGATTTACATAGTTTAAGGACGAAGTAGCAAAAATGTGTAGAGTTTAGAGGATAAAAACCTAAAAAAGTTCTATAGTAGAAAGGGTGTAAGTTTAAAAAGGTCAACTAAAAGGGGTGCAAGTAAAGCTTCCCCATACATATGCATGCATCATAGCATCAAATCTGCACATGCAACTTTCAAGCCAATTTCCAGAGCAAAAGAATCTGTTAAGAATCTATAGACATAATCATAGAAAGGGGAGAATCTATGTTTTGAGTAACCTAATCTCTTTGAAATGTTAAGAATCTGTTCTAGCCTCTAGGAGGGTCATTCCAGCAATACAACATGAATAAAAAGGCAAGATATACACAAGATCATTGTTCGATCACAAAAAGTTAGAAGTTAACATTAGTTTAGCACACAGTATCAGAACAAAACAGGAGGAAACGACCATGATTCCACGAAAGAGAGCGAAAAAACAAGATGTGGCAAAATCAAAACAGAAAGCTTCAGATTTAGCAGCTGCAAATCATTTACCCATATATTCTGCTACTGAATTTCCTTTCCCCCCTACAAACTTTGAAGCCCAACCATCGAAAGAAGGCCATGTCAAGAACGGGCGTTCCTCTTCTGCTTCTTCAGTTTCAACTGTATCAGCAGGTGCGATATTCCCTCCTTTAGTGTTGCCTTCCTCTCCTCCTGAATATTCCACAGTTCATTAACAGGGTAACGACCGCTAGGGTTATAATCATTCATCTCTGTCAAGGCAGTTGTAACAGCCTTGACGACTTCATCCCCGAGTTCTTCCTTCAAAGTTTTCAGTCTATCATCCTCCGTATCAACGATTTCCTGAACAGTAACATGGGACACAAGAAACTGATCAATAACGGAAAGCCAAGAGGGCAGGACCTTGAGTTATTCAAACATACACCAATTTTGGTCCTTTACTATGGGTTTCTACACGGTCACCCAACTACACTAAAATGTCAATAAAGATGATAAAAAAAAAGCATAGGCAATTTAGAAGAAAGAATCTTGCAATTTTGTAGCAATGCAGGAATACCTTAAGATCTAGTTTGTGAATCAAACATTGCTATAAAAAAAAAAGCATGTGACTTTTAGGAAACAAAACATCACATCACCAAGGCATACCTTATTGATTCCTCCTAACCGAACAACCTTGAAGGGATGCCACCCGGGATCCCTCAGGTACTTCTCCCACAACGAGCACCACTCTACTGCTTTGCGCTCTATTTCTCTGCCACTAAACTTTTTCTCTACGGCTGCTTGGAAAGGCATTGTGTCAAGATCACCCATCTTCTTTACTCCAATATTAGCATCACTTTGCATGAGACCCTAAAGGCAAAGGGAAGTGACGACCACTGAATGTTTAAGAGTTCATTTACAAGAAACTCTTTCAGACAAAATTCTAGATGCCAAAATGAAACAATGCATTAAAACGAGTATATATATAAATAAAAAATAAAATAAAATAACCAAATGAAATCCCAAGAAGTATCAGGACATACTGTTCAGCTTTTTTTATTTAGTCGTTTTGACATCCATAATAGTGAAAAAGAACTCCAAGAAACCAATTTATAATCCAATCTCCTATAAGTTCAGGTCGGAAAATGAAATCCCAGGCTGCAAAAACCAAATGAAACGGGACATCCATACATTGCCATAACATTGATACAAACAACAAACAATATATCAAAAGAACAATTACAGACATGTTAGATATTAACGACCACATTTTTTTCTCTATATCCATGACGTACTGCATCAATATGGTTGGAAATCATGTTTCACATTGTACACGTTGGAAAGAGTGGGCACTGGGCAAAAACTCGAAAGCAAAAACTTACAAAGATATCTTCATAACCAAATTGGGAGTTTTGAACTTCAACAAAATAAAGAGCTTTTAAGGATTAAAAGAACTTAAAAGGAGGGACTAAAAGGTATAAATGGAGGAATTGTTTTCCGCTTATTATTTGATCCAATCCCAAAAAACTTTCCTCTATAAACTTGCAAGATGCTCATGTGTTTCATAAGTGATGGACTGATGGTACTTGCATCCACCAAAAGTTTGAAGCAGCCCAACTGTGGGGACTTTTAAGGGTGAAAAGAAGTATCAGGACAAATTTTGATCCTTATTAGAAATACCCTACATGTGTCAGACTCGAAACTATCCTAGAGTGCTCGTGCTTCTTCAGTGTCAAAGGGAGAACTAGTTCGCCCTATTAAGTTGAAAAATATCATCAATGCAACGGATGACAAATAGAAACCTGTTGTTTCTAGGTGCATGTCCGGTAGTATAAAAGTGAAGAACAAATTCATCTCAAAAGTCACCTCAAATTTCTAAAGAAATAAAAGGGCCTACTCTGCTCATGCTTTTGTAACTGCATATCCGGTTCTATAAGCTGTAACAATGACCACAAGATGACAGGATACTAAAAAACAGTTAACCAAATTACGTCCTACTATGTATGGCTGTTTCACAGAAACCCCTAGTTTGACATTCGTGAGTCCATTTGGATTTTAGTTTCTGAGAGAGAGAGAGACTGATATCAATTAGCTCTTTGCGAGCCTCCTGCAACTCATCATTGCTATTACGCTCCTTTACAACGAGTGCCTGATTAGGTGTTTCCAAGTCCTCAAGTTCTTCTTCCCTGTCTTCAAGATCCTTCTCTTTGGATTTGATCTTCATATCAATTTTCATATTATGCTCACCACCCATAGGTTTCGCCATTTGTATGGATACTCTTGTGCCCCCAATCTCCAATTCCATTGACTGTGATGCATCAAGTTTTTTTTCCAGTTCAAATATTCGTTCACGGAGTTTCTCTTTCTCTATCTGCAATTTACTATGTCATGGTTATGATTCTAGCCATTATCAAACTATTCTCAGGGCAATGCAGTTCAAGGCAGATAATGGATAACATACCTTTGCATCCTCCTCTAGCTTCAACATATTTTCCTTCTCTGACATTGCCCTCTCATTCTGCATAAGCAAATACTGTTATCAGCTCCTCAGAGAAAGTTCCAATAATAGTTATCCAGAGAACCTACTTAACTGCAGCACTGCAAGCTGATCTTTCGGAGAGAGGGAGAGGAAGAGCACTAAGTATTCAAGCCAATGCAGAGACAACCAAAATGCTGATTTCCTGAACTTCTAAATTTCACCGCAAACCATTAAACCAAAAAAGAAGCCTCGGAAAAAACTTTAAAGTTCTGTTTTATTATTTTTTTTTCTTCTGCCCAATAAATGGAATCAAATATTGTAAACCACCTAAGAAGAAATATTTATTTGAAATGAGGACTACAAAGCTGGGATTGGTGAAAATAGTGCGAAGATAGGAAGGAAAAAAAATTGCTATGCATGGGAGTTAAAAAGATAACATATTTCTCATAGCAACAAATATGCATATAAGCGATCAACACATCGAGGAATAAATACTTCTGTTTCAGGTTCTGAATTCATCCATGGCAGTCAATGTTATGCAGTGGAGCTGGTAGTAGTACTTAACAGTAAGCCGTCAGGTGGGAGGTAAATTATATTACAAATAGTTTTGACATTTTTCACGTACTTGTAACCTTGTTGTGGAAACTTCAATGTATTTCTTTTATGCTTCTTAATGTCTCATTATGTTTAAAATTTCTCCATGTTCTAGAGTCTCATACACTAAATCCCGAGTTCGAGTTCTACAGATTCCTAAAACCAGGAAATCTAAGATGTCTGCATCAAAATGGGAGCAAAACCCACGTTCACTGTAAGACCCAATAACCATCTCTTCGAAAGCAATATTACATCCATCTGCAACAGTTAAAGCAACAACTGCAGGAAAATGATACAAGCGCCACCAGGGGCGATCCCAGGGGGGCACCTGGGCCCTGCACAACTCCAAGTTTACTAAAGTATATGCTTCCATTTTAAATGTGTTAGATAAATGGACACGTCAAAAATGACCCTAGCCTTAAAAGGCTATAGCGCCATGAGGTAGAATGATTCCACTAATCCGAAGAGAATAATGATGCTCTAGAGAGCTACAATTGCGATGAAGCAAACTCTGGTAAAAAGACAAACTTATCAATTCAAATTTTAAATTCTCTTGCCAAAACTACTTGAAATCACACAACTAAAACCATCTCTTATTAAGTCTCATAAACCCCAAGTTGTAACGAAGAGATAACAAGATCTCAAGGAGAACGCCCAGCAACAAAGTTTTGCAAAGTGACCAGAAGCCACAAGAGCAAAGAACTTCCAAACCCAGGACAGAGGGGCAATTGACCGATGGTGAAGATCTACCAAAGAGCCCTAAGGTTCTATCAAAGACCTCCATAGGGATCTCTGAAGGAACTATGAGGACTTCTACCCTTTTCGAGAGAGTCATGCTATATTCATAGCCAAGAGTCTTTCCAAAAGCTAGTTATTGCCCAAAAATTGATTTCATTAAAGCTATCCCAAACCAACAAGGAAACATCAAAAACAAAACTTCAGGTAGTCCATAACAAAGTCCAAAGTGGTTTAACAAGTCACATCACATTTAACACAATTATTCCAAGTGTCAGGATGAGCTCAGCCCAAAGAGCTCGAGCTGAACTGAAATTGTTTGAGCCCAAGTCAACTGAACACAGTGATCGAAAGCATAAAATTGCAGCAACATTACTCAACTCGAGCTGATTGAAACAAGCCCGAGCCCAATTGACTATAACTCGGAACAAGCCTAGTTAACCACAAATTCGAGCTCCAATCTTTCCAATGTTGGATTTAAGCACAGTTTCAGAGTATTGCCAACCAACATGAATCTTCTTAAAGAGAGAGATCTTCACCCATCGATTTGTTTTGTGGGTTATGATTTTAATGTTTTATGTATTGACATAAGGATTTGGATCCGCACCACTTCGCTTGATGGATTGCATGGTCCAGCTAAGGTTGTATGTGGACCCTCTCCAGGTTCAATTCAGCAATCAAATCCATTCACTTTGCAGAAATCGTCAAGAACATGAACCACTCCATAAATCATGTTGATTACAAATTGGTTATACGAGTTCAAAACACTATTACCTTTGGGAAAAGAAATTGTAAAACTGAATCAGAGCTGATATCCGATCCACACGATTGATGTTCTCAAGGAGAACTAAAAGTGAACGGTTTAAGTGGGCTTGAAGATGGCCTCCACTAGGGGCAGACCCAAGGGAGTGCCCCCTGCACAACCCCAAATATTTCCACTAGATATACTAGTTTTTCAGGTTTATTTGGAAAGGCTCTATAGGATCGCCCCTGCAAGTCCCTTGAATGAAAAAATTAAATTCATAAGTTCCTATATAGGTGTGAAAAGATCTCCTAAAATTTCAAGTCATCAACCATTTTTTTTGTCATGGGTATGAAATTAAATGACGGGTAAGCATATACACACAATCTCATCTCCTTCTCAAAACTAGCAAATAGCAATATATATTATGGACTACTGTTTTTCTTACTAATATAGATAAATATGTAGTACGGGTCCTGCTAAATACGAATTCTGCGTCTGGACGCAGCCCCTGCCTTAATTGGACAATCAAATAGACAGGAGATGATCCAAATCTTGATTACTTGATGAAAGTTGACTTCTTTAATCTTTTAACATACACCATAACACAACTAAAAGATTACCCAACCATGCGTGCAAGCATATCTGGACAGACCACCTTAAAATGAGAGCTCTTTCTCACCAAATCTCACCATTTTTTGTGAGAAAGGCTGAGAAACGGAAGGGGCCAATAAAACAATTTCATTGTGGTACTTTCCTCTCCATTTCTCACCAAATTATTCAAACCAAATGATTGAAGTGTGTTTTGGCTTAAAAAGTTACCTGGCTTATTTTTTCGTCTTTATTTGATTTTTTTTTCACATTTTTTTGTTTTGTATAAACTTTTTGTGTAATTGGTTCGCCTAGGCAAGAGGAATAAAAAAAAGTTAATAAATATGATCGAAGCTTTAAATTTTTTTGAATAAAGACAAAAATAAGTCAAAAAGACATATTTTTACACTTTTTTCGATCTTATTTTAAAAAATGATGCTTATTTTTTCGTCTTTATTTGATTTTTTTTTTTCACATTTTTTTGTTTTGTATAAACTTTTTGTGTAATTGGTTCGCCTAGGCAAGAGGAATAAAAAAAAGTTAATAAATATGATCGAAGCTTTAAATTTTTTTGAATAAAGACAAAAATAAGTCAAAAAAACATATTTTTACACTTTTTTCGATCTTATTTTAAAAAATGAAAGTTCCAGTCATAATCTTTTACCTTTTTAGATTCCTCTCGTCGAGACGAACCAGTATATGGCTGCTCAAAAAAATCGGTGAACCATGAATCCGATACGGATCGAACCGATCCGCACGTTTTGGATTTTAACCGTGGATTAATGGTCCGGACACGGATTCAAAAAATTAAACATAATGACTCGCGGTCCGGACACAGATTTTGATTTTGAAACCGTGGATTAATCGATCCGGACCGTGAGATTTTTATCACATGCAATTTTTTTAAAATATATATATATATATATATATATATATATATATATATGTAGTTTTTTTGTATTGGACTTTAATGTAACTACTGAAGTTTTAGTATTCCACTCAACTAAACTGTCTTTGTTTGTGAACTAGAACTATCTACGTATTAGGATAAGTTTGTAGTCTTGATTGGCTTCTATTTTTGCTAGTGCCTTTGTTTGTGAATTGGAACTATCTACGTATTATTATAAGTTTGTAGTCCTGATTGGTTTCTATTTCTGCTAGTGCATTTGCTACTTGATTTTCATCATGTAGGGTACGAACAGGGGCAAAATTTGAAATTGAGTTGATGATTTTTTTATTTTTTTAGAATAAGTTGAAAATCCGTGGACAAATCCGAAACCGATCCGTGACTCGCAGATCAGATTGGAACCGAACCGTGAGACTTTTGGATCGGTGTTGACACGGAATTCTCCAGGGACAGGAGAATTGTTAATGCCAACACCGAGTGGTGTTATGAGAAAGCGGGCGTGCCAGGAGATAGGAGATCTCCAGAAGAATAGTAATGAAATGACCAAAAATCTGAATCAATTCTTTTCAAGCAACAGTAATAACTTAATCAGGAGGAACTAAGTTACAAAAGTTCGAATGCCTTGAACAAGGACTTCAACAACAAAAGAAGAAAAGAAGATTACATAGAAAAGACGAAAGAGAAAGATGAGAAAGATAGGAGATGAGAGGTGACAGACATGATTGAGAGAATAACAATCGACTAACTCGATGGTTGGAAATCAATTACAATGCTGCTGTGAGCTTTTGGTGTGTGAACCTCCGTAATGTTGCACAATCACTTGTATTTATAGAACTTCATAAATCTTGTAACCGCCATGAATAACCGCCCATGATCTGGGATCACGTTCCTTGATTTGTGCATTTTTTATGTTGCTCCTACTAACTGCTTGCCTGTAGACACCCCAATTTGGGCTTATGAAAATCTGTAGCATTCCCGATGATGAAAATGAACTTTCAAACACTTTTTAGAACTTAAAATGGATGATTGGAATTTAACCAAAACCCTACCAAACACTTCCAAACCAAAAACCAAAAGAAACCGTCAAGGCTATTCCATGCGCCTGAACCATCCCTTCAGGCACCTGAACCATCCTTAAGGGACCTAAAGCACTCCCTTCAGGCACCTGAACCATCCTTAAGGCACCTGAAGCACCTCCCTTCAGGCGCCTGAACCCATGTCATGCACCTGAAGCACTCCCTTCAGGCGCCTGAACCCATCTCTTGCACCTGAAGCCTTCCCTTTAGGCGCCTGAAGGGGCCTTTTAGGCGCCTGAAGGGCCCCCTTCAGGCGCCTGAAGCAATTTTTCAAAGTTTTAAATTTTGAGTGGGTGTAATGATTATGATGCGATTTTGGCTGATTCTGCAAGGGAGGAGCGTCTATGGCCTAAGTGAACCCCTAAAGTGACCCCTAAGAGGCCAAAACAACCTTTGAAAGCCTTATAAATACCCCCACACCCCTCATTTGAAGGGGTTCCATGATTTCTTCTGAAAAAATACCCAAAATCAGCCATTTCTCTCTCTAAGAAACCATTAACACCAACCAAACATCACCTCCAATCCATCCTTCTTCCACCAAAAACACATTTTACTCAAGTTCTACCATTTTCCTCTCAAGAAACTACCCAAAAACCAACCTCTAATCTGATCTAAGACACCCACCATCCATCCAAAAACCTATTCTCAAAGTTCAATCATCCATTTCAAGCTCTAAAAGGTAGTGATTCTACCAAATCAGTGTGAAAAAGTTCTTATTGAGGGAAGTCAGTAGGCTCATGTTGGTTCTTAATACCAATAATGGGCTTACAATGACTTGAACATATCAAAAAAAGCATTTTTGTTCGACACCTGAAGCAGTAGCTTCAGGCGCCTGAAGCACTTGGAGCAACAGCTTCAGGCACCTGAAGCAACAGCTTCAGGCCTTGCTCATTTTTATCACTTCCTATCTTAAAATGTTTTCTCTTGGTCTATTTTTATGATGGTGATGGTTTAAATCCCAGGAACAATCTGTTTGCTTTCTATTTTTCACCCAATAGGTGAAAATCAAGCTTTTTAAGGAAGAAAATGACTTTCAATGTAGTTAAAAATCAAGTGTTTATCATGAAATCCCTATTGGAGGTCATTTTCTTTACATGCAAGAGTGAAAAGCCTCTGTTTTGCTATTTGAATGGATGAAAAGCATGCTTTTTATGAGATATAAATGGTGTTTCATGGTTCAAATGAGTTGTTAGATGAAGCTTCCTAGCTTGTTTGCCTCTCAAAAGAGTTTTAACATCATTATTTTATCTGTTCCAGTAGCAAAACAAAGGTGTAAGTTGGTTTGATCAAGCACCTGAAGCAGTAGCTTCAGGCACCTGAAGCAGTAGCTTCAGGCACCTGAAGCAGTAGCTTCAGGCGCCTGAAGCCCCTTTCAGGCGCCTGATCCTCTCAGCTTCAGGCTTTGAAACATGTCTTCAGGTGCATGGAGAAAAGTTCAAAGATTAGATTGTATTTTCCAAAAATGGTCCCAAGTGGTTTATGCTACCAGTTTCAAAGTCAAAACAGTGGCAAAAATGAGTTTGAGCAAGCACCTAAAGCATTGGCTCTTGGCACCTGAAGCAGTAGCTTCAGGTGCCTGAAGCCCTTTTCAGGCGCCTGATCCTCTCAGCTTCAGGCGCCTGAAGCACTCTTTCAGGTGCTTGAAAGAAAACAAAAGGGTTGATTTAATCTTGCAAAAAGGGTTCCAAAAAGCTTTTGTGTCATTTTATTCACAGTTTATACTTACTATTATCAATATTCATGTCATCCTACTATCAAGCCATGACATTTACATGATCACAAGCATCCACTTTCATATGATTAATTGTGATGATCTTTACATTGTTATCTTGTTCATGTGATTTGAGTTTAAGAAGCAAGTGTTTTCTAAAAATCCCTTAAGTACTAAGTAAAGACCGGTTTCCATAGCCGGGCGAGGGGGGTGCCTTAAAAACCTTCCCCCCTTGTAACTTAGCTCCCGAACCCGAGAAATCTTGGTAATGATGCACCGGTAAAAGCTTTTTCCAAAGTAAGGGTAAAAGAGTCATTTTTGAAAAACCGGTTTCTCGGGTATGGTCCTTAAACCCGAGTGGCGACTCCAAAATCATAATCGTAATTTCCAAATCATTTTCGGGTGTTCACATTGCCCCACGTCCTCTATTTAGCCGAAAATAACTAACCATTAACTTGATAATTCTCACATGTGTTTTCGGCTTAATATAATTTCAAAATTGAAAAAATGTAATCCCCTAAAAATAAGGTAACCGCCTTATCACTTCTTCTGAGGATGAGCATCTCCTGATTTATAGGGATTTTTGTTGATCACCATTTCAAAAAAATACTCTGCCACGTGTATGGTCCAAATATGGTACAAACATTGCCCCCCTTAAACTCTATTTTTTGAAAACAAAGTGATAAAAATATAGTTTAAAAATATAAGGCGAAGAGTCCTCAATTAAGAGGAGATAACGGCTAAAAGGAAAGATGAAAAGAATAGGAGTCTTATAGCCGTTATGTCGGACACGTGGCAAAACGAAAATGGGATGGGCATTAAAGGATAATGGAAAACTCCGGAGAAACCGTACGAGATAATTATCTCCATGCGTAGAAATAAATACGGTAAAAAGTAAGAAACTACAGTACGCAAAACCCTTTTCTCCCACTTTACCTCTTTCACCGCCTTGATCAAGAAACAACGAGCTGCCATGGCTCCCCAGCGAGCTCAAGCCTCCGTAGAGAATGAAAATAATCCGGGTACAGTGATGAGGAAGTTGATAGTCGAAAAGAAACCGGAGTTCATAGATCAAGCATTATTCCCAGTTCCAAAGTATGACGACAACCCTAGCCATTCTTATGGATTTGACAAGCACGCGGTAGGTCCCTGTTTCCTTAGTAATTTTCCTGATTATTTGAAGAAATTTTATCCTCATAATGAACCCCTTCCTCTGGCCCGATCAAAATGGAAACCAAATTGAGAGAATTATTATAAAACGAAGCCCTTCAAAATTTGGGTTAATTCTAACCCAGACTATGACAATTGGTTAATTAGGGTTGAAAAGGACAAAGGGGAAATATGGCGTAAATAAAAAATATATAATGCCATAATGATGAGTTCTGGAATGCCAGAGCCAGATACCCCTCTATTGAGTGCCTTAGCCTTTTTCTGATCTTCAAGTAATAATGCTTTTCACTTCCCCTGTGGAATGATGTCCCCAACACTCCAGGATGTAGCTTTTATTACTGGATTACGCCCACATGGGATAGAGGCCAATGATGCATTAGAGCCTCCAAAAGTAATCTTTGAATATCCAAAGAAGAAAGATATCACCTTTAAGATCTTCTTAGAACAAAACATAAGCAAAGATCCTGATGCTCCTGTGACTGAAATGGAGCATATAGCCTTTTTAGTGTATTGGCTGAACAAATTCATCTTCTGTGGGAGTGCTTTGAAAGTGACCAAAGATTACACTAATAATCTAGCTAACGCACTCTCTGTTGGTCAAGAGATTGCACTTGCACCCATATTCTTAGCCCATGTTTACAGCTGTATGAAGGAATTAATAGATCCTGAAATGGCTAGCTGTACTGGGCCATTATGGTTTATGCAATTGTGGATCTGGTCGTACTTCTCTGAATTAGCTCCTATCGAGACTGAAGAACAGAAGAAGAAGAAAACAAGAGAAGCAGAGTTCTGTGGGTATTATCTGAAATCTCTGGTTCCAAAGGAGCACACCTGTGAAGAATGCTTTTCCCATTTATATCAACTGCCAGATGATCCTATCCCCACCTTTTGGACGCGTTTTGAAAGAAATTCCACGTGCCCGGAATGGTTAAGGGTGAAGATAGAAGAGCTGAAGCCTGAAGATCTTGAGCAACATGCAGTTTGGGCCAGTTTTCTAATAGCAAGGGATTTGCCGTTTGGTATGTGCTTGTGGGCTCCCAACAATAAATGTGGTGCTGAATATTACAATCCTGGGCAAGTTGCAAGACAGTTTGGACTAACCCAATTTATACCAGTACCTCCGTTTCGCACAAGGAATTCTGCCTTGAATGAAAGGATGATCTTAGATGCAGAGGAAACCAAAAAATTGGCCGAAGAGAATGCTGCTATGTTGAATAAAGTATTCAAATTAATGTCATTCCCAGATTTTGCTGCCACAGCTATTACATTTGGCAACTGGTGGAGAACTGAATTGTTTACTCAACTGTCTGAAAGTTTGGAGAAAGTGTTGGATAAGATATCCCCGGATAGAGTTGAAACTTCATCAGATGATGAGAAGGAGATAACAGCATAGGCTCCTGCAAAATCAAAGGAGCTAAAGCAGGATAAATTGGCCAAGAAGATGAAGGCAGCTGAATCATCAAAGACAAAATCCCTGTCCAGGAGAAAGACAGGTACGCCTTCATATAGTCAAATTTATCAATCAATTCGCCAATTTGAAATCTTCTTTAAATGTAAGTGGAATCCTCATAATATCCCCTGCCGGAGTTAAAACACATTTATCATTTCAGTTTGATTTTCCACGTACAAATAATCAAGCTGAATACGAGGGGATAATTATTGGATTAGAAATTCTTCGAGAAATGGATGCCCGTACCATTGAAGTTATTGGAGATTCCAAATTGGTAATTAAACAATTGGGGGGCAATGTTCCACTGTAGACCTGGTATCTTCTCCAGAAAACTGAGCGAAATTTGGAACTTTATATCCCTTAGGAAATTCAACACGATCTACTACTTCATTATAGGGTTTCTTATAGACAGGACGACCAAATTTCTGCAATGCTGGGCCAAATTGGTCTTGAACATACTCGATCACCTGCTCCTTATTCAACAATACTTGATTTTGGGTTTGAGGAGTAGGCAATAAACCACCAGGTTGAGAACCAAAAAATCCTGTTGCAAACAATGGATTTGGTTCCTTCCATTGTCCTAAAGCAGTATTAATGTGGGCAAACACTCCAAGTTTCAACTTTCCAACACCAGGGGATTCTTTTTGCCCCCCGGGTGGTTGAGATGGAGAATTTGAAGAAGATGCCTGGAATCCACTCAGGACAAAACCTTGAGGGCCAGACATCTTAGGAGGGTCATTATTATTAGGACCTGTGCTTGTTGCCACAGAAGCAACTGAACTGAATTTGTCAATCAAGAGTATCATCATATCCTTAATAGTTTTGGTAAGATACTCCTGAGATTCCTTCATCTTCTGCAATGGACCAACAATTGATTTTGTCAGATCCTCTGATAAACCAGTATTGGTTTTGATTATGACATCTCACATTCCAACGACCAATTCTTTGAGATCCTCTTGAGAAATGGCAAGAGGTTGGCTTTCAGTAACATGCACTTCCTCAAGGATATCATCTCCAGCCGTTGTATTCTTAGCTCCTCCTTTGTTAGCACCTTTTCCAGCCATCATAAACAAAACTTTTGTTGCCTTAAATGCGTCCCACTGGGCGTGCCAAAAATGTTGACACGGAATTCTCCAGGGACAAGAGAATTGTTAATGCCAAAACCGAGTGGTGTTATGAGAAAGCGGGCGTGCCAGAAGATAGGAGATCTCCAGAAGAATAGTAATGAAATGCACCTAAAATCTGAATCAATTCTTTTCAAGCAACAGTAATAACTTAATCAGGAAGAACTAAGTTACAGAAGTTCGAATGCCTTGAACAAGGACTTCAACAACAAAAGAAGAAAAGAAGATTACATGGAAAAGAAGAAGGAGAAAGATGAGAAAGATAGGAGATGAGAGGTGACAGACATGATTGAGAGAATAACAATTCACGAACTCGATGGTTAGGAAATCAATTACAATGCTGCTGTGAGCTTTTGGTGTGTGAACCTCCATAATGTTGCACAATCACTTGTATTTATAGAACTTCATAAATCTTGTAACCGCCATGAATAACCGCCCATGATCCGGGATCACGTTCCTTGATTTGTGCATTTTTTATGTTGCTCCTGCTAACTGCTTGCCCCACGTCCTCCATTTAGCCGAAAATAACTAACCATTAACTTGATAATTCTCACATGTGTTTTCGACTTAATATAATTTCAAAATTGAAAAAATGTAATCCCCTAAAAATAAGGTAACCGCCTTATCACTTCTTCTGAGGATGAGCATCTCCTGATTTATAGGGATTTTTGTTGATCACCATTTCGAAAAAATACTTTGCCACGTGTATGGTCCAGATATGGTACAAACAATCGGACATGGATTTTATTTTCAAAAAACCGTGATTCGCGGATTAGGATTGGATGTCAAACTTACTTTTTAAGCCAAAACACCATTGATTGGAGAGAGACTCTAATCCGTTATTTTCTTTTCTCACCAAATCACTCAATCCAAAAGGGGCTTTAATCAATTACCAAGAAGTAAAAAAATTGGGAAAGTGTATGGAACATGAAGGGAAAACATGAAAATGAACAATGAAAAGACATCCGACGGATGAGATTCGTCCGGTATACTATTTCTCTTCCGCTGGATGCCTTTTCATGTTTTCTTTTCATGTATTGTACTAAGGCTCATAAAAATTACTGTACCGCTTCTTCCTTCTCAATGTACAGCTGCACTCTTTCCTCTTCAATCTCGGCCTCCCACTCATCAAATTCTTTAGCGCGTCGCTGAAGCTCTTTTCTTTGGATTCAGGGGCTCTGCTGTCCGAAAGGGCCAGCAGGCCCTGCTGACCCGTAAAACGGCGTCGTTTCCTTACAATAAAGAGGACACCGTTTGGCTCAAACAAATTCCCTCGTTCCAGATTATCAGATAAAACTCAGACGACGTCGTTCAATGGGGGTGAAGCCAAAAGCAACAGGACACCCTATAAATCTCTATCTATTCTCCCGCCAATATCTCCCTCCTCCCACATCGAGTGATAGGGCTTCTGATCGTTTCACTTCCATGATCAATTCCTCCTACTTCTGATCGTTTCACTACCGCTGATCCGTATGCTTCTCCTTCTATTTCTGCTGCTCCCCCATTGAAAGGAATGCTCCTTTTCTCTTTATTTTTTTGTGGTTATGTTGGGGAATATAGCGCCGTTCCTGCAATTTCATCTGAGGCGAATCTGTCATCTTTTTGCTTATTTATCTGGGTTCATAAGTGTCTAACCGAAACATTAACTAAAGTAATCTTGGTTTGCTATCTAAGAAGAGTAATCGTTTCCTTCTTTACTCTTTGTAACCGAATGATTAAACAATATAGCACCGATAGTCGAAAAATATAATATATTAGGTAATGCTCTTGATTTGCTGTCTGTAATATATTACTTAATGTTGACCCATATGAATTTTTAATTCATTTCAGATTTTGGTACTTATTTTTTGGACTATTTCTTGTTCAAATGGAGGAAGATAGAGTCGAGGGGTCTACTGAACACAGTGAAGAGTTATTAAAGGAATGTACACCATGTATTGGTATGGAGTTTGAGTCGGAAGATGTTGCATTTCGGTTCTATAACGAATATGGAAGGATTGTAGGGTTTAGCATTAGAAAAGACTACGCAGTAAAAAGCAAGAAGGATGGTATGGTGACTAATATAAAATATGTTTGTAGCAAGGAGGGAGTAAAAGGCCACGATAAACGAACTCTCACGACATCACTAGGTAGACGGGAGACAAGAACTGATTGCAAAGCATTGATGTACATATCAATTGATAGGGCTTCATTGAGATGGAATGTGAAAAAATTTCACGAGACCCACAATCACTTATTACATCTTCCTGAAACTATTCACATGATGAGAACTCAAAGAGGATTGTGTGAGTCCCAAGGTATAAATGTTGAAATTGCTGCGGCTACTGGGTTACCTCTTAAGTTGTCACACGATCTCATTAGTGCCCAATCAGGAGGGAAGGAAAATGTCGGGTTCATGCGAGAGGATATTAAAACCTACTTGCGTTCTAGAAGAGGGAGGGATTTACAATATGGTGAAGCAGGGAGTTTGTTGAGATATATTCAGAAACAAACTATTGATAATCCTTACTTCTTTCACGGAATGCAATTGGATGTAGATGAGATGATAACCAATATTTTTTGGGCTGACCATCAGATGATTACAGATTATGAGCTTTTCGGGGATACATTGTCTTTTGACACTACTTTTAAAACTAATGAAGAGTGTCGACCATTGGCTATTTTTACTGGCTTTAACCATTTCCGTATGACGGTGATTTTCGGTATTGCATTGATGTATGATGAAACAATCCCTTCATTTGTGTGGCTATTTGAAAATTTTTTGGAAGCAATGTCGGGAAAGAAGCCTTTCACCTTTTTCACCGATCAAGATCAAGCAATGGCTAACGCAATATCTCAAGTTATGCCGGATGTGAAACACGGATTGTGTACTTTTCACCTTAATCAAAATGCAATGAAGCATTTAGGCTACTTATTTGGGGAGCATTCTGATTTTGGTAAGGATTTAAATGCTTGCATATTTGGTTATGAAGAAGAAAGTGAGTTAATTGAAGCTTGGGAATCTTTGCTTAAAATGTTTGACTTGAAGGATAATACATGGATGGAGAAAACTTGGGAGCTTAGAGAAAAGTGGGCACATGTATACATGAAGTGGTCTTACACTGCGGGGATGAGAAGCACGCAACTAAGTGAGAGCTTGAATGCCAAATTGAAGAAACACTTAAAGTCTGACCTCAACCTTGATCAATTCTTAACACAACTCGATATTGTTGTTTCTGACAAGCGATACAATGAAAAAGAAGCGTCTTTCGAATCTAGAGAAAAGATGGTTAGAATCAAGTTTCCAAGTTGTCCTATGTTACTTCATGTTGCAAAATTTTACACTCCTCCTCTCTTTGACTTGTTCCACAAAGAGTTTGACATGTCTCTTGGTTGTATAGTGAAAGAATTGAAGGAGTTCGGAGATGAAATTAGATGTGTGATTCACAAGCATGGAAAAAAAAGAGAATATATTGTGTTGGGTAGAGTGAAACTTGATGCTTTAGGAGCTAAAACGATTGGAGAAGTTTGTTGTAGTTGTCGAAAATTTGAGAGTTTTGGAATTCTATGTGGTCATGCAATCAAAGTGCTCTCGCAAATGAATGTCATGGAAATACCCGAGAAATACATATTACGCCGATGGAGGCTAGATGCAAAGAGTTGTTCATCTAAGGGAAAAGAAGTTATGGTGGAGGAGAGTGATCGGAAGTTGGTAATATCGGCGCGGTATAGGCATCTTTGTCCTAGAATGGTGACATTAGCATCTCGGTCATCTGAAGATGATGAAGCATTTAAGTTGGTTGAGGAAACTATTACGAGTTTTTGTGCGAAAGTGGATAATATCTTTCTTTCCAAATATGGCGATGATGCTTCAAGTAATGTACCCGGCATTGACATGGAATTAGATTCGATCGATCCTAAGTTGAAAATGGTAAAAGGCTTGAAAAAAAAAGTGACAGTTCGTACAACCAAGGGTGGTAAAAGACTAAAGTCTTGGCATGAGAAGTTGAGAAAGAGGCCAAAAGGTGTCACACAATTACAATTTAGTCAGGTATTAATGTTACTTTCTTATAATAGATGTCGAATAATTTTTATCATAATTCATGTGTCTTGCTTAATCACATTTATTCACATTTCTCATAGTAGCCTACTAAGTACCACTTATTAGTTTGATACTTCAAAAGTAGCAGTTTGCAGTAGCAGTTTGCTATAGAAAAGTGTTACAATGCAAATGCTTACATAACTAGATATCTTTCAAAGTATCTTTCAAAGAAAAATGTTTCAATGCAGTTTGCAGTAGCAGTTTACTAATTACCTTCATGGTTGGTTAAGTACTAAATATACTAGAAACAGGACACCAAATTTTTTTTTTCCGTCTTTACTTCATGCAATAAACTTACAAAAGTTTGACAAACTTGTTAGGGCATTGAAATTGTTCATGGTGTTGCAATGAATTCAATTGATTCTCATGGAGGAGGTGAGGCGCGAATTCTCCAAATTCCATCTTCAGGCCGACCAACAGTAAGAGTTCAGAATGTCTATATATTGCAATGGAAAATTGATAAACATTTATATTGTAATTACTTGTAATGATACTTTATGTAGGATGGCGAAATACCATATTATCCAGAAACGACGCATTTATTATCTCAAGCATCTTGCAATGCACAAGTTTCAGAGGTGTTTAGTCTACTTAAATTTTGATAACTGTTTGGTTCCAGTTATTTGACTAGAATCTTACATCTCATAGGAAACCCATCTTATACTTGTCTCTTTTGTTTTGAAGGAGATGGCATTCAATCAAGCGGGACATATTACCATTGATCCATCAATCCACAACATCATGGAGGCCAAGTCATTCTTCCACGATGACGGGTTCATTGATTATATCATGAATTAACAACCATCCTCACAATATTGATTTATAATTGTTTCATCTCACTTTTTGGGTTACACACACAATTATTTTTGAGGATGATTTAAGTTATTAGAGGACATTTGTAGAGGACAAAAAACTGTTTGGAATTGTTTTTGTGGACAAAAATTTGGGTTTAGGTGCTGCATGTATTTTTTTGAAATGACCGACTTTGGTGATGTTATATGGTGCCAAGCAATTTGCTCCTTTATTGGTCCCAATCTGGTCCTTATGACTTTGTTTTTTCTTTGAGATGTAGCCTTGAATTATTTTATTTGTGAAGTAATCAGTTCTAGTTACGTATTTGATCGGTTTACTTGATCAATTTCTCTGATCCTGCCTTGCTTTGTTGCTTGTTTTGTTGCCACCTGCATTGTTTTGTTGCCACCTGCCTTGCTTTGTTGCTTCCCTTTTATTGGCAGCCAAACAAGGACAATGAGAGCAGCAATTGAGTCCTCTTTATTGTAAGGAAACGACACAGTTTTATGGGTCAGCAGGGCCTGCTGGCCCTTTCGGACAGCAGAGCCCCTGCTTCCCTTTTCTTTGAGCATCCAGTCGCTTTTAATGTCTTCGTACTCGTCGAATATCTTTTCAATGTTCATCCGAGCATCCTTTTGCAGCTTCCTTATCCCTTGTAATTTGTAAACATTGATCGATTCCCAAGAAATGGAAAAAATATCAACATCTTAATTTCGACAAAAATATACGGGAAAGAAGTATACAAAAAGTTACAAGAAATTTTCAGCTGCGGCTTACTTGGGATAGGGTTAGTCAACTTCCTAATCCTAGCCGATGACATTTTGCTATCATCTGCCATCAGCGGCTTCTTCTGCTTTTCGTTTTTCTTTTTCTTTTTTTGGTTATATTTTGAGGATCTTCAATCTTCTAGTATCAGATGCCTGCACGGAGAATTTAAAGCACCGAATGCCATTCAATTTGGTTTCTTTCTCTCTCTAATTTTCAACACATCAATCACAGCAAATTCAGGAGGGAAAAAGGTGGCAGACCACTCCACCACAGCCCACTTTTCTACGGTGCCGCACTAGAAAGTCTAGTGCGGCACATATAAGCTGTCAATTTTGGAAGTCAAAAGTTTTGGATTTGATCTCAACAATAAACAAATCAGATCGTACGAGTACTGGAATAAAATTTGACCTATTGATTGTGCAATCAACTGTTCGGATGTTGTACTACAATCCCCTAGTGCGGCACCCACTACAAGAAATCAGGCATTTAGCGAGGAAATTGGATCCCCAATTCTGATTTCTTACTCCATAACTAATAAAGGTATTGAAGCCATTTTAAGCGTACATCGATTAAACTGATCTCAATAATAGTTCTAATTACACAATTCGTACTTTTTTAAAAAATAATTTATATTTTGCAATTTTTATTAGTTTTTATAATTTTAAATTTATTGTATAATAAAAATGTAAGTATTGTATTTTTTAAGAGGTCGAATAGTACAATTGGAACAATTATTTTGGGGCAGACGGACTACATTACACATTTCACATGAGAAATTTATCAGTGCCGAGTGGGTATTGCCTACGTGGTACTCGCTCGGCAATCTCAACCGTTCAAAATGCGATCCAATGGTCCGGAAGAGGAGAGAGAGGGGTCGGGTGGGAGGGAGAGAGAGGGAATCAATCTCGGCCATCCAAAACACTTTTGGACGGCTGAGATCATGCTCGGCACGACCACGTGATACCCATTCGGTACCCAAAAAAATTTTCGTTTGCAAACTTGCAAGGCTGGATATGAATGAGTAGTCATAGATTCGTAAGATATAGGTAAGAAGTTAGAGATATAGGTAGTAGGTATAACCTTAATTACTGTACAACTTTCGGTTTAGTTTAGTTTTGGAGGTAGAAGTAATGAGTGGAGGGAGATAGAGAGAGAAATGAAGATAATGATTACAAACCAAAACTAAAACTAAACTAAACTAAACCATGAAACGATAGGTCCCACGTGGACTTTCACTAACCCTCGTAGGAGTATTGTTCTCATGTGATCAGTGTACTCCTTCCAAATTTATATAGACATTGCAAAATTGTGGTATTTCTTACCTAACATAGGGCTCCCGATGAGGGAGTGTAGCCCTATTGGGTAGAATTTTAGTTATCTAGAAAAAGAAAAACCTATAGTAGAATACTACTTCTTTCATCCAAAATGTTTGTCCGATGTCCAATAAACAAGAACTTAAAAAAAAATAGTTCTACATTTTTAGTGAGAAAAAAATCAAAATTTTGGGAGGGTTTTGTTTTGATGGGGAGATTTTTCAATTTAGAGTTGGTTTTGCCGTTTTTAGTTGGTTTAACTCTAGTTTGGAGGTTTTCAGTTCCTGCGTGGACTTTCACCAACCTCTCGCTGGTATTGTTCCTTGATACTCCGTGTATTCCTGATCTATATGAGCAACTTGAAAGTGTTGAGATTTCTTACACCACCTTGGGCTCCGGATGAGGGTTTGTTGCCCTGAAGGCAGAACTTTAGTTATCAAAAAAAAAAAAAAAAACTACAAGTAAATACTACTTCTTCCGTCCAAAATGTTTATTCGATCCACGAAACAAGAATTTTAAAACAATAGTACTACATTTTTATTAAGAAAAAAAATCAAAAAGAAATTCACAAATTAAAAGAACTCATTGGTATCTAATAAGTGTTGAATTTAAAAAAAAAAAATCGTTAAAAAGTTGGATTAATTTTAAGTCATCGTTTTGTGGACCAAATAAACATTTTGGTACAGAGGTAGTAATAATTATGAGGGTACTACAAAGCAGTGTTTTAAAAAGCACGCGATATTGCGCTATAGCGCGTGGCGCAAGGCGAGGCGCACCCTTTGCGCTGGGGGGGGGGGGGGGGGGGGGGGGGGTCATGGCAAGGCACACGACACAAAAGTGTAGATATGGTGCTATGGCACGTGCCACAAGGCGAGGCGCAATGGCGCTATGGCGCGCGCCTTAAAATGTTTTAGCTTTTTTTTAAAAACTATATTATGCCATAATCAATCGCATCCATTAATTTATGCTGCACAAAATGTGGGCAATGTACTGGATAAATTCCTTAAATCTAACATTACAAATGACACGACATCTATCTCTCCCTCTGTCGATTCATTAGCAACAGCCAGCAGTAGCGTTGGACACTCGAAGTAGATCGATTGATCTCCTCTGCTGTGTTCCATCGATCTCCTCTCTCTGTTCTAGGTATTGGTGTTGATGAGGATGATTGATGGGCATGCATGCATGAATCGAAATTAGATTATTGTGTCCTTAATTTTGTTGTCTCCAAAGCTAACTGGCTTTTTATGGATTTTATGTTATGCTTATCATTTCGTGGCTTAAACATTGAAATGTTTATGTTTTTATGACATTTGAACGTTGAAAAAGTGTTTGCTTGTGTTGAAAGTTATGCCTATATTAGAATTCTACTCATTATAATAACGTGCGCCATGGTTTCTATTGCTCCAAGGGACCATTGCGCCTCGGTGCGCCATGAGCCATTTAAGACACTGCTACAAAGTGGTGTCTCAACACTCTTTAACACCATACATTTTTGGAAAAGGCTACAATACTCATCCCTTATTTGGGCCCTATAAAAGTTACGAATTTTTTTTAAAAGTTATAAATATTTTTATAAAAGTTACGAGACACACCAAAATGTTACGAATCATAAAAAATGTTACGAATCACATTGTTGAAAAGTTATGAAAAACTAAAAAAAGGTTACGATTGCCGATGAGGTGGAACAATCTGGACCATACAATAAGTGCATATGGTACACCCAAATAAGGGGTGTGTATTGTAGCCATTTCCTACATTTTTATGGGATTATACCTTACCGGTGGGCCTTATTGAAATGTGCAATGTTGAGCAGGGCCGGCCCTGAGATTATGGAGGCTTAAAGCGAATTTTAAAAAAAGGCCCCTCGATCTTTTTTTTTTAAAATCAATACATGTGGCAAATATATGTAAATGATATTAAACATGATATTTTAGCTTAATAAGTTAACTAAACAAACTTTTGAAAAAATTTATACCATTAAGACAACAGGAATCAAGCACATATAATGAAGTCCGTTCATTCTCAAACTAATCATGTTGTTAACTTTAATTGTAAAATAATATTGTTAACAATAAGAGAATTCTTTATTGCAAACATTATTTTTATCATAATTTGTTGAGTGAATAAATTATATTGTTGTACTTATAGTCAAAATTGTTTTATTGTGTATTTAGTATAAAAAGTTTAGTATAAAAAGTTTAAGGTAAAATGGAAATAAACAAAATAAAATTAAAAAATTATCCAACCATTTATGATGTTGAAATTAAAAAATTGGAACACATATGTCCTGAAACACTGGATGAAAACTATTGAACCCATTTTTTTCAACTTATTTGTGTTTTGATGAGGCACTTAATGATATCCGATCGAGTTGATTTTTAGTACACTTATAATACTCGACGAGCTCTACGCGGTGGATGTCTCCGATCGTCGGAATGGTACAGGCATGCTGCGCAACACCCCCTGTTTATCATTATTAATTAGCAATGTTCTAAATAACTAACAATTTTGTAAGTGGAGTGAGCCAAATATATTAATTTAGCATATTCTCAAGTTAATTTAGTCCTGAATAACAATAATCAAATGTACCCATGGAATAAATGATAAATAATAATAATCTAACCCCATACATTGTCTTTGCGTTCATAAACTAAGCGGTGGGCCTTGCAGAAATTTGTGTGATGTTGCGGAGTGTTGCGGCACCATGCAGCGGAGTAGCGGTACGTTAATTTTTCATAGAATGTTGCATGCTAAACATATCAATGCTAGCTGTACTGCTCAGCGTAGAGTTTTTATTACGGGTACCGGTGCATTCTAGTGTATTTTTTTCAAATTTATCGTCAACAAGTTTCTAAATTTTCAATTTTTTTTAAAATAAAGTGAGTCAAATATATTACTCCCTTTGTCCCTTAATTTTGGTCCACTCCGGGATACCGTGAATTTTCAAACTCAAATAAAATGTATTTTCACAATTAAGTTTGTAAATTTTTTTGCACCAAATTATTCATGAAAATTCAATTTTTTATGTTTGCAAAAACATGCGTTTTCCAGGGTGGACCAAAATTAAGATATGGATGGAGTAATATAGTAGCATCTTCTCATGTGTATAGTTTCCCAAATGATCAAATCAATATTTGCTAAAATTAACTGTTGATTTAAAAAAATGAAGATGCCATTTGCTAACCCCTTAGCCTTAATCGTGAATAAGAATAATCAAATATAACCACCTGAAAACAGCATTTACTTAATGTATTTAGACGCATGGAATAAATAATAATGTACAGTAGTTTGTACTTTTGTAACTACTTTTCCCCTTTGTAAAATATGTAAAGATTATATACAACATAATTTTTATCTAATACTAATACAAATACAAATACTAACAAATTTTACTATTTGAGTTTTATTCATGGGAAATGGAGAGAGAGAGAGAGAGGGGGAGGAGAGAATGAGATAAGAAGAGAGGAATCCGGGCATTGTTGTTAGACATTATTCCAGCCGTTCCAAATTTTTCGTCCCTTACTATTTTGAGATATTCTAAATAGTTAGTAAAGCCGAGTTGTATTAAAAAAAATTTTACCTCTTAACCAGAGCCGATGTGATTACACAATGACATAATTACATCTCTCTCCCCCTCAATAATTTAAATATGGAATGTATTCAATAAAAACCGGATTGTATTTAAGAAATTTTCACCTTGGAACCAGCGCTGATAGCACTACACAATATCACAATCACATGGATGGGTCCCCTCTCTAGCTCAATAATTTAAATATGGGTTTTATTTAGTAAAAACTGGGTTCTATTTAAGAATTTTTCACGAGTCCATGGGACTGAAAAATATGATTTCACCGCAAATTAAGACGCGGTTGGCAGAAGAGGAGGGGAGAGTGAAATAGTTGGAATTCGTGGAAGAGAAGTGCAGTGCTTCCGGTCATCTGGACAGAGTTTAGAGGAGAAATGAGAGAGACTGCGTTTTGTGCATGAGAGAGAGAGAGAGAGATCAGAGGCACATTGGACTAATATTGCATTATCTCCTGGTAAGATTCCACCACCGTATTCATTCGCTTCTTTAGATATATAGCATGATCCACTGAGTTTCATGGTTTAGGGTTCTGTTTTAGTTTTTCTATAAGTGCCGAAAGAAAGCATGCATGTCGTCTCTGCAAAAACTCAATGCCATGAATGAAGATACTGTACAAAACAAAGTCTAATAACAAAATAAAGGAGTACGTTTAGCCTCAAAGCACTTAGAATGGACAGAGTTTAGTTAACGATAATGTTTGTTTCAATATCTTCTAATTTATCAAAAGAAATTTATTGGCAGGTTCTATTATTAGGAATTTTGGCCCACCGGGTCCTGGGCTAAAATTTATTGCTGGAGAGGTCCTGGGGCACAAATATGGTTGGGGATTTTACTTTTTTGCCCATCCTCCTCGTCGTTACTCTTTGTTTTTACTAACCGTTTAGGCACTTTCATAGGATATCCTAGGATTTTAAGCCCTTTTATAGGGTACCCTACAGTTTAGGGTACCCTAAATTTAGAATGTACATTTTAGAATTTAGACCGTACATTTTAGAATTTAGACTGTATATTTAGAATTTAGGGTACCCTACAATTTAGGGTACCCTAAATTTAGAATGTACATTTTAGAATTTAGACCGTACATTTTAGAATTTAGACTGTATATTTAGAATTTAGGGTACCCTACAGTTTAGGGTACCCTAAATTTAGAATGTACATTTTAGAATTTAGACTGTATATTTAGAATTTAGGGTACCCTACAGTTTAGGGTACCCTAAATTTAGAATGTACATTTTAGAATTTAGACTGTACATTTTAGAATTTAGACCGTATATTTAGAATTTAGACCGTATATTTAGAATTTAGAATGTACATTTTAACACTCAAAATGTACATTCTAATTTTCAAAATGTACATTCTAATTTTCAAAATGTACATTCTAATTTTCAGAATGGGGGTAATTTCGGAAAAAAAAGTGTAAAACTTATGTCCAGGACCTAGTGAACTATGCGCATTATTTGTTCCGGACCTTACAAGCTATAAGACTTGTTTATAGGACCCGCCCACAAAAAGCCCATTTATCAACGCATAGCATCTCCAGCCGGACCCTTTTTTTTATTACAAAAGCTAGGTAAATGGTTCCATTTGGATTTACCTTTTGCCAACGCCAAATCTATGGGTGTAATTTTTAAGTTTTCCATTCAAAATTTAGGTTAAAATGGCACATTCATAAATAATACTAAATAAATTGAAAAATGGTGTTGATAAATAGGGTTTGGATTTGGGCTTCGCTTGTTCGAGTATGAAGAAGCTAAAACTCAAAAACAAGATAGGCTCAAGGTATCCCGAGCATCACCTTACCCATTATTTTACCCAATTTTGGGTGAAAATTTGGGTCAAAAGCTTTATTTGGGTATGTCTTCCCCAATGTTACTCCCCTTTTTTTAACCCAAATCTAGTGTTTTTTAGGCTCTCCCTCCAAAATTTGAGTCAAAATTGACACACTTGTAATTAATGAGACAGTGAAAAGAAGAGAGATTGAGAAAAAGGGTTTTGATCTAGGTCTCCCCAAATTTGGGTAAACGAAAGGGTAAAACTAAAAATGGGTAGGGAAATGAATATGACATTGGAGATGGATTTTTAGGCTTTTTACTCAAATTTTGGTTTGGGTAGGAAAAAGGTAAGGATTGGTGATGCTCTTAACCATCTCTGATCTCCCTCACCCAATTTTTCTATTCAAACTCAAAATTTGAGTAAAAGCCCGAGAAACTCCACTCCACTACTTGAATCAAACCTATATTATGTTGTGCTTTACTCAACTTTTACTCAAAATGAATGGATACTCAAATTTCATGAGACTATCTTTTTCCTCTCAAATTTACAATCATCCCATCAATGAAACTTTTACTCAAATTTGTGCTTAGATTTTGGTTTGTCCACAAGGATGCTTCATAACAAATGAAGCTTTTACTCAAATTTGAGTAAAAATTGTTTGATTTATATAGTACTCTTACCGGTAAGAGTTTCTGAGCAAATCCAAGCCATGAATGAGAAAAGTGTGACTCATACACGCTGCTCTGCTGCTCCTTCTCCTTCGCTGCTTTCATCCATTGCTGCTTCTTCTGCTTCGCTGCTCCGCTGTGTCCGCTGTGTCCGCTGCTAGTGTTGGTCGTGTATTTTTTGTTGTTCAATACTTCTGGCGATTCTCAACCGATCTACTAAAAAAGAGGAGTTTTCTTCGGGGTACGATTCAGAGCTCTTTCAATTCACGATTTGATTTTCTGGAGAAGGCTTCTTTTAGGGTTCAATTTCTGAGTTTGATATCCCAGATTTCATAGTCATAGTTTACCACCATTTCTACATGAAGAGGGAGATTCTACTGGGTGTGACTGTAGAGCTAACCATATCGTTAATTTGGTGGTTTTGCAGTCACTTTCTATTGGGTGTGGCATTTCCGCGTCCTACCTCTTCAGATTAATTTCTGAGGAGGTGTAAGGGGAAAAGCTTCGCGTCCTATTTCATCGGATTATTTCTGGTGAAATGTAAGGGTAGCTTCATGGCCACTTTCTAAATTCTATTTCTTTCCTCTGGGGATAGTATTGTTTTCGTCTGATTCAACCATATTCTGGCCGAATTCACAATGACCGATTTGGGAGCTACTTTGTTTGTCGACAACCTTCCTATTTCAATCAAAAAGATTTCGGTATACAATCTCTTTGTGAAATTTGGCAAAGTTTGTGAGGTTTTTATCCCCAATAAGAGGAGCAAAATCACAAATCATCAATTTGGCTTTGTCAAATTCAGAAGTATTGGGGATGCACGCAAAGCCATTGCTAGCACAAATGGTTTTTGGTTCTGGGGTCAAAAGCTGGTGGTGCAATTTGCAAAATTTGGGGCAGAGAAGCAGAGGCTTAACACACCAACCAAAAGTTCAGAAAATAGTCTACAGAGCTAAAAAGCCGAATCTTGCATATGTCGATGGTTCTCACTCAAAACTACATGTTGACAATGAACGAAAGCAGAATTCAAATGTTCAGACATTCATGGGAGCATGAAAAGCCTCTATTCATTTCAGCCCTCAAAAGTTTCACATTCAGCCAACCGGGAATGGATGGTTATATAGAAGTGCGATTGCCCTACCAAGTATCTGGAAAGTGTGTTAAAAAAGAAGAATGCTCAGATTGATCACATCAAATCTATTGGTGGCAAATATGTGATCATCACTTTTTTCTCATTAGAATTCAGAGATGTCACTATTAAGGAAGATTGGTGGAAAATCTGGTTAGAAAGCTTAAGCCCCTGGAATGGTGAAGCTGCTAATGAAGAAAGATTCGCTTGGCTTGCTTGCTTTGGAATGCCACTTAATGGTTGGTCCATCCCTAATTTTAAGATTATTGGTGATTCTTGGGGACAATTTATTCAAGCTGATGAAGCCACTTTTCATGAAGAATCTTTTGAAAAAGGGAGGATTCTTATTGTTACAAATCACATTCAGAAAATCAGTGGCTATGTGGAATTTGATATTCTGGGGGTTAAATACGCAGTTAGAGTTGAGGAAGAAGAATCGTTTAGAAGTATAAGCTCCAATCTTTCTCCTACAAGTAATTCCAATCCAGTTGGCAGTCCGGAAGATGATCCAGAAGATACAGATTTTGGTCCAAATCCTGATGAAATGGTAAAAGAAAAAGCATATATGGATGAAGGAGACAAAATGGCACAAAATAACATGGAAGAGGCAAATGAGCTTGTCAATTACACTCCAGAGGACAATTTGAATGAAGTGGTAGACGAAACAACTGGATATACTGGAGAAAAGCTGGCGGAGGAATTAAAGCCAACCATACAAAATAATGAGAAGCAGCAATTGGTCACATTTAAATCTATCTTGATGGATACTAGGAATTTGGAACAGCCAAAGGGTTCATTGAGAACTACAAAGGTCACATCTGCATACTTTGAATTAGCAAGCAACTCTTCACTTTCCCGCAGCCTTAATTCCTTCCACAACTCAACAACCAATCTCAACACTATTCCTAATCATGATGGGATAACCAATTTGGATGGGGGGACCGAATCAAGCTGGAGTATCATTCCCTTCAACAGTACCTATCCTAATTTTTCAAAGGAAAAGGTGGCAAACAAACACAAAAGAAGACAGAAATCCATCGAAGAAATAATCGTAATCCCAAAGACCAAGAAAGGTGGCAGAAAGAAGAAGAAAAACGTGGTTTTCAGGTCTGCAATTGTAGCTGTAGCCCTATCTATTTCGTCCAATGGAATCAAGAACAGGAACAGGATCATCCTAGATGAGGAAGAGGCAGCTTGGACAGTCTCTAAAATTATGGAGGAAGATTTTATGGGAGACGACGATGAGGTAATTAGCAAAATTTTTTGTTCCGATGGTGTTGTGGTTGGTTTGAATCTGTAATCCCTCCAAAATGAAAATTCTCTCCTGGAACATTAGAGGCTTGGGAAAGAAGGAAAAAAGAAGAAAACTTAAAAAGATGTTAAGGGACAGAGAGGTGGATTTTCTGTTCTTACAGGAAACTAAACTCAAATCTACCAATAATTTCTTCATTGGCAATGTCACTGTGTGCTCAGAATCGTTTGGAAAAATCTTGAAAGTAGAACACGCATTACGATGCGCTCGCCAGGTGAGCGTATCTGGTTGACTCGGGTCCGACAACTGTAGTAGTCGTGCTAGTTGATAGGCGCGCAATATCTCAGATATAAGCGCCTTAGTAGGGCGAATTAGCGCATTAGAGGCGCGATTTATTCCATTTTCCACTTGATGCGGTGTTATCTTTTGTATGGTATTGTTATGTGATAGGTGCGCGGGAAGCTTGCTTTTGAGTGCCTAAGTAGGGGAGTTAGCGCGTTAGACGTGCGGTTTAATGATCATTTTTCTCTTTAATGCGTGCACGGTAGTGTGTTTGGTGTTTGCATGAGTTTCCCAGGTAAAAGGGGGATTTTGGCGCGCTTGTTGCATGGCTTGAAGTGGAGCTGGACGTGGGAGTCGAAGTTTGAGGCTTGGATGCTGGAAGAGGTTGGCTTAAGGAGTCGGTATCGATACCCCCATAAGCCGTATCGATACCAATTGGTTTCAAAGTGCACAAACCGTTCCAGAATGTTTAGTATCGATACCCCTCAAATAGGTATCGATACCTACGGCTTATGCGGAAGAAGGGAAGATAAGAGTTCGGTATCGATACCCCTCTTATGGGTATCGATACCGAGAGCTTACGGCTAAGGATTTTAAACTACGTCGTTTTGTTGGTTGGGGAACTAACCCTATAACTATGTTTTTCGGATTTTTCATTAGGTGAACTTAGATTTTCGTTTTTGCTGGCAAATCTCTTGGAGTTTGACAGCTAGGGCTAGTATGTTTTCCTTCGGCAACAGAACTTTTGATCGATTCAGTTCCGTTTTTCCTGCAGATTCCGGTATTGCTAATGTTTTTAATTGTCAATTGATTAGTTTCAATTCTCGTTGAACCATAACTACTGATTGTTCTTGTTTCCATGTTTAGATCTAGGAAACGTGTTATTCTTGCTGTTTTTTTAATGATGAGTGAGTAGTCGTATTGAGTGCGGCCGCGGGACGAAGGTGTCCCGTGGCTAGGCTAATTTATGTTCCACCTCGGTGCCGAATCATTTTAATTAATGCGCAATTTTTGAATACGGAAGTTTTTCTAGCAAACAGACCCGGGCATCGCCAATTCTAAATGCGCGCAGCAATTGGTGACAAGTGGTGTGCATTTGTTGGAAACTATTTTTCATATTTTTAAATCTATTAATTGAATAATTGTGGCCCGAGTGAATGTGAATTAGACTAGCTGCGGACACCGTAGTGCCCACGGTTGTGCTCTCCTTTTAAATTCAGAGTTCAGTAGTTAAATCAGTTTAATTTAGTTAATTAATTAAATCATTTGAGCAAGGGGTGGCTACCTGAGAGCCAATTACAAACGTAGAGCCGACATTGTTTGAGTTAAGCACCGTAGACCGTCTCTGTGGTTCGACTCCGGTCGATAGTCCTACGCTTGGGACAAAATTCTAGTTAATTATTAATCACCCGAACGGTCAAGCATTATGCTTGACTTGTAGGAAACAGGCCGGAGGAGCACGTAAAGTGGACACAAGGCATCGGGCATGTTGGGAACCGGTGGGACCCAAGTAAGGACGGGCAATCAAGCTGAAAGTCGATTTGAAAGAGTCGGTATCGATACAGGTAAAGCCCTGTATCGATACCCAGGCGTCAGCAACTGAACAGAACCTACGGGTATCGATACAGGGATTGTCCTGTATCGATACCGCATAGCCTAAATCAGCCGTTTGACTTTGCCACGTGTTTTGACTTCAGGAAGGACATA
The DNA here is from genome assembly GCA_963854785.1 of Vaccinium vitis-idaea. Classification (NCBI taxonomy): domain Eukaryota; kingdom Viridiplantae; phylum Streptophyta; class Magnoliopsida; order Ericales; family Ericaceae; genus Vaccinium; species Vaccinium vitis-idaea. The sequence continues at coordinate 30,967,177 of OY978223.1, read as the reverse complement.
AATACTCCGTTTTTGTTCCGAATTAGGGTTCGAACTTTGTTTTCTTTTCTTCCAATTAGCAGCCGATTAATTCCTTTGGAGATTCTACTTTCCGGAGATCGTTTGTTTGGAGTTTTTGAAGTTTCGTTCGCAGATTCATGTATTGCTTCGGTAACTTTCTGTTTTGTTTACGTTTATCTCAGTTCATGGGAGTTTGTCTGTGTTTTGCTTTCGAATCTTTTGTTTTAACCCATATTCAATTATAATAGCATGTCTTATTTCAGAATCCTGTTATTTGTTCGAGTTACTATGAGTAAGTAGTCGCATAGGTATGGTCGCAAGGTGATTAACACGCCGTGGCCAGGGCTGGATTTGTTCTTGCTCCTATTTTCAAATCAATAATGGAAAAAGCAATTTTAGGTTATTAAAGAACTTCCGTTGGACGAATCCGGGCTTTGTCGGAGCCCATGTAACGCGGGGAACGGGGGACCAAAACTCGTTCTTCGCTGTTCATGGGTAATGGCGACCGCGAGGATTCGCATCTTTCGGGGTATCATTTTCTCTCTAAAATCAAATGTTTTCTTTGGAACACCGAATGGAGCAGGAAATGTCTGGGCCTTGTGCCTGTTTAAATCATTTTCTTTGAGGGCCTTGCGGCTGTTTAAATCATTTTGAAGGCCTTACGCCTGTTTAAATTGTTTTGAGGGCTTTGTGCCTGTTTAAATCTTTTTGAGGGCCTTGTTCTTGTTTAAATCATCTTCTTTGAGGGCCTTGCGCCTGTTTAAATCATTTTGAAGGTCTTGCGCCTGTTTAAATTGTTTTGAGGGCTTTGTGCATGTTTAAATCTTTTTGAGGGCCTTGTGCTTGTTTAAATTATCTTCATTGAGGGTCTTGTTCCTGTTTAAATCATTTTGAGGGCCTTGTGCCTGTTTAAATCATCTTTGAGGGTTTTATTCCTGTTTAAATCATTTTCTTTGAGGGCTTTGTGTCTGTTTAAATCATCTTTGAGGGTTTTATTCCTGTTTAAATAATTTTCTTTGAGGGCTTTGTGTCTGTTTAAATCGTCTTTGAAGGCCTTGCGCTTGTTTAAATCATCTTTGATGGCCATGAGTCTGTCTAAATCTTTGCTTGAAGGCTTTAAGCCCGTTTGAATCATGTTTGAGGGTCCTGAACCCATTGATGTTTGTTTATTGATTAAGGTGTTTTCAATCGTCCCAAGGAACTACGCTGGTCTGATCCCTACAACGGGGTACGTAGGCAGCTCGTAGAGCACGACCATGTGATTTGAATGTTTGCGTTTGTGGCTTAGGATTTTCTAGGGCAACAGGTTGGGCTGTCTCTGTCTTTGACGACACTCGCATCAAATTAATGATGTCGAGTCTCGTCAAGGAGGGGCAAATGTAGACACCCCAATTTGGGCTTATGAAAATCTGTAGCATTCCCGATGATGAAAATGAACTTTCAAACACTTTTTAGAACTTAAAATGGATGATTGGAATTTAACCAAAACCTACCAAACACTTCCAAACCAAAAACCAAAAGAAACCGTCAAGGCTATTCCATGCGCCTGAACCATCCCTTCAGGCACCTGAACCATCCTTAAGGCACCTGAAGCACATCCCTTCAGGCGCCTGAACCCATGTCATGCACCTGAAGCACTCCCTTCAGGCGCCTGAACCCATCTCTTGCACCTGAAGCCTTCCCTTTAGGCGCCTGAAGGGCCTCCTTCAGGCGCCTGAAGCAATTTTTCAAAGTTTTAAATTTTGAGTGGGTGTAATGATTATGATGCGATTTTGGCTGATTCTGCAAGGGAGGAGCATCTATGGCCTAAGTGAACCCCTAAAGTGACCCCTAAGAGGCCAAAACAACCTTTGAAAGCCTTATAAATACCCCCACACCCTTCATTTGAAGGGGTTCCATCATTTTTCTGAAAAAATACCCAAAATCAGCCATTTCTCTCTCTAAGAAACCATTAACATCAACCAAACATCACCTCCAATCCATCCTTCTTCCACCAAAAACACATTTTACTCAAGTTCTACCATTTTCCTCTCAAGAAACTACCCAAAAACCAGCCTCTAATCTGATCTAAGACACCCACCATCCATCCAAAAACCTATTCTCAAAGTTCAATCATCCATTTCAAGCTCTAAAAGGTAGTGATTCTACCAAATCAGTGTGAAAAAGTTCTTAGTGAGGGAAGTCAGTAGGCTCATGTTGGTTCTTAATACCAATAATGGGCTTACAATGACTTGAACATATCAAAAAAAGCATTTTTGTTCGACACCTGAAGCAGTAGCTTCAGGCGCCTGAAGAACCTGGAGCAACAGCTTCAGGCACCTGGAGCAACAGCTTCAGGCACCTGAAGCCCTGAAGCAACAGCTTCAGGCCTTGTTCATTTTTATCACTTTCTATCTTAAAATGTTTTCTCTTGGTCTATTTTTATGACGATGATGGTTTAAATCCCAGGAACAATCTGTTTGCTTTCTATTTTTCACCCAATAGGTGAAAACCAAGCTTTTTAAGGAAGAAAATGACTTTCAATGTAGTTAAAAATCAAGTATTTATCATGAAATCCCTATTGGAGGTCATTTTATTTACATGCAAGAGTGAAAAGCCTCTGTTTTGCTATTTGAATGGATGAAAAACATGCTTTTTATGAGATATAAATGGTGTTTCATGGTTCAAATGAGTTGTTAGATGAAGCTTTCTAGCTTGTTTTCCTCTCAAAAGAGTTTTAACATCATTATTTTACTTGTTCCAGTAGCAAAACAAAGGTGTAAGTTGGTTTGAAACATGTCTTCAGGTGCATGGAGAAAAGTTCAAAGATTAGATTGTATTTTCCAAAAATGGTCCCAAGTGGTTTATGCTACCAGTTTCAAAGTCAAAACAGTGGCAAAAATGAGTTTGAGCAAGCACCTAAAGCATTGGCTCTTGGCACCTGAAGCAGTAGCTTCAGGTGCCTGAAGCCCTTTTTAGACGCCTGATCCTCTCAGCTTCAGGCTCCTGAAGCACCCTTTCAGGTGCTTGAAAGAAAACAAAAAGGGTTGATTTAATCTTGCAAAAAGGGCCCCTAAAAGCTTTTGTTCCATTGTATATACAATTTGTAGTTGTTCTTTCTGTCATTCATGACATTTCATCATCATGTTACATCATCTACACGGTCACAAGCATACACTTTCATATGATAAATTGTGATTATTCTTCGTATTCGTTTCCTTTATTTTGTTTACGTGTTTGAGTTTATGGAATAAATGTTTTTCTCAAATCCCTTAAGTACTAAGTAAAAACCGGTTCCCATAGCCGGGCGAGGGGGGTGCCTTAAAAACCTTCCCCCCTTGTAACTTAGCTCCCGAACCCGAGAAATCTTGGTAATGATGCACCGGTGAAAGCTTTTTCCAAAGTAAGGGCAAAAGAGTCATTTTTGAAAAACCGGTTTCTCGGGTATGGTCCTTAAACCCGGGTGGTGACTCCAAAATCATAATTGCATTTTTCAAACCATTTTCGGGTGTTCACAGTGATTATAGGGAGGACATGGATGCACAAAATGAGGGCGGTCTCTTCAACTTACCACCAGAAGATCAAGTACCCCGGAGTAGATGGAATAGAATGCATCAAAGGTAACCAAAAGGTGGCCGATCAATGCTTCACCATGGTCCTGAGAAAATCCCCAAAGGCCGAGCTGGTGCAGACAGTTGAAGTTCCAGACCAACCAACTTTGGAGGACGTCGGAGGCGATCCCACCAAGAAGATGGTGGAAGGACTAAAGAAAATACAGATTCAAGGGGACGATGCAGAGAGGTATTTCCTGATTGGCGAGACCCTCTCCGAGCTAGAGGAAAGAAATCTGGTCACTTTTCTTAAGGACCACATTGATGTGTTTGATTGGACTCCCCAGGAGATGCCTGGGATAGATCCTGAAGTCATCTGCCACCACTTGAACGTGGACCCTCAGAACAAGCCAGTTGTGCAGAAGGCAAGGAGGTCGGCCCCACAGCACGCAGACGCTGTAATTGAGGAAGTAGAACGACTACTAGAAGCGGATGCCGTACGAGAGGTGAGCTATCCAGATTGGTTGGCCAACACAGTTGTAGTTAAAAAGAAAAATGGGAAGTGGAGGGTCTGTGTGGATTTCACCAGTCTCAATAAAGCATGCCCCAAAGATAGCTTCCCACTGCCCAGAATTGATCAACTTGTGGATGCTACATCGGGCTACGAGAGGATGAGTTTCCTTGACGCATATCGAGGATACCATCAAATAACTATGCACGAACCCGATCAGGAGAAGACATATTTCATCTCTCCCAGGGGGCTCTATTGCTACAAAGTTATGCCGTTTGGGCTAAGGAACGCTGGAGCAACCTACCAGAGGCTAGTTACTAAGATGTTCACAGAACAGCTCGGCAAAACCATGGAAGTCTACATCGACGACATGGTGGTCAAGAGCAAGTTGAAGCCTGATCACCTTGCCGACCTAAAGGTGACTTTCGGCATTCTGAGAAAATACAAGCTGAAGTTAAACGCTTCCAAGTGTGCCTTCGGAGTCAGCTCGGGGAAGTTTCTTGGGCACTTAGTAACCAAAAGGGGGATTGAAGCCAACCCGGATCAAATCACGGCTCTGCAAGGCCTTCAAAGCCCAAAGACCACAAAGGAGGTCCAAAGGCTAACAGGGATGGCAGCAGCTCTTAATCGCTTCATCAGCAAGTCCTCAGACCGCTGCAGACCTTTCTTTCAACTTCTGAAGAAGAGAGAAGGCTATGAGTGGGGAGCCGAGCAGGAACAGGCCTTCCAAGAGTTAAAAAGTTACTTATCATCACCACCCTTACTCTCTACTCCAGAAGCTAGGGAGCGGTTGATATTATACTTAGCGGTATCTGATCATGCGGTCAGCTCGGTCCTCCTACGAATGAAGGGGACAGAGCAAGCTCCGGTCTACTTTGTGAGCAAAACAATGTTAGATGCTGAGACGCGTTACCTACCGTTAGAGAAATTGGCGTACGCTCTTGTCATAGCTTCAAGAAAGTTACCTCACTACTTTCTACAGCATCCCATTACTGTGCTCACAGAATATCCACTAAGAGCCTTGCTTAGAAAGGCAGACTTCTCTGGACGAATATCCAAGTGGTCCATCGAATTGAGCCAATTCGACCTTGATTATCAGCCAAGGACGGCAATTAAAGGGCAAATCTTGGCTGACTTTGTAGCCGAGTTTACCCCAACGGTGGCTCCACCTCCACCAGCCCTCCACGAGAAGGAGCAAGAAATCAATCACCCCGAGCAGCCAACGAGAATGGCCAATCTAGACCCAGAGGAGTGGAGGCTCTATGTTGATGGGTCAGCTTGCAACAAAGGATCTGGGGCAGGAGTAGTACTATTCTCTCCAGAAGGTTTGGTACTGGAGCAAGCACTACGGCTGGGATTTAGTGCTACAAACAATGTAGCAGAATATGAAGCATTGCTCGCTGGATTGAGGAGCGCCCTGGAGCTCAAGGTAACAAAATTACTGATATTTTGTGACTCACAATTAGTTGTTAATCAGCTTTCAGGGGAATATGCTACGAAGGGCGAGAAGATGGCTGCATACTCAGAAGTGGCCAAGGATTTGCTTGACAAGTTTAACAGAGCTCACATCCAACAAATCAGCTAGGGACAGAATGCACACGCAGACTCATTGGCATGCTTAGGATCAGCAGTAAACACGGAGTACCGCCGTACAATAGCTGTCGATTATTTGAGCGAACCAAGCATTGGCCGAGCGGTTGAGATCGTGATGGAAACAGAGTTTGGGCCGAGCTGGATGGACCCAATAGTGGCATACCTACGAGATGGGACATTGCCAGAAGACAAGAGGGAAGCTCACAAGGTCAAAACCAAATCAGTACGCTTCTGGCTCTCACCAGAAGGTAAGCTTTACAAAAAGTCTTTCCTTGGCCCATATTTGTTGTGTGTACACCCAGCTCTTGTTCAGGGATTCCTACATGAGATCCATGCTGGAACGTGTGGGGGACATACTGGTGGAAGGTCAATTGCCCACCGAGCAATATCCCAGGGATATTGGTGGCCTTACATGCAGGAGGATGCAAAGGCTTTTGTCAAGAAGTGTGAAAAGTGTCAGAGATACTCCCCTCTCATCCGAGCTCCAGCGGAGGATCTGTTGCCTCTGACCAGTCCGTGGCCGTTTGCTCAGTGGGGATTAGACATCGTGGGTCCTCTCCCTATGGCAACGGGGAAACGAAAATTCCTACTCATTGGCACAAACTATTTTACTAAGTGGATAGAGGGTGAAGCTCTGGCAAAAATCACCGAAGCCATGGTGGAAAAGTTTGTGTGGAACAAGATCATCACGAGGTTTGGAATACCCTACTCCATCATCTCAGATAACGGGACCCAGTTCGGCAAGAAGTTCAAAGCTTTTTGTGCTCAGTACGGCATCAGAAACTATTATTCCACCCCAGCTTACCCACAGAGCAATGGGCAAGCGGAGGCTTCGAACAAAACTATCCTCAAAAGTCTCAAAAAAAGGTTGGAGAGGAAGAAGGGAAAGTGGCCTGATGAGCTTCCAGCCGTGCTCTGGGCATATAGGACCACCCCACGGCGATCTACGGGAGAGACGCCGTACTCCCTCGCTTATGGGACAGAGGCAGTATTTCCCTTGGAGAATGGATTGCCAACCATTCGCACAACTCTCGTGGAGTCAGGGGGCAACGATAAAGCCCTGGCCGAGCAACTCGATCTCGCCGAGGAAAGAAGGGAGCATGCCCTTATTACCTTAGCAGCATATCAAGAGCAGCTACGGAGGAGCTACAATAAGAAGGTGCAACCAAGAGAGTTCAAAATTGGAGATCTAATCCTAAGGAAAGTCTTGGCTAACACCAAAATATCTACGGATGGAAAGCTTGGGCCGAACTGGGAAGGCCCATATAAGATTGTGGGAATTGCTGGAATTGGGGCCTATCGTTTGGCCGACCTAGATGGAGATCCTATACCACGGCCATGGAACGTCCAGAACCTGAGAAAGTTCTACCAGTGATTTGTCTATGTGATTACGAATACGATCACATCTTTTTTAAGGTGAATACGAATAAATTCACATTTGTTTTGGCACCTTGTTGGGATTACGAATAAAATCACCAACAGTTATTTAGATTTTTGTCTTTATTAGTAAAATTTCATTTTTCTCCTACTGTGATGTTGTTTAAATATGAACCCAAGTTGCTTCCAATTTGGATTCCTATTGGGGAGCAGAGAGTGTGTGTATTCCAACGAATATTGGTAAATCTCTAAGTATGAAGACACTTAGATTTGCAACGAATACTGCAAAGATCTCTAAGTACGCATAAACTTAGATATATAATTCCAACGAATATTGGTAAATCTCTAAGTACGAAGACACTTAGATGTGCAACGAACATTGCGCTAAAAATAAATAAACTTAGATTGCAACGAATGCTGCAAAAGATCCCAAGTACGAGGAAACTTGGATTTGTAACAAAATTCCTACGAAAAACTTGGATTCTTGACCAAAGCCTTTAACATTTGACATAAGCACGAAGAAGCTTAATGCAAAATACAAAACATACTTGGGAATACCCACAGAACTAAGGCAGTACGATAAAACTTAAAACAAAAGTACTGGAGTATCAATGGGCCACACACGGCCGAACAAGACCACACAGGGTCAGAAGTAGAGTTCAGACGATAAAGGACAAGATTGATAACAGGCATCAAGCCTCTTCACCGTGCTGACCAGAGTTGGTGGCAGGGTTGGGGTCAGAATTGTTACGTCCAGCAAAACCTTCAGTAGCACCATCTCCAAGGACAGTAGGGCCAGTCATGGTCTCGCCAATATGGGTCTGCTCAGGGAGGAGCTCAGATTGGGCTTCATAAATAAGTTGATCTTGGGCATCTGAGTGAGCTTGAGCAGCGGCCATCTCGCTCGGCAACTCCATATCGACCCAGAGGGGGGAAGATTCGTCTACACCAAGTTTGCTAAGGCATCGCTGCCAAGCTGCACTCCAGACGGCATCTTGCACTGATGGCATTTGAGCTTTGTAATTATCCGTCACCTCGAGCACAGCCCTGTCGTATTCAGCCTCGGCCTTCGCATTGGCAGAGGACAAGTCGAGGCGCATTTGTTGCTCAGCTTCCTCAGCCCTCCTTTTCTGCTCAGCCAGCTCCTTTTTCAGCTTATCTACCTCCTCCCGAGCTTCTTTGAGCGATTGAGCGTGCTGGGCACTCTCCCGCTCGGCTTTGTCAGCCCTTTTCTGTTCTTTTTTAAAGTCCTTCTCGGCCTCCTTCGCTCGGTCGAAACCGGCAGCAGCTTTCTGCATGATCTACAGAGGAAGACACAACAAGCAATTAGGAAGAGAAATTTTGCTGCAGGAGAACGTGAAACAAAGCAACAAAAACACTTTATACCTTGGCGCTTGACTGGAAGATGGACTTCATGAGAGTGTCATAGGAGCTATTCTTTTCCCTCTCCATGTCGAGCGGAAGCAGAGCAGCTCTGGACACACCAAAGGCCACCTCGGTGGAAAAAATTTTGTCAATTAAGGTAAGAGGGGTACCATCAGGACGTGCCATGGTTGGGGCCCAGGACTGCACCAGAGGCGGAGAGTTGGTAAAGCGTTGACCAGAGCTTGAATCCCCAGTCCTCCTCCTCTGCAAGGGGGGTTGGACGTCCTGGGGGCTCTCTGCAGGTCTCTTGTCCACTTGTTGATTGGGGAGAGAGGCTGTTAATTGAGGAGGGTCAGTGGCTTGAACGGCAGGGCGAGCACGGGAAGTCCGTCCTCCGAAGTTTAACTCGTCCAGCAAATTAATCGGTTGAAGCGGCATTTCTTCTCGGGTTGGAGAAGGGGAGTAGCCTGGTGAATCGTCTGAATCCGCGAGAAGGGCGGATTGCTCGGACAGGGATCGGATGAGTTCACGGTGGTCAAACCCAGCAACTCTTTCCTCTTCTTCTTCTTCTTCTTCTTCTTCTTCTTCTTCGGCCTCCACCCGTCCAGATGTGCTTGCGTCCTGGTCGGTACGGGTGAGGATAGGGATGGCGGTGAGAACTTCCGGGATATGCGCAAACGTAACTTGCTGCTGCAAGTCCCTAGGGGCTCGAGAACGCGCTGACCCCCTTCTAGATCGGCCTCGACGAGAACGAGACCTTTGTTCAGCTGGGGGGCGTGTGGTGATCAATGGGGCAGCTGGAGGCCAGGGGTGTCTCGATCTTGGCTCGCCGACCCTTCTGACACCACCCTAGTACGTTGGGGTGTAGTCCAATAGCAGGTGAGCTGCACGGCCGAGACCAACAGGGGTTGGTGCAAAACCGTCGAAATACAGGGCCCGAGCAATATCCTCGCGATGAAGATTGCCGTGGATGAGGCGGCCACCGTGATTAAGGTTGCTCGCTGCAAAACAACACATGAGAAGAAAAAGATGGTTAAGAACGGCTCTTAAAGAGATTAAGAGAAAAAAGAATGACAATGCAAAGAACGAAGTACTAACGTGGTTTGCCTGTAGCCGTAGGGCAGGAGAAGCCAATGACATTCCCCTCTGCATCCTTTGGCTCCCAATTGCCGGTGACTATGAGAAAGTCATCCGCCTCACCCTTCGAGGAATTGGGAAGGTCGGTAATGAGTTTCTGCTCGGGGTCTCTAGCCTTGAAATAATAATTTTGATCTGCTGTGTGGACTACACTGTAGAGGTAGTAGTGTAAGTCCCACCAATTGAGATGCAGGCCGAGCAGCCTGTTCAGGGCAATTGTGCCCATGACTACCCTAACGAAATTAGGGCAGAGTTGCATAGGGTTTAGTCTGCATCTAAAGCAAACCTCCCTGAAGAAAGGGTGTAAAGGGAGCCTAAGGCCCCCTTCTACTATGAAGATCAAAGGGATAAGAATTTTTTGTTCGTCCAAACCTACCTCTCTCAAGTCATTTCGGTTGTTTAATCTGAATTGAATGTCAGCAGGGATATTGTAATCCCGTCGAAAATCCAATATTTTTTGGGGGTTACCAAGAAGAGTCCTATGTTTACCCATTCCTACTGGAGATTTAGGGTTTCGCAGTTGAAACCCAGAGAACGAAAAGATAAACAGACACAGAGGAAACAACGAAGAAGATGAAACGCGAGGTAGAAGGGAAGATTTGGAAGGGCCACTTACGTGAGGAAGACGAGCCTAAGGAAATGTTTTCCGACGCAGATGGAAGGAAGTTCTCCGACGAAAACCGGAGACAACAAGCAAGGTTGCAGGTGAACTCAGATGACGGAAATGGCAGAAGTGCTTTTTTCTCTCTCTCTTCTTTGCTTCTGACGAGTGTGAAGTGAAAGAGGAGGGGAGAGGTTTTTGGGTTTAGAAGATTTTTGGGGAAGAATAATGATTGTCCCGCCCGAAACCCCATAAAAGTTGGGTATGACGCATCTGGACACGTCAGCAAAAAAAACGTCCTTTGGGCTTATCCGGTGACCAACGGGTCATTTCGCATTTAATGCGAGAACAGTCTTGCTCCCCACGTGAGGGGGAGGCGTGCAAGAAGATGCATCTGGAACCATGGAAGCTCTGCGCACTGCTGATGAATGACAGCAGTAGCAGAGCTGGGGAGCAATTGGAGTGGGTAAAATCTGATTACCCTACTATTAGGCATAGCACGTGCCTATGGCGGTCACCACGAGAGGGTGAATAGTTCGGCACCACATAGGGAGTCCGTGGGCCCTGTGCCGAGCTGATCCCGGACCATGAATAAGGTCAGGATAATTATGTAAGTTAATATATCAGGATGCACTAGCTCGGCATAAGACATAAAGGGATACCCCTGGTATGGCCGAGCTAGGTGGGCTACGTGTATAGCTTAGGTAGCATTCTGGAATACGTAAATCAGCTCGGCGAGATGAGTTGAGTTACGTACGGGTTATTTCCGAGCTATGTGGAAGCACGGCACCGCCACGAGTAAGGCAGTGAGACATTCCAGAATGATCTAAAGGCGGTTCCTTATGAGATAAGGAGCGATCCCGTAGCATAAGGGATCAGTATGGGAAGTCCTAATGAGATTAGGAGTATATCTCATATAGGAAAGAGTCCTATATGGAAAGGAAGACCCCTGCTAGACGAGATCTGGCAGGACATGAAGACTCGTTCCTAATAGGAAAGTCCTATTAGGAAACGGATTCCTAAAGAGGATAGGAAACAAGGGGCACGAGAGGCCTAAGGATGATGAACGTCTACACCTATAAATACAACACAATAACCATGACAAAAGGTACGTTGTGAAACCTACTTTCATACGCATTGTGATTTGGGCTTTCGAGTACGTGATACTAACTTAGGCATCGGAGGGCCTTTGCCAACGAGAGGCAAAGGTGCTCTAAACCTTTTTCTGTCTTGCAGATCTAGGGTTGATTCAAGGAAGCACGTGATCCAGGGTTACGTGGATTTATCCCCGTACATGTATTGTTCAATCTTTTCAGGGAACTGTTATCATGTTTAACATGGTGTGATGTTCACATATTCTCTGGGAACTTCTAATAGGTGAAAATGGTGTGTTGTCCACCATATTTTATGCTAACTTCTGATAGGTGAACATGGTGTGTTGTTGACCATATTTACTGGGAACTGTTATTAGGTGATCATGGTGTGTTGTTCACCATATTTTCTGCGAACTTCTGATAGGTGAACATTGTGTGTTGTTGACCATATTTACAGGGACTGTTATTCGGTGAACATGGTGTGTTGTTCACCATATTTTCGGGGAACTTCTAATAGGTGAACATGGTGTGTTGTTGACCATATTTACTGGGAACTGTTAGATAGGAAACAAGAGGGGGGGGGGGTAAACCTAAACGGGATATTATCGAAAGGAACTGTTGTCCCTATTTTCTGGGAACCCATGTCATGGTGTGGTGTTCACATATTTTCTGGGAACTGTTGTTAGGTGAACATGGTGTGTTGTGCTTGACCGACCGGGTGACTAAAAATAAAGACGCGTCCCAAGCGTAGGACTCTCGACCGGTGTAGCACAATATCCGGAAGTACCGGAGTCGAACCACAGAGACGACAAACGGTGTTTGACTCAAAAGTGTGGAATTATAGTTTAACCCGGCTCTTAGGTAGCCACCCCTTGTTCAAAGATTAATTAACTAAGTTACCGGACTAATTTACTGAATGCAGATTAAAAATGAGAGTACAGCTGAGGGAACCCAGCGTCCGCGACTAGTCTAACCAATGTTTACTCGGGCCACAATTACTCTTTTTACTGATTTTAGAATAAGAAAAAGGATCCCTAACAAATGCGCACCACCTGTCACCAGATTCCGTGCGCATTCGAATTCCGGCGATGCCTGGGTTTTGTTTGTTAGAAGAGTTTTCGTTTCCTAAAATTGCTCAAAAATCAAGTTAATTCGGTTCCGAAGTAGAACATCGATTAGTCTAGCTGCGAAGCGCCTTCGCCCCGCAGTCGCACTCTATACGACTACTCGCTCATTATCCTATTGAACGCAACGATAATATTATAAACCCTAGATCTAAACATGCTTGTAGAATGAAAATCGAAGCAGAAATCAATACCACTGATTGCGCAAAAAGAATAAACTTGATTAACAACGCTAAAACTCCAATCCAAAGCTATAAATCTGAAAGTCTGAACTGAACTTGAATCTGAAAAATAAAACTAAGAACAGCAGCCAAAGTTAATGAAAAATAAATCTAAGTTATGAATGTCCCCCCCCTAATTCGAGCTAAAAGAGAAGTATTTATACTAATCCCTAATTTCTAATCAAAATCCGAGACAAAATAGGATTATCCTCTGCGGGAGACCAAAACACTGCCGTTCACTGGCCAATTAAACCTCTCGGTAGCGCTACCATGAAAATGGTGTTGATAGGCGCACAATATCACAGATATAAGCGCCTAAGTAGGGCGAATTAGCGCATTAGAGGCGCGATTTATTCCATTTTCCACTTGATGCGGTGTTGTCTTTTGTTTTGGTATTTTTGTGTTTGTTTTGTAGGAAACGGGCCGGAGGAGCACGTAAAGTGGACACATGACATTGGGCATGCTGGGAACTGGTGGGGCCCAAGAAGGGCGAGCAAACAAGCTTGAAAAGCATTTTAAAGGTGTCTGTATCGATACAGGAGATTAACTGTATCGATACCGAGGTGCTTATGGGCGAACAGAATGTACCTGTATCGATACAGTCATTTAACTGTATCGATACCGGATGGGCTTAAAATCAGCCGATTGCTTTGCCACGTTTTGGCTTCGGGAAAGACATAAATACTCCGTTTTTTTTCCGAATTAGGGTTCCGAACTTTATTTTCTTTTTCCTTATAGCAGCTCCTTGTTTTCTTCTTGGAGTTTCTACTTTCCTCAGTTCTTTCGATTGGAATTTTGAAGTTTTATTGGCGAAGATTTAAGTATTGCTTCCGGTAACTTTCTCTAGTTTACATTAATCTCAGTTCTTGGTTGATCTTTTAGTTTAATCTTCTTCCGAGTTATATGAGCATGTTTTGTTTGAAATCTTGCTGTTCGTTCAAGTTAATATGAGTGAGTAGTCGCATAGGTATGGTCGCAGGGTGATTAACACGCCGTGGCCAGGACTGGGTATGTCTTCGCTCCTATTTCCAAAATTAATAACGGGAAAGGCAATTTTAGGTTATTAAAGAGCTTCCGTTGGACGTATCCGGGCATTGTCGGAGCCCATGTAACGCGGGGAACGGGGGACCAAAACTCGTTCTTCGCTGTACACGGGTAAACGGCGACCACAAGGATTCGCATCTTTCGGGGTACCTTTTTCTCTCTAAAATCAAATGTTTTTAGAACACCGAACGGAGCGGAACTGTCTGGGCCTGGCCACTGGTGTTATGAACCCTACGACCGTACTTGTTTTTAAATAGTTTAAGCAAAACCAAATTCTCTTTAGTTTAGTTAATTCTCCCATCAAATTACAAGGGGTGGCTACCTAAGAGCCGTTTCAAATCTCACAACCCGAGTTTTTAGTTAAGCACTCTCCATCGTCCCTGTGGATTCGATTCCGGTCTTACCGGGTATTATGCTACACCGGTCTCAGCCCTACGCTTGGGGCAACCCATTAATTTAGGTTTAGGATTTCGGTCAAGCATTTTTGGCGCCGTTGCCGGGGACGGCAAGAGGTGTTAAGAATTCGGGTTAGTATCTTTGTGTTTTTATCTGAGTCAATAAAAAATAAAAAAAAGTGTCTTTTGTTTTTAGCATCTTTTTGTTTCTAGGTTGAGTCATCTGGAGTCAGTCGAGTGGTAAGTGTTTTGTGTCTTGAAAAAAAAAAAAAAACTGATGGGCCTTCTTGATACCCCTGGGGAGTTAGAGCGTCACCATAGTATGCTGTTGAGTAAATTTGCACAAATTAATGAACCCTATTGGAATTTTGAGAGCCAAGTAGGTATTCCTTCGAGTCAATCTGCACAAATACAAAATTTTACTTGGGGTTACGAGAATATCCCTTCAAGTCAACCGGGTACCTTTGTGTCCTCTTGGGATCACGAGCATTACTCAGACATTTTTTCAAGTCAATTGGCACAAAGTCCTGAACCCTTTTGGGACTATGAGACCCACATGACCCAATTTGGCTCCCTTTCCCAAGACCCGCAAGGGTTTGATCCTTATTCTACTGGCCCACCCCCAGAGCTGACTTATCCCCCTCATGATGATGAGTTTGAGGAGATGGTACATACTTTTGTGCGATCGCAAATGTCCTTCACCGTGGAAACCACCCAAGCAATTGGGGACCTTAGGTCCCAGTTGACTCAACTCACAGAGGCAGTGGGACAAATCCAACAGGAGTGGGAGCCATTTCCTTCTCCGCCTCAAGTCAATAGAAGAGAGGAGGTCGACCCACTTCTCATTGAGGGACGAGTTGATGATCGTTTGGGGGAACCTTCCGAGTTTGGAGGGAATGAGGAGTTTACTCCTAGGGAAGAGGAAGTAGGTCTGGTTAATGATGTTGAAGAGATTGACTTGGTCTTACCACTGTCCTCTGAATTTGGAGGGGATGAGGAGCTTACTACTGCGAAAGAGAGAGAAGAGGAAGTTGATCACCTTGTCATTGAGGGTGGGGTGGATGATGGTTTGGTGGAACCATCTGAGTTTGGAGGGGATGAGGAGCTCACTGCCCAATGTTCCCCCCTTGAGTCTAATGTAAAGGTCGAACCCCCTCTCATGTATCTTCCACTGTTGATCCGCGCTGCCTACGTTTTCCTTTTGCGTTCCTATGAGTCTAGAGAACGAGGAGCTCACTGCCCTCTGTATGATGGTCCGATCGAACAATCTCCCACTACTGAGGAGTGGGACGCTGAGATTGATTATTTGCAGTCCTTAATGGACGAGCAAGATAGGAAGTTTGGGTGTGAGAGTGAGTCTCTTATTTTGGGGGACCAAGACTTTGTTGAGGAGGAATTAGTTGAAAAACCAAACTTGGCGGATGAGGTTTCGATAGAAGAGTCGAAGTCGACGGTAGTGGAACATATTGATTTTCTTGGTGTTGATGATAACGATTTTGTTTATCTTCCTTCTATTGCAAATTATGTCCACTGCTCGAAACTTAATTTGGTTCCACGTGAGCACTTAGAGGCACTTCAATTTCTTAAAACAATTCGGTGTAGACACCCCAATTTTGAACCCGAGATGCGCTCGAGCATCCCCGATGATGAAACGGACCAATCATGATTACCTGGAACTTGTGAGAATGACTTGAATTTGATCAAAATCAACCAAACACCACCCAAACAACCAAAATAGCCCAAACCAACCCAAGCATTGTTGAACCAAGCCAAACCATCAATCTGCCACCAAGAACCTTGAGCGCTCAAGCTTGAGGCCTTGAGCGCTCAAACCCCTGAGAAACACCTTGAGCGCTCAAGCCCACGGCTTTGAGCGCTCAACTCTGATCCAGTCAGCAACTTGCAGAGTATCTCATCATGAGATTTTCTGCATGGGAGCGTCTGAGATGATCTTATACGATCTCTATATGTATAATACACTCCACTAACTCCAAAAATACACAAAAAAAATACTCCCAACCCACTTCCAAATACAAACCCACTCTCTCTCTCTCTCCTCTCTTCCCTCCCACTCACTTTATAAAACCACCTAGCACCCCTGGTTTGAGGGGTGACGAACCACTCTCATACACCAGCTCTCAATCCACCCAGAATTCGTTGTTCTCTCTCTCTCTCTACAAAACCACACAAAACCAGTGGCAAAAACCACCTTTCAAGTCCAAAATTGAGTCCTTGATCATCAACCAATGACCTACATTGTTCAATTCGTCCAGAGTATAAGCCAAAAACATCCACAATCGTCATCCCTAAGCCCAGAATCAAGTTCAAATTACAAGCATTTTCCAAAAGGTAGTGAAACATGTGATGTATTCACTATTTTGGCCCATCTGAGGAAGATCAGTGAGTTCAAACAGGTTCTTTATACTTGTATTGAACTCACAAAGGTCTAAAAGTTGTTCAAAATCATTTTCAAAATCTGCAGTTTTAGCAGGGGTTGAGCGCTCAAGCCTCTGACCTTGAGCGCTCAAACCCAGCTCTGGGTCAGTCACTGTTTTGCTGATTTTTGTGCTTTCTCTTAGTTTTAATCATCATTAAATGGTTAAATATGTTCACATCATTCCCAAAACAGCTTATTTCTACTTCAAAATCATATGCATGAGTATAAGTTAACCATTTTATGATGATCCAACATCAAAACCTTTGAAAATCTCATAGTTAAGAGTAAAACGGTGACTGTTCAACTTCAAACATCTTTAATCTGTATATTTATGATCTTTGAGAGGTATCAAAAGCTTGCTTAAAGGTCAAAAATCAGAAAGCCAGATTATGGCTTGAGCGCTCAAGGTCATGAACCTGAGCGCTCAAGCTGTTCTTGAGCAGTTTGATGTTTATGTCTTATTCTGGAAGAATGTCGCAGTAAATTAATTAGAAAGTGTGTGTGAGTTGTTATTACTGTGTTCAGAATCTGGACCTCTCTCTCACTTCTCTATTTTCAAACATTTCTTTGTTAATTTGTGGTGATTATACTCTTTTCATCATTCTTTAAGAGATCAATCTGTATGTTCTTAATTGTTTCTCATAGGAAAGTGTTTGATAAATGTTTGATCTCATAAAGAAGCTGCAAAAAGGTGTAATTTCACAGAAGCCAGGAACTGGTTTGAGCGCTCAATCCATGAGCCTTGAGCGCTCAAACTGGTTTGAAGAGGTTGAGCGCTCAAGCCCTTGTCTTTGAGCGCTCAATCCCTATTCTGGGATCCAGTTTGTGAAACAGTATTAGTTATGTCTCATGTTAATAATTTCTGAAATTGCTGTACAGTCTCTGTAATCCCTCATTTCCTGTGGATAATTGTGGTAATTTCATTTGTTATCATCGTCATCATTCATGTAAGTCATCAAGCACAAGCATCCACTTTAGATTCACGTTTTATATTTTTACTGCTTATGTGATTCCCATTCCCGATTCCCTATTTTTGTGAACAAACTGAATTCCAAATATTTCTAAAATCCCACAAAACATTGAGTAGAGACTGGTTCATCGACCGGGCGAGAGGGGTGCCATAAAACCCTTCCCCTCTCGTAACCAAACCCCCGAATCCGAGAAATCTTTGGTTTCACAAGGACTAGTAAAATCTTTTTCAATGGGCAACGAGTCATATTTTTATCGGTTTCTCGGGTTCGGACCTTAAATCCGGGTGGCGACTCAAACAATCACAATCTTTTCGAACGCGAACCGCACCGAATTCCAGTGGGCCGTCCACATTCGGCAATTGCTTTACTCGAAGTATCTTTTCTTGTGGTCTGGCCGAGTTTAGTTTTTAGCAAAAAGCTTAGCGTGGGGTGGTGCATTCATGGGATTTGATTAATTTTCGAATTCCACGTTTCAAAGATCTCTCTCTCTCTCTCTCTCTCTCTCTCTCTCTCTCTCTCTCTCTCTCTCTCTCTCTCTCTCTCTCTCTCTCTCTCTCTCTCCCAATTAAAATTCATTCAAAAAGAAAAAAAAACCATGATGGTCTTGTATAGCCACCCACTCTTCAATTCAAGTTGGGGGATGGGGAGAAAAGTATGACATGTGAGACTGCGTGAATGTCTGGTGGTGTTCTTTATTTTCTCTCTATATTTGTTGTGGCCCGGCTTTCACGAGCGGGCGATACTAATGTCATTTGTTGCCTAGTAGGTAGTTGGTTCTTTAGTCTTTTGCAGGACGAGCATGCTACCACACCAGCCTTGGTAGTTTGAGCCTCTCCGCCGGAGTGAGTGAGGCATTCAGGAGCCTCGAGCAGGGGTGCCACTCAGTGTGGCGGTTGTCAGTCCAATAAAGCTTTGGCGCGGCTCTGTGTGACTAGCTGTGGACCTTGTTAGGTCCGAAGGAGCGGATCCTGGAAGCAGTTCCGATGATGAAACGCAACGATGACGGCAAATTCCCCATACATCGGCCGGGGTCATGGTGGTTGGCTTTGACGCCTAAAACTCATAGTCTTAGCCTCAGAAAAGTACTTCCTATAAAAAGCGTCGCGCACTTGCGCCCAGGTAGTGAAGGATTGAGACTTCTGCATTCTAAACCACATGAGTGCGCCATCCTTCAATGTTGCCTCAAACAGCTTGAGACATGCATTCTCATATTGGGTATTGGACGCAAGGTTGCGCACCAATCCCTCGAATGTCCGCACATGCTCGTATGGGTCATCGCACTCCCTCCCATAGAAAGTAGGGAGGCTGTTAAGGACACCAGGTTTAACGATAAAGGCATTGCGTGCCTCTTGTGTCTCTCGAGGGAACACAATGGGTCCAAGAGGAGTGGTCCTCTCGGGATAAAGGTGTTGCCTCAAGGACGGTTGTTGAGCTACTTGCTGGTCTGCCATATCACCTATCTCTGACTCTGACTGGAAGAGTGGATTACTGACACTAACTGACTCAAAAGGTAATTCTATTTAAAGACCACTAATGGGAATAGGTTCTGAATGGAGTTCAGCTAAGTCTGACTCTGAGCTAGAAGATGAAAAACTAGGAGACAAAGACTGACTCGACCCCAGTTCTTTTCGAACTAACCGGTGCGTAGGGTCACGAAAATAAAGAGGGTCCTGTTTAGGAGAACCCTTCTTCCCTCTACCTATGATAACTCAACTAAAAGACAAAAATAAAGACAAAAATAAACTACTACCCTACACCTTCGAACACTCGCTGCCGTCCCCGGCAACGGCGCCAAAAATGCTTGACCGACCGGGTGACTAAAAATAAAGACGCGTCCCAAGCGTAGGACTCTCGACCGGTGTAGCACAATATCCGGAAGTACCGGAGTCGAACCACAGAGACGACAAACGGTGTTTGACTCAAAAGTGTGGAATTATAGTTTAACCCGGCTCTTAGGTAGCCACCCCTTGTTCAAAGATTAATTAAATAAGTTACCAGACTAATTTACTTAATGCAGATTAAAAATGAGAGTACAGCTGAGGGAACCCAACGTCCGCGACTAGTCTAACCAATGTTTACACGGGCCACAATTACTCTTTTTACTGATTTTAGAATAAGAAAAAGGATCCCTAACAAATGCGCACCACCTGTCACCAGATTCCGTGCGCATTTGAATTTCGGCGATGCCTGGGTTTTGTTTGTTAGAAGAGTTTTCGTTTCCTAAAATTGCTCAAAAATCAAGTTAATTCGGTCCCGAGGTAGAACATCGATTAGTCTAGCTGCGAAGCGCCTTCGCCCCGCAGCCGCACTCTATACGACTACTCGCTCATTATCCTATTGAACGCAACGATAATATTATAAACCCTAGATCTAAACATGCTTGTAGAATGAAAATCAAAGCAGAAATCAATACCACTAATTGCGCAAAAAGAATAAACTTGATTAACAACGCTAAAACTCCAATCCAAAGCTGGAAATCTGAAAGTCTGAACTGAACTTGAATCTGAAAAATAAAACTAAGAACAGTAGCCAAAGTTAATGAAAAATAAATCTAAGTTATGAATGTCCCCCCCTAATTCGAGCTAAAAGAGAAGTATTTATACTAATCCCTAATTTCTAATCAAAATCCGAGACAAAATAGGATTATCATCTGCGGGAGACCAAACGCTGCCGTTCATTGGCCAATTAAACCTCTCGGTAGCGCTACCATGAAAATGGTGTAGCGCTACCGCACCCCTTAACTCCCCCTTTGACTGGTTGACCGCTGAACCGTTGACCCATCTAAACCCTTCGATAGCGCTACACCACTTTTGTTCATTCTTGCGCCTTTTTGTGCCATTCTTGAGCGCTCCATCAAATTCCTGTAGCGCTCGCGATGGGTTACGATCACGTCCACACGAAATCCACTTCAACACTTAGCCTCCTCAGCCTTCCCACTCTCGATTCTCGTGCATGCCCCTCTGTGGACGGCCCACGGAGATGGTGCGGTTTATCATTTGAAAAGATTGTGATTGTTAGAGTCGCCACCCGGATTTGAGGTCCGAACCCGAGAAACCGATAAAAATATGACTCGTTGGCCCATTTAAAAAAAAAAGATTTCACTGATCATGGCGGAACCAAAGATTTCTCGGATTCGGGGGTTTGGTTACGAGAGGGGAAGGGTTTTACAGCACCCCTCTCGCCCGGTCCGTGAACCGGTCTCTACTCGACATTTTGTGGGATTTTTAAAATGTTTGAAATTTAATTCTATCCACGAAAATAGGGAATCGGGGGTGGGAATCACATAACAACAATATATACAAGAGATACGATTCTACGGTGTATGCTCGTGCACGTGATCTACATGGGTGATGATGACAACGATAAAGGAAAACACTACAGATATTTACAGAAGTGAAGTACATAACAGAAACTGCACAACAGCTCAAGAAATCATGGACATGAAGCTTAATAAACTGGCTTACAATCTGGATCCCAGAATGGAGGTTGAGTGCTCAAGGGTAGTGGTTTGAGTGCTCAACCTTCCAAACCAGATTGAGCGCTCAAGGCTCATTGATTGAGCGCTCAAACCAGTTTCTGGTTTCTGTGATCTTGACCCTTTTTACAACTTCACTTCTCATTCTTTGCAAGATCAATCATTGGTAAACACTTTTCATAAATAAATGGGTTAAAACAGAAAGTTTTGATTTCTCAAAGAATGGTGAAACGATCAAAGGTAATCACAAAATAACAAAGAAAACACTCGAAGATGGAAGAAGGAGAGGGATTCAGATCATAAACACAGGGATAACAATTCACACACACCAGAGATAAGCTAAACCATGATCCATCATCGAAAACACCAACAACCAGCAAATGAGCCAAGAACAGTTTGAGCGCTCAAACGTATAACCTTGAGCGCTCAAACCATAATGTGGCTTTCTGGTTTCTAACTTGAAAATGAATTTTTATTACTTTCTCAGGACCATAAATACATAAAATTAAGGTTTATGAAACTGGACAGTTGCTGCTTTACACACAAATACAAGATTTTCAAAGATTTTGATGCTTGATCATTATAAAATAATTAATCTATACTCATGCAAGTGATTTTGAGGTAGAAATAAACTGTTTTGAGAGTTACATGAGTATATCTAACTATTTAATGATGATCAATACCAAGGAAGAACACAGAAGCTAGCAGAACTGAAACTGCTCAGAATTGAGTTTGAGCGCTCAAGGCTTGAGGCTTGAGCGCTCAACCTCAATTGTAACTGTGAATTTTAAAAGCATTTTGTTCAGTTATTTGAGACCCTGTAAGCCCAATGCAAGTACAGAAAGCTTGCTTGGACCTACTGGTCTTCCTCAGAAAGACCAAGACAGTGAAGATTTCACATGCTTAACTACCTTGTGACTTGATTGAAAACTTGAACTTGATTTTGGGCTTTGGGGTGGACAATTATGGATGTTTTTGTTGGTGTTCTGGGTAAAATGAGACAATGTATGTGTTTGATTGATGATCAAAGGTTGGATTCCTTGTTTGAAAGGTGGTTTTGGCCAATGGTTTAAGGGATGAATAGGTGGTTTTGTAGAGAGAGAGAGAGAGGTTGATTTTCTGGAGTTGAGAGAGAGAGAGAGAGAGAGAGAGAGCTAGAGTGTGTTAGATTGTAACCCCCCAAACCAGAGGTGATGGCTGGTTTAAATAGAAAGAGTGGGAGGGAAGTGTAGAGAGAAAGTGAGTGGGTTTTGTATTTGGGATGGGTTAGGGGTAGATTTAGGAGTAGATTTAGGGTTAGTATACGTATTAAGATCGTAGGAGATCACCCCAGACGCTCCCATGCAGAAAATCTCATGATTAGATGCTCTGTGGATTCCTGACTGGATCAGAGCTGAGCGCTCAAGGTGGTTTTCAGGGGTTTGAGCGCTCAAGGCCTCAAGCTTGAGCGCTCAAGGCTCTTGGTGGCAAATTGATGGTTTGACTTGGTTTAACAATGCTTGGTTTAGTTTGGGTTTTTTGGTGATGTTTGGTTAATTTTAATCAAGTTCAAGCCATTTTCACAAGTTTCGGGTCACGATTGGTCCGTTTCATCATCGGGAATGCTCGAGCGCGTCCCGGGTTCAAAATCGGGGTGTCTACACCCTCCAACAACTCCAATTAGCGCAAAAACACCTCTTTTTCCTGCGAATTAAGCACAAACACCAAATCCAACCACGTACACGCATTAACCGGAAAATGAGGATTAAATGTACGACCAACGCGCTAACTCAACCCTAATTAGGTGCTTAAATGCGTGGATTTCACGCGCCTATCATGTTGTTCACCATAATTTCTGGATAATGTTGTTTCATGACCATGGTGTGTTGTTCACCATATTTTCTGAGTTGTGTCGTTACCATCTGAACATATGGTCAGGAAAAAGAGCCAGAATAATTTTTTTCTTACTATCTCACTCCTTCGGAATAAACAAACAAACTTAAACACCAACTTCTTTGGAAGCAACCAAGAAAACAAGTGTTCATTAAAACAAACTCCACAATTCATTGAACCTAAGACAACTACCGAAACAAAGAACAAAGATCAATGAGACAATTGATCTTGGGTACTAACTAAACAAGGTTTGTCCAGAGAGCAACAGAGGGAAAACAAAAAAAAACAAAAAACAAAAACAAAAGTTCAGCCTAGTATAAAACTGATGTACTTAAAATTATGCCGACTTCATCGAACCACCAATGCCTACATGGCTTCCTTGCACGTCGACCTATTATGGTTTCCTAACTTGTGACACCTTTCGCATCTGATTTGGGACACCTTCTCTCCCCTAGACGGTATCCGACGAGACTTTGGCCTTCCCGGTGGTTTCTTGCTCAAAGGAGGGAGAATAACATCCCCATTAATCGGTTGCCTTGGCATCCACAGCGTAGGGATTGGATAGATAGGATGGGAATATGAGGCACGATATGTATCCGCGTAGTAGTACGGATCAACATAGTAACTGAGGTCCTTGCCGGTAGTAGCAATTACTCCAACGGCGTGGCAACAAAGGAACCCATCTTGTTGCCATTTTTGGCAGGAACAATTTCTCCCTACGAGATCAACGGAAACGGTAGGCTCTGATTGCACCTCAAACATGCCATTCCCCGAGGGCGAGACTACCCATGTCCTAGACTCTTGGAAAGAATCGTGCAACTTTTGATCTATTTTCGGGCAAAATTTTCCGACCCATTCGCTTGCTTTTTTACTCCTTTCAACAATCATATCCATGATTTTCACCCAAATGGCATCCACCAAGTTTCTAATGGGAAGGTAGCGCTCGTCCTTAATCCACGAATTAAATGACTCTGCAACGTTAGAATACATCTCCCCATATCGACAACCTGGAAAGTGCACAGTGCTCCAATTATCAACGGGGAGATTCTTTGGGAAGTCCATCACTTTTTCCCCGCCCTCGGTCGCCATCCTCAAAATAAAATGGTGGAACAAGTCCTGCATAGGGGCATGGGCAGCAAATCTCAACAAATGCACCATCGTCTCTCTATGCCATTTGGGGGTCCCACACATATGGTATCTCAAGTTGAATGTCAAATGATATAAGCAATAACCATGAGGAGAGGTTGGAAATACCGTCTTCATTGCCTCCAACAACCCAAGGTTCCTGTCTGAAACAAAAGTGAACCTCCTTACATGATCGATTATGGAATACAACTGCTGAAGGAACCATAACCAATTATCACGATTTTCTGAGTCAACAATAGCAAAACACAATGGGAAGATCTCTGTTGGAAAAAAAAAAAAAAAAATAGGGTTGCGTCAGTACAAGGTACATACAACATTGCCACATAAACGATTCAATAGATTCCTAATTTGAAAAAAAAATTCATGATGTTAAATTGAACATGTTGACAATCACGTTTGAAAGTCAGACTACTTCATTTTTTTAAATTAGGAACACGATTAGTTTTCATACATGTAGTAGAGGAAAAAAAACCGAAGTGGGATATTATCAACCCATGTTCACACCATGACATTACCATTACTCAACATGCAGGACTATCAAACCAAATTCAATAACAAAGTATCACACCATTTACCATAACATATAACCCTGAAAAGTAGAAACTGAATAAAAATACCTTTGTTACCGGTTGCGCCAAGCAGCTGGCCTTTCTGCCTTCCTTTCAAAAATGTGCCATCAAGAAATAGGATGGGTCGACAGTGTCTAAACCCATCAATGCATCCATGAAATGCAACGAATAACCTTTTGAACCGTTTCAAATCCTCATCAACCTCTAATAAAATGTGACTGCCGGGATTTGTGCGTCGGGCTTCTCGAACATACCATGCCAAACTAGAAAATGAATTCTCAAAATCCCCGAAAACATCTCCCCTTGCACTCTCCAGTGCCCACCATGCTTGGTGGTATGAAACATCGAGCCCGTAGTCCAACTTCATTTTAGAATATTATGTCCAAAGGTGACTTCTTGGATTTGGCCCGAACATTCTCCACAATCAGACTGCCTATTAGCTCAGACGTGGCCCTCGGATTCTTATTTGTCCTTAACACAGCACCACATTTGTGCTCATCCACGAAACTACGGATATAGAAAAAACCATTAGCTTGGAACACCCGGCCATGTACTTTCCACATGCATTTTTTCTCCCCATTCCTATGTTTGCAATGCGCCGTAACGCGCTCCTTATCATTCTTTACGAGGACATACTCAATTCCCCGTTCGATGCAATATTTACGCAACACATTCCGAAATTCTACCACCCCGCCTACAAAGCACTGACCAACACCTTTAATCCCAACCGCCCATTCAGCAGACTTCAAAAAAAAAAAATTGTGAGTTACAATGGATGGGGTTACCATATCACTGTCATCCATGTTTGAAGACCTAACCCTTTTCTTATTTTGTGACATCCGATTGGTAGACCGAGCCGAATTGGATTCTGGATCAGCCATAGTAAATTCCAGTGACCCAGCCTGTGCAAGCTCCCACAATGTCGCCAACCAGACATCATCCTCCATGACTATAGGTTCGTTGTTGATAAGCGAGTAAGTCATAATCAGTGTGTCGGGATCCAAATCACTCCACCTCTTACATATCTTCTCCATAACTGCTCCGAAATTCATCTCACTATTTACTATTATCGGACAAATCTTGTTGCCATACTTGCAAACTAGAATCAACCCATCCTCCATCGTAAACGAAAGAACTGCAAAAAACAGATAACATGGTGAACCGGGTTACCATTCGTCTATATCAAACATTACCATTACCAATTAAAAAGTGAACTTACAAACTTAACAGAACTTATGGCGGAAAAGAAGAAGTTTGATATGTGGTAAAAAAAGAAAAGCACAAACAATGATGTTGCACTCAAATGAACTATCAAAATGGTGAAGTATAATACTTTATCGAAACAAAAAAAACATTACCCTTAAACCCTTATCAATAAACAGTAAGTTCACTGTATGTTTGATATGTGTGATCATAATTTTTTTTTTTTCCCGTCTATATCAAACATCACCCTTATCAATTAAACAGTAAACTTACAAACATACTAGAACTTATGACGGATAAGAAGAAGTTTGATATGTGGTAAAAAAAGAAAAGAACAAACAATGATGTTACACTCAAATGAACTACCACAATGGTGTAGTATAATACCTTATCGAAACAACGCGCGATGTTACTTGATAAATTACTTGAATCCAATAAATCGGGTGGAGAATTGTTTGATCACAGATGGTGAATGGGATTGAATTGGAGAATTGTTTGATCAACAATGGTGAATGGGATTGAATTGGGCGTCACCTATAGCTTTGGTTAGGACTAAAAGAATTTGAATTTCAAAATTACCTCAGGATTAGGAAATGAAACAGCTAGGACTTGAAAATCAAACCAAAAAGGAAATAAACCTTGCTGTGATCCAAACAAGGAAAACATGTAACTGACGTGAATATCATCCTGTTTACAGGATGAAACAAGATAGGAAAATCGACCTATAATAGTCATTAGTGGATTTTTAGCCCTCTAATTAACTACTATAAATTATCATTAGAATATAATATATACACCTAAAACAAATAAAAAGGGCAATATGGTCCGAAAAACTATTTACAGGATGGGATCATAAATATTCAAAACGTACAGGATTGCAAAATAAAGGTAATATTATAACAGGATCCCCAATTAAATTTAATTTAATGAATTTGGGCTTTTAGATTTAAAGGGTTGGCTTTTTTATCTGATATGAGCATTGAGGCTTATATATGCAAAGGAATCGCATACACGATGTCTAGTTAAAATTTTTACTACCAGCACGAAAAATTTGTTGGATAATAATTCTACTAGTTTGAGGACTATCAAAGCAAATTTCTATCCCCAGCCTTTTTACTAAATTCTATTTTTATTTAATTCTTAACTCTTTTATTTTATTTATTTTATTATTTCTTTATCTATTTTTTCTCTTTTATTTTTTAGTATTCTTTATATCTTCTTTCCTTTTATTTTTTTAATTCTCTTTATATATCTCTTTTTTTAATATTCTTTTTATTTACTTCATTTATATATCTATTTTTCTTTAGATCTTTTTTCTCTTTTATTTTTTTAGTATTCTTTATATTTTTTTCTTTTCTTTTTTTAATGTTCTTTATATTTTTTTCTTTTCTTTTTTTAATGTTCTTTATATATTTTTTCTCTTTTATTTTTTAATATTTTTTTATTTAATTCACTTATTTATCTATTTTTCTTTATTTTTCTCTTTTATTTTTTAATATTCTTTATATCTTTTTTCTCTTTCATTTTTTTTAATATTCTTTATTTAACTATATTCTTTTTTTTTAATACGCTTCGGGTTGTTTTACTCACTTGCCATTGAGAAACCCTTCAGTTCTAGTCCGAAAGCCCTGAGAAATAACTATTGCCCGTGTTGGCAATCACTTCATGCAAGGTGGCTAGAAATCAAACAATAAGTTGGATTTCGATTCTTGGACCTGCTATAGTTCAAATTGGTGATCAGCAACTACAACTTAGCTCTTTATGTCTACTGCAAATTTAACTTAACTTGTTGCACCTCTGCTTTTAGAGTCGGAGAGTGTAATTTATATGCTCGAAACTGACAATGAACTTTACAGATTTAAGCCACCTTCCTCTGTTAATGCAAGACTCAAATTCGAAGTTGAATTCACTGATAATATAAGAATTTTTAACTAATTAATGATAATACAAAATTTTTTAATATCAAGTCAAATTTAAATGTAAAAAACATAATTTAATTGAAAATATAATTTGAGTTAACCAAATTAAAATTAAATAAGTAATTAAATAAATGAAGTATAATTTGAGCTAACCAAATTAAAATCAGATAATTAATTAAATCAATGAAGTATAATTTGAGTTAACCAAATTAAAATTAAATAAGTACTAATTAAATAAATAAAGAAACGTGTGGGACAAATTCAAATCAAATTTAGAGAGAGAAACGTATAGGGGCATGTGGCACATCACCTTGGTGTGCATGTGGAGTGTAAGTTAGGTGTACCCATATATCATTGTTGCGGTTGGAGAAAGATCCAGGCACAAAATAAGTGTTACGACTCACGTGTATCAAATGAAAGCAATAAGAGTTAATAAGCTTGTATCTATAAGCGTCACGGGCCAGACAAAGCCGTACAGACTAAATGGGTTACTATAAGTGTCACGGGCCAAAGGAAGCCCATTTTCTCACCGGATTAGGTTCACCGTAGCCCATTAGGCCACACTACCAGTACCAAGACTTGCTAAATTATAAGCAGATTTTTTATCTATTTTTTTTTTAATGTTGTTTAACAGTGATTCGTGGAAATTTTGAACAACATATTTGGGTTTTCTTACTTATCAGAACAAAATTAGATTTTTTTAAAAGCTCCATTTTTTTTTTTTTGCCAGAAGAAAGAAGATTAAAAGCTCCATTTGTAATTGTAAAAGTGTGACGAATTCTACGGGGTTTTTGTGTGTGTGTGAAGCAAAACGATGTTGCACAGCCCCCCACCCCCATTCCCCAACTGTTAGGAGAAATTCTACTAATATCGTAGAAACATTTAGAACAATCAATTGTATGAGCAAATATGATAATACAAACCCAAAAAACATGTGAAAATTCTGAAATATTTTGCACGCGTAGCTTGAGAAGAATATGACTTTTTTTTTTTTTTTTTGTTGATAATGTAGTGTGGTGGGTCAACTTGAGCACATTTCAGATTAATTACTACAGCCCCTCCCACGTCCCTTTCAAATTCTTTCTCAGGGAATGAGGTGGCCCAAAAGCTATTGGCAAGAAAAAATGGAACATGAGACTTTTAGGAGGGAATTGTATTTGACGGAATCCGGGGGTGCTGTGCACTCGGGTGCTTTGCACCTCACAGCCATCCGATTGTGTTTTGGACAATCCGGATGTGTTTTGATTTTTTACCGGTAAAAATAAATTAAAATTGCTGAACGCATCTGAGTCGTTCAAAACGTGATCGGATGGCCAGCAGGTGCAAAGCACCCACCCCTGGTCCGTATTTGACTTTGCCTTTCTTTTCTTTTTTTCCATTCTCCCTCTAATATAGGAATAAGCATGTGTTCAAAAAGCCAACTTATACTAGTTTCTTGCTTGAGTAAGTTTATGGAACAAGGTGCAATCATAGTAAGAGCTCGGAAGGTGACCCTGAGATCAATTTTTATAAACTGACGACACATTATTCAAAAACAAGAGGTTGGACTTGTTCTTCTAAGTATCGTGAACAGAAAGCACTCGGTTGGCCCCAGTTTCCCCAATACGTGTCTAAAACGAGATCTTGATAATGATAGAAAAACACAAATTGATAAGACCATTTGACTTCCACCAAACAGTCCCTCTGCTTTGAATACCCAACGGATGGGGATTCCAAGGTGCTTCCCAAGTGGCATCGTTGATGGTTTCCCACAAACACACTTTTGTACCATTTCCCATAACCCCAAGCAACACATATAAAACCCAATCCGAGCATCTTTTTCCAAAGGTAAGAACAAAAACCAACATCCCTTGGATTGTGTTATAAGACATGGTTCTCTTGGTAGAAAAGCTTTTCCATTCTCATAAACCCTCCTCCAAGCTGGAGAACCACCACCACCACCACCACCGTGGCCGGTCCAAACCCTTGTCAGCCTCTTTACAAGCCTTTCAGTGCTATGTGTCTAGCTGCATAAAAGAACTAAGCTTGAATTCGAAATCCGGCTCGGAATCCATGTCCCTGTCGTGGATTCACAAATGTTTGGAGCTGTTGTCCAATCTAAACAGGGCGTTTGCAAAGCTAGTAATGGAGATGGACTACCCCATGAGCAAATGCGATGACAATTCCTCTGAAGAGTATCTCAGCTACAGCTTGAAGTTGTTGGACCATCTCAATGTGATTGCCTCATCACCGTCTCATCTGGGTTTAGCTCGGATGTCGATTTCTCATGCCTTGAGCCTCATCGATGACGCGCCTGAATCGGCAATGGAGCTGTTAAAAGCGGTTGAGTTGATCAAGAATCTAGACAAGGAGATAAAAGTGGAAGAAGTGGAAGGTGGGGAAGAAAAGAGGCCCTGCTATGGCGAAAAGAAATGGGTTTTTGATAAAGCCTTGATGGTTATGAAGAGAAATGGGTATTGGGTGTGTGGAATTGTGTTGTTAGGATTGTCTGGTGATACAAGACTGTTTGGAGATGCAAAAATTGGGCAGTGGGTTCCTTAGTCCTTCGGTAATGGTGGCGATGGAGAAGAACGGGGTAGCGAAGGACGGGAGTGAAATGAATGATGACTATTAAGAAATATTGTCCCACATTGCTTAAGAGTGGAATGGATGATCACTTAATATATGCTGGGACCTCTCCACTCATTGCCAATTGGTTTTAAGATGGATATAAAGTTTACACATGGTATCAGAGCGGGGCCTATTCCACTCTACATTTATAAAAAGAAAAAAAATCGCAATCTCACACCCACGATGACAAACTAACAAAAAAGGCCGCACGATGATAGGACCCAAAAAGTGGCCACACGTGATAGACCTCAAATGCGGCTGTATGTGAGGGGGATGTTAAGAAATATTGTCCCACATTGCTTAAAAGTGGAATGGATGATCACTTAATATATGCTGGGACCTCTCCACTCATTGCCAATTGGTTTTGAGATGGATATAAAGTTTCCACAATGACAGCTTATCTTGTTGCAGCAATAGCAGCCGGAGAAAATTGTGGCGATGCCAGAAAAAAATTGCAAGGGAAACTGGAGGTGATGGAGAAGCTGTTGGATGCTATAGGTACGAGAGCAGATAGTTTGTTTTCGGAGATTATGGCCGGGAGAATCGAATTGCTTGACGGTCTCCGACAGATGAAGCCATAGCAACAACTTCGAATATAACCAACTTGCCAGAAAAGCAATTGTGTGTAGAATTTCTGTGAATAGTGTAATAACAACAGATGATGGCAGATCAAAAATGGAAAAACAGATGATTTCTTCTTTGTGTATAAATGGTGTGTCTGTCTCCAAATTTTCGTGCCTGATACACGGACTTTAAGGCACGATAGTGTGGCTAGGTTTTGTATTGAGACATGAAAATAGTGATTTGGGTGACTGAATTCTGTGCTGAATGTGTTTTTTCAATGCAAAGATTGTATTTGAACATGGGTATTTTTTTTTCGAAAGTTGTGTTTGTATCTCATTAACAGCTCTGTAGAGCTCCTTATTTTAGTAGGAATCATGTTTTTTTTTGATCGGCTAGTAGGAATCATGTTGCTATGTGTTTACTCGATTACTTCTAGTGTTGGAACAGATAACTACTTGTGAATCTTAGATGTTTAGTAAATGCATTTCAGAAGGACAGAAATCCCATGTTTGTTTCAGAAAAGTGCTTACCTGGTACCTGCTCCAGGTTATCCAAACAGGGCCTCAAAGGAGCAAAAGGTTGTTTTCTTACCCGGCATACGGTAGATTAATACAAAAATAAGGGCTGAAAAACAAGGAGAGTGAGAGGGTAGAAATATGACGATCATTCCTCTTAAACAATTGATTTTTGTTTAGGTCACGACAGGTTTAAATAAAGGTTGTACGTAGTATCGGCAGTTCATAACAGGATTTCGGACCTCCGATACCGGTATTGAATTACGTATTGGCAACATATTGGCCGATACAGCAACTAATATATGACCGTACACCAATACCGGTTAAGTTTCCGCGTACTGCGGTTTTTGGATACCGCAATTTTAAAACGCTGGCAGTCAAAATCGGCAATGATGACATGGAGAAAATGAATGTAAAATGAAGATATGAATAAATTAGGCTAAATTCCTAAGAGACCCCCTCATCTATACTCATCTATCACCGTTAGCCATACAGACCCCTTCTGTTACAAACTCGTTTGTACTTATGAGATTTGCACATTTTTTAGACCAAAATGCCCTTCAACAGCACTGTAACAGCTGTAAACCTTCTCTACTCTAAACTTCATCTCTCTCATTCTCTCTCTTCTTCAGTCGATTGGAACTCTGCTCCTCTCTCTCTCTCTCTCTCTCTCTAACAAGTTTCGCATATCTTCCTAAATGAAATGTGGGCAATGGAGATCGAAGAGATCGAATTAGTGCTCGAGAAGATCTGGGACCTGCACGACAAGCTCACCGACGCAATCCACTCGAGCTGGGTTTGACGAAAACAGAGCCAAATCATCTAAATCGCGACCCACTTGATTTTCGAGCTTGAAACTTGTTGATTAGGGTTCAAAATCTACTGGGTTATGGTCGAAATGCTTTGAATCTCGCAAAGCAGTGCTCAAATCTGAGTTTTAGGTTTTAATTTTGTGTTTATGGAGGTGGATTGGAAGTTTCTATTAATGACTGGGTTTTGCTCGCATAGGGCTGCCATAATACTCCTATTAATCCCAATTGGGTTTCAATTCTGAAAGAAAAAGAAGAAAGAGAGAGTGTATTTGTTTCCTTTTTAAACATGAACACTTTGATTTTGAAATAAAAAACAAATTCACTAAATTTTATTTTTGAAAATAGAATTTTTTTGTAAACAAACACAAAAAAAAAGAAAAGAAAGAGAGAGTGGGTGACTGTGGATGATTTTCATAGATGAGGGGGTGAGTGTGGCTGTTTTTTAAGGGGTATTATAGTCATTTGACGTAATTCCGTTAACGGAGTAAGGGGTGTTTTACATTTCGCATAGATGATGGGGTGAGTTTGGACGCTTTTAAAGGTTAGGGGGTCAGTTGGGAAAATGAGTATAGATGAGGGGGTCTCCTAGGAATTTAGCCAATAAATTACTATAACCTTTTCAAAAAAAGAAAGAAAAGAAAGTACTTTAACAACCTTTCGAATACTAGGTAGTTGTATGTATCCATCACTCCTTGGAAAGCATATGAAATATCAACAAAACTGGGAGATTACTTGAAAAGTAAGCAAACATAAATATCACTGTGAGACAACCAAAGAAAGTAGATACCAGAAACTCATCACTTTGAAATGCATAAAAACCAACTGCAACTGCTAATTTTTTCAAATCACGATGCATTGTCCTCCAAGAAAAAACCGTCTATATAGGCGATTTGATGAGTTTGGGCTTAAAAGCCACGAGATACAGTACCTCTTTCTATCTCAAGTTCTTGACCTTTGGTGCAATAGAAGCCAGCCAAAGGTTCTAACTGTGGATGGCGCCAAATTGATTCTTGAACCAAAACTGCTAAACCCCAAATAGTCCAAATTTGTTGCTTTCCAGCTATTTTTATCACCTAAAAGAAGAGAGCCGGGGAACAAAAATGATCACGGTAGGCTCCCGGAGTTGCTGGAACAAACTTCCTTCTCGGGTGCCTTCCTCTTGCGAGAAACCTCCCTCTTGGGACAAACTTCGGATGATGGTAGCCTGAGCAGTAAAGCCATTCACATGAGACTACACTGGAAATAAGGAACAGGAATGCCCAATGAATTTACAAAAAGTTCAAGTCCAATAACAAAGAATAACTAAATTAAGTAATTAACTCTAGCCAGCAGTTTCAAAATATATATTCCCTCCATCCTACTTTGTTCATGCATTTTCACTTTCCTGGACAATTTAGAAATTGTCTGTGTCATTGTTTTTTTGAATCATATTGGATACTTTGTACGAGAACTACTTGAGATCTTTTCATTGTTGAAAACTGAAAACAATTTCAGAAAGACAGATTCACGAATATAAATGATTTGGTGACCATAATAAAGGGCATCAACTATCTGAAATAGACCCAAAAAAGGTCGGAGAAAGTAAGGACAACTAAAGTATTGATCAAAGGGGAATTAGTTCAGTGGTGAGAACTCGCCCTATTAACCTCAAAGGCGTTGAGGTTATAGGTTAAACTTGAGGGAAGCCTCTTTGTGCATATAATGCGCAAGTTTAGGGGTGTAGATTTTCTAAATGAGGACTAAACTGGGTGTAGGTTTCTTTAACAATACTCGTAAGGTGATATGCGAACAGAGACTGGCAAAGGCATGTTTCATTTCAAAACTTCAAATTCAATTCATAATTTACTTTTTCTAATCATCATCTAGCGAAAGAGAGAAGTAGTGGAAGTGGATTTGCAGTACAGTAAAAAGACAACAGAGAAGAAAAGTACCCCAATTGCTAATCAACTCCACAAGGATTGACAATATCCGAGCTCCCAGAACCATGTTTAACAAGGGAGTTACTTCTTTCCTGAGGATAGAGTTCAAGGTAAGGTGTCCGGGCTGAATGTTGGCTCAATGGAAGGAAACCCCGAAGCTCCTGAACCTGGAATATTATATTAAGAGTAAAGACATAAGTCAGATGTGAAATCCATTCGAAAAATAAATACCATAAAGAGTTTAACTTAAGCATGAGGAGAGATTGTCAATTTGCCTGTCTGCGTAAATTCTCGTTCTCCAGCATACCTCGCTGTTCCTGAAATGAAACCAAAGAAATCACTGGTATCATGTAGTAATTTAAATGGTGAGAGCAGTGTCAGTTTTTTTTTAAATCAACACAATATTGTTAATCTCTAAATATTCGTAATACATTACTAACACACTGAGTTCATTGATCACTTGGAGCATAAAACAGGATTACCAAATGAGAAAAAGCTTAGTCTTACAAAGAACTATCCAGTAGAGTGCCATTTTAAATCTTTCGTTGAAGTTCAAATAAACAAAACAGAGTTAACCCTTTTTTACTAAAGCCTCCAGGTGTATGCCGTTACTGTCTCATGGTTGCTCAAAAGTACAGGTTTCATATCAAATGGAGGTGCAACCTTCAAATTTCCCGATGTAAGTTGAATACCTGAACTCTTGATTCCTCTAGTTGGTCCATAAGTATTTGCTCCTGAAATGGCACGAAATTTCCATGCAATGTGATAAAGTGTTTAGAGCTATCTGACTAACTATAGTGCTAAAATGCGTTTTCTCTTTAGAGCTATCTGACTAACTATAGAGCTATGTGATAAAGTATTTTTTTTTGAAGATTTTCCCGTGGACCCTTGAAAACACCTTCTGAACACATTGGACGGCTCGGATTTTCCAAAAACAATTTGCAAAACAAAAAAAATACGTTTTTTCTCTAGTCCGGGAGTCCCGGACTAGAAAATCTCCGTATATATATATATACATAAATGATCTCCTAAGGGATCCCTTATTAAAATTTGGTGCGGACCTCACCTTTCCGGATCAAATTTTGATGATTCGAACCGCTCAATGTTTTTAGAATGCATTTTCCAAGGTCCACGCGTATGTACAGTTTTATTGAAAACTGTTTGGATCAAACCGTTCCGGGTATTTTTTTTTGAAGATTTCCGGCATGGACCTTGGAAAATGCATTTTAAAAACATTGAGCGGTTCGGATCGTCAAAATTTGATCCGGAAAGTTGAAAAAAGGCTAGGTCCGCACCAAATTTTTAATAAGGGATCCCTTAGGAGATCGGGACTGTATATATATATATATAGGTATGCGGTATGCCTTAAGTGGGAAAGGGGTTGCTATATAGAGGAGAGAAGATAACGAGGCGTGAGTAAGCCTCATCATTTGGCCCATTGGCCCGCAGCCGCAAGGCCCGCCGGGCTTCACCTGAGTCGAGCCCGCCAATTTGGCGGGCTCGCCCAGCCTGACTTTTTCCATGGGCCGGGCTTGGGCCTAAGAAATTTAGCTACAACTCGCTTGCCCGCCGCCCGTTGGCTCGCCTGTAGCCCAGCCTGCCGGCCTGAGATACTAGCCCGCCCGTAGCCCGGTACATTTTTAATGCATTATTGCACGGTTAATGTACGTAAGATATAATATATAATGTACCAAAAAAAAGATATAATACAAATGTACCAAAATAAAAAAATAATACACATAGCTAGACATGTGTGTAACTATGTGTATATATCTCGGAGTAAGTTCTAATAGGAAACTAAACATATGCATTAAAATTTTGAGAATGTATTTAACTTGGACTATTCAACTGAACATATGCACTGATGGTGGAGATTTTGATATAGACAATGGTTTAATTGTCAAATTTTCCAAAAAAATAAAAATATCAACAATGTTTACCCTTTTAAAAG
The DNA here is from genome assembly GCA_963854785.1 of Vaccinium vitis-idaea. Lineage (NCBI taxonomy): Eukaryota > Viridiplantae > Streptophyta > Magnoliopsida > Ericales > Ericaceae > Vaccinium > Vaccinium vitis-idaea. The sequence continues at coordinate 30,931,222 of OY978223.1, read as the reverse complement.
GTATTCAAATTTGACCATTCATTTGCTGCATGGGTAACAACTGACAATTGCTCATGGTGTATTATTGTTACAACATATGGTAGTCTAGACAAGGTTTAGCTGTAATTAAAAAAAAAATTTGCTCCAAAAAATTCAGTTGTAACAAAAACAAAAAACAAAAAAAGGCATTTGGCCCACCCAAAAAGCCCAGCCCAGCCCGCCCGAAGACTGGCTCACCCGCCCGCCCAACTAGGAAAAGCCAGTGGTCTAGGCATGGGCTTCAACTTTTGAGAGATAGCCCGGCCTCCTAAAATGAAAAAGCCCGCTTAGCCCAACCTGCGAGCGGGCTTGGGCTGAAAGTTCGCGGGTTGGGCTGGTCCGCCCCAGCCAGCCCGATGATGACCACCCTACAACTCCTTCTAGAAAATTAAGACAAAAAAAGGAATAAAAAAACATGAAGCTGAACCCCGGTGAATTGTTAATTACCAAATATAAAAAACATGCCAAAACAAGCGGCATTACAAAACAACTTCCTAAATGCTAAAATACTAAAAGGAAAATAAAATTTGAGGTAACAAAATTAACCCTAATTGTTTATAACCAAGTAACCTATGAAATACGAATACTGATTATAACAAACCAAATACTTTTAGAATATATTGATTAAAATAGAACATTCCTACTAAAATAATAACATATAATTCCTATGTTTTTAGAGTGAAAAAATAGTAGCTTGCATCATCAAATTTCTTCTTGGGAAGTGAATTAATTAATTACTAGTGGACCAGGTCTTGGATGTTTTGCCGTTGGAGGTCTTGGTGGCGTTGGACCTTTCCTTTTCTTTTTCTTCGGTGTGGAAGGCTCTGCAACTTGTTTTGTCTTTCCGCTACTAGGGATGGCAATTTCCCCAAACCCGATGGATACCCGCCCCACCTCCGGCTATTTGGAGGCGGATATTATTCGATTTTTCATCCAATAGGAGCGGGTATGGTAGAACTTAAAGAATCCCCGGTTGAAAATGGAGCGGGTATGATTTTGTGATGCCCGTCTCCGAATACCCGTACCCGCCCCCGTTTCAAATTGTATACATATTTTTATGAATATTGTATGTATATATGCGGGCATATAGTAGTACATAAATGTATATGTATGTGTGTATATATATAAGTATGCATATTGTTATAATTTATGTATATTGTTCCGAATTAAAACTATTTATGGTTAAGTGTTAAAAAAAGTTTAATGATGGTAGTTTTTAAAATTGTACATAATCTTGGTATACTATTATTTCTTCGCAACTTTTTATTCTATTTTGTTTTAAATGGTTGTTTTTGTTAGTATATGACACATAAATTAGATCTTATCCTCTTTTTTTTTTCCAACTAGTTTGGATATGGATTTACCCGAATATATCCGATCCCCAATGGGAGGCGGGTATGGTGGATTGTCCACTATCCCTTTTGGATATGGAGGTGGGGATGGGGAAGAACTTCACAATTGGGGATCGGGGGTAGAATAGGGTCCCCCGATCCATACCCTACCCGTTGCCATCCCTATCCGCTACCGAACTTCCTGAATTGAAATATAGGTTTGTAGTCCTCCCGGCTGACATAGTGCAACGCGACGTCGTCACCTACCACCAGATCTGTTTTCTCAAGAAAGCGTTCCAAAAGATGAGACTCAAATCGATAGTAACGTACGTCGTGTTCGTACTTCGCCAACACACATGGCCACTGGTCTGCTCCATCGGTGACAGTAACATCAAGACCCTCATGTAGTATGCTGTTTCGATCACTCCGGTGCATCTTGGGTAGGATAATTCTGTCGAAATCATTGCTCCCCACTAACATTATGCGGTTTCCAATATCAAAGTTTTCCATCCCAATTGTTCCTCTAATGTATTCGTTTGAAGAAGAAGCACCCTACAATATTAAAAAAAATTCGTAACAAAAAGTTTGGCAATCGCAAAAATTTAGTAGTATAAAAAATGAAAACTTAGCTTAGTCAATAGATACAAGAGAATACATAAAACAACCAAAAGAAGTACGTATTTATTTTACGCCAATACTGGAAAAATGTGGAACTAGTGTAACCAAAAAAGATACGTACCACACATTCTTCCAAAGTACACCTTGCCTGGATAACTAATAATAAAAAAATTACATAACATACAAACAAAAAAGGCATAATAATTAAATACCAAAAAATAAATAATATTTCTATGCTACAACTAGCTAGGTTTATCACAGTGCTTTCTACATCAGTTAGTGTTCCTAATATCATCTGTGATGTCATAAGTTTAAACGCTCTAAGCTTTTTTCTTTTCCATTGTTGTCTCTTTATAATCCACATAGTGGACTGGACTGAACAAATTGGGGGACAGAGTTGACTTTTGTCACACTTTAGTCAAAAAAATCAAAGTGCTCAAATATGAAGAAGTGTCTAGTCGGATTATTGTGAAATCCATTGTTATCACCAAATTGAAGAGAGAAGAAAAATTGAAAACAGAACATTCTATCGCGGTACCATCATTCTAAATGACCCCAAGATAAGCAAAATAAAATTTTCACTTAATTATAACGGAAAGTCAATTTCATTTTTCAGAATTGAAAAAAATTATTGCAACATGAGTGAAAGAACAACGGGAGACAGGAGCTAATCCAAAATGGCTAGGAAATAGGTGAAAATCAAGTTTCTCTTATCCTTCTATCGAATTTAATTTTTATGCATTAGGGTTTTGGAAAATTGAGAAATTCCACATATTCTTTTAATACAAGTTCAAGTTAACCTGAGGTATGAGAAAAATGTTAGATTGTTATAGATTATATATGAATATAGAGATTTGCAAAGAGATCGAAAAGTTCATTGATTCTCACCATTCTTGGAGAGAAGCAACTTCCTCAAACAGAGTTGTCTAACCAATCGACCCTCTTTTCCACCTTCTGGTATCACAATATTATTGTAGGTTATTGCTATATAAGTACGTAGCAAGCATATTATTATATATAGCTGTAGAAAGACCAATTAATTAGCTAGTAGGCATGCATGGCTTTAATAATGGTGCCAGGATCCGTAAAGATTTGTATTCCTATTTTCACCATTTTAGATTAGATTTTTACTAGCATGCTATTGTTAGCTTTGGAAATATTATGTTTCCTTGGTTGAGTTTATTTTGTTTTCCTTTTTTTATTTATTAGGATTCTTGGTTCACAAGAATAAAAACCGGATCCTCTGCCCCCCTTTCCCAGCCCCCCTCCTCTGCCCCCCATTTTCAGCGGTCAAGATTTCACTCGGCAAAGAACGGTGCAGATCAAAAGTGCCGGCATGAAATCCGGACCGTTGGTTGCCGAGATCGACGGTTGAGAAATTGGGAGCAGAGGAGGGGGGCAGGGAAAGGGGGCAGAGGATCTTCCATGACAAGAATAGGATTTTCTTTTAGGAATTTTCTTTTCTTTTCTTTAATGGCGGTTGTTTTGGCATGGTTTTATAACCTTTTAGGCAACAGATTTAATTAGGCTTTTATTTTTACTAACATTGAACCCATGCTATGCACGGAGTAAATCAATTAATTGTTGAATCTATTTTGTGAAAAAATTAATACATCCTCCGTTCCATAGTAAGTCTCTCTCTCTCTCTCTCTCTCTCTCTCTCTCTCTCTCTCTCTCTCTCTCTCTCTCGTCATTTTTCAAACAAAAAAAACTAAGTACTTCCGTGTATCGTGTTTCGAATTTTTCGCAAAATACTCATTGGGTACTTTAATTTGGTAAAAAAAATTTGAAACACGATACACAAAAAAACTTAATTTTATATTTGAAAAATGGCATGACTTTTCATAGTGGACACTTATTTTGGAACGAGTATTATTTATTGTGTTGTATCCTACTTGAATTTTAAAAGCAAACTGAAAAATCACATATTTATTTTAAAATAGATGACATGATATGATTGTTAAAAAATGCATCAACTGCCAATAAAAAATGGTTAGAAAACCTCCATTAAAACTTCTTTTTCTCTGACACCATTTAGGTGCAAACTACAATACTATACATTTACTCCTATTAAATTGTTTAAGTATGGGCCCTAACAGTATTTACTTATGAATACTCAGATTTTCCCATTTTTGCATATCTAATACTAACAAAAACTCGTGCTATGCACGATTGACGGGATAATTTATGTTCATGCAATTCAAACAAAATCTGAGCTATAAAAAAATATAAATGCAGTTATTGATGCGATTTTCTTGTGATATGCATTTTTTACAATCAAATTGTTCTATTTTCACTCATGAAAACATGTATAAACCTATTCATAAATTTCGTTTAGCAAAGAGAATGGGCTGCGTTGCCGCTACCGCCAAATTAATTAAAGGCACAACATACTCCATTTTGAAGCACACTAAAGGGTCCATTGTTTAGTTATCTTCCTTTTTTCACCCTTAGATTAGTCGTGATGAAGATCTGGTCACAAACAACTAGGGGTGCTCACGGTCCGGATCGGTCCGGATTGGCATGAATCCAATCCTAATCCGCGAGTCACGGTTTTTTGAAAATACAATCCGTGTCCGATCCAAAAGTCTCACGGTTCGGTTCCAATCCGAACCGCGAGTCACGGATCGGTTCCGGATTAATCCGCGGATTTTCAACTTATTTGGAAAAAACAATAAACAAAGGCATGCAGTAAGGCACTAGCAAATGCACTAAATAAAAAGTTCAAAATTGGAAATCCCAATAAAAAAACAACAAAGGCAGTAAGACAGATAGTTATATAGGTATTGTTAACTATAATTATATATAATTTTATCACTTTTATAATTATAGTTATATAGATATTGTTAATTTAGCATACTTACGGTTTGGTTGTACTGTTGTAGGAGTTATGGTGAGAATATTGTTATATAGATATTGTTAATTTAGCAGACTTACGGTTTGGTTGTACTGTTGTAAGAGTTATGGTGCGAATATAATTATATATAATTAACAATATCTAGATAACTATATATTATAAAAATCTCACGGTCCGGATCGGTTAATCCACGGTTTAAAAATCAAAATCCGTGTCCGATCCAAAAGTCACGGTTTTTTATTTTTTGAATCCGTGTCCGGACCATTAATCCACGGTTAAAATCCAAAAGGTACGGATTGGTTCGGTCCGGACCGGATTCACGGTTCACCGGTTTTTTTGAGCAGCCCTACAAACAACTTTATATTTCACATATTTTTGCTCATTATGATTAGTTGAAAATATGTATAACAAATAGTTTCAAGTTACAGGGGGCGAAACTCTCATTCCTTTCTCGATAGCTAAGTTATATTGGAGACAAATTTATATGCATATTTCCTCTCTTTTGTGATTTGAAGTTCTAGATTATTCCTTCACATTCCTCATTCTTCTTATTAAAATAATGCTAAATAATGAAAAAAATAATAAAATTGTGTTCTGATGGTGAGATATGCAAATTGTGAGAATTTATAGTATTTTTGTCTCATTATGGGAACTAAAATACTATAGTGCCAAAGAGTAAGATTTTTTTGAATTTGGAATTTGAAAATCAAAATCTATAAGATAGGTGTAATGCAATGCTTACATGTGCTACCAAAAAAATTCTATGAAAGACCAATGGGTTCATGACACTTGCCGCCTTGAGAGTCCTCCTCACGAAAAGTCATTCTACAATAATATAGAAGATTTCCTTTTTTCGTAATTTTCTTGATTAGAAAGAAAATTGCCTTGTTTGATTCTTACGCAAGTTAGAATTTCTATACTTATAAATAGGGTTGTTGCAATAGGGCATGAGCAATGCTACAAGAACTAACTAGTGTATGACACTAAATGCACACATGACATTACCACATCAATACACTATTCAATATATGGATAGATTCATCCATTAAAAGATTGTTACATAGACAGTTAGTATAATAGTTGGTATACTAATTAGTGCCTGTAACATTTCCCAAGAGAAAAATAAAAATCGATTGGGAATCAATCAATTAGAAATGTTCAGATTCATAGTACCCCATAGAGTTTTTATAGATTTAAAAAAATTTACTAGAGACGTAAATAATTCAAACCCCATAGATTTTTTAGTTATTTTTATATTTCAGCTTGTTAACTTAATCAAACAATAAGCAATTAGAAGGAAATGTAAAGTTAGACAGAGAACGCGCCTGACCATGCGCTTGAGTAGATTTGAAGAGACAACTTACGCGCCTCCTCTTTCCAGCGTGTACGGCGGTTTCTTTGAACAACAATGGCGTTTGCTTCCTTCTGGTGAGTGAGAGAGACAATAAGTTAAAGTGTGTTATGTTTTCTGGGTGTGGCTGACGAGATTTCGTGCCACTTTCTTGGATAATCGTTCAACTATCACTCGGACCATCGGCTTCCTACCTTCCGGCCTAAACTCTGGTGAGGTGTAAGGGGAGGCCTCCGCGTCCTATCTTGCTTTCTCAGCATTGGCATTTGGAAAGGAAGATAAGACTTGGAACGAAGTCCTACTTTCCTTAAATGGTGTATTTAAGGAGAACACAAAAGTTGGGAATTATTCTCAGGTTGATCAATGTTGAAAAGCTGAATTCTTAATGTTCCCCAACTCTCTCTAGTTTCAGCTTCAAACAGTGAATTCCCTGTTAAACATTATTCTTAATTGTAGATGCATTTATTTACTCTGCTTTTTTCAAATAATAATTTTCTAATATAGCATGAAAAGCATGTTGAGTTACATAGCAGAGCAAAAGATGATGAAGTACGTTATAAAACTTAAAACAAGCGCAAATTTGTTGTCATTTTGTCTTTGTGGCTACTCCAACAAGTCAATTGGATAATGCCCATAACAAGCATGCTAGAGAGCAGAGCCTTGGCAGTTTAGCATTCAAAACCAAGGTAGATCAAATATTCAGACTACCTAAGTACAATTTTAAAGTAATATCACTCACATTAATTAACACTTTCCAAGCCTCTTGCAACTCATCGTTGCTTTTGCGTTCCTTAGCCAAAAGGACTTTATTATCCAATTCGAGATTATCAATGTCTTCATTTAGATCATGTCGAGTCGCATCCCCCTAGTTCTTATGTTGCACTTCCCCATCCATGGTTTCCTTTAGGCCCACTTTACCAGCCTCACCAAAAACTTTCAGAGCCAACTCCAGTGCTTTCTTAGCATCGAGCTTCTTCTCAATTTCCACAATCTTTTGGTTAGTGTCTTCTTTCTCTCTCTGCCGTGGCAAATACATTAATTATGCAAATCAAATTAATAAAATTCAGCTACATAGTTGCCATGTTATCAGAAAATATGGCATATTACCTGGTGTTCCTCTTCCAACCTTCAACTGCTTTTCTTCTCTTTGAGATTTCTCTCTCCTTCTGCAAAGAGAACAAATCGGTTCTCATTGTTGACAAATGACAAATAATTGCAATGTCTCTGACCCAAAAGTAATCATGAAAGCAGTTGTACTACTGTTACCGAATCCGTGAGTTACCAGGCCAAATAAATGGAAAGTGTGCATGGGAGTAATATTTCACAGAAAATGCCACTCCACAGTTGGATAAGGCTGCGTGCATCCGACTCTCTCAACCGTTGACACTCGTAGTTGTAGGAGCCTCATGCTTTGAGAAGGGCTATTTCCTAATGGTGGAGATATTTGAGTGGAAAGACTATCGTTTGGTTATGAAGTGCACAAGTCAAAGCAGTAACAGAAGCAAATTGTGTTATTCCAGGGAAGCCTAAATAAGTACAATGACAAGTTGCTACTCTGGCATGTCATTTGCCAAAGTCAAGTAGTCAACTTATAATCAATTACATTAAATGAAAAATATAATACCCTTATCTTCTCAATGCTGAACTTCACTCTCTCCTCCTTAAATTTGGTCTCTCGTTTCTCCAATGCTGCTTCACGTTCCTTAATACTTGTTTCTCGAGCATCTAGTTGCTTTGCTATCATTTCATGCTCCCCTATCTTCTCAAAGTAGAACTTCACTCTCTCCTCCTTAAATTTGGTCTCTCGTTTCTCTAATTCTGCTTCTCGTTCCTTAACATTTGTGACACGTGCATCCAGTTGCTTTTCCATCATTTCATGCTCCTTGAAAAACTTCTCCAGATAACTTTCTGCGGTCTTCTTCGTCTTCCTCACCTCTAAGCATAAAATTCCACATAACAAAATTTTCCAATACCCATTGGTGAGATATTCTAATGAAAAACAATTACAGAAGACTGGTAATTTTTAAGGGGAAAAAAAAAAGGAAAGTTAAACAATCATGGGTTACCACTTACCATAGACAAGGTCAGGACATTTCTCACTTGTTTGCTCTTCGGATGAGTGAGACATTTCAAGGAAAAGGCTACAGCGAACCAAGAAAAAAAGGTCACAATAAGAAACAATCTACAGAATGAATCAATTGTCAGTATTTTCCTAAATAAAACGGATTGCCAATTGAACTCATATGCTGGGAAATAGGAAGAAACATCAACTAACGAAAACAAATCCTAGTGAACCGTTGAAAAATAAGCTAGGGCATTACTGCAACTTTCAGGAATACTATTGCCGGAATGTTTAGGTGGAGAAAACTTTAACCAATAGGGTCTCGCAAACCTTCACCCAATAGGTGGAGGATAATAGGTACATAAAAACAAATGAGTTTGGATTTAAATACACATCTCATGGATAACACTACACTTTCACGGATATTAAATACACTTTTCTCGGATATCGGTACACCTTTTACAATTATCCTCCACCTATTGAGTGGAGGTTAGCATTTTCCTCACCAATATTTGCCTAATCTTACCAAAGTAGTTCATGACAAAATCAAATACGTTTGTTACTAGCCAAACAATTTGTAAATTGTCGGTTCATAATGTATACAACCATTTGTAACAGCCGAGTATAATAGTACCTAAAAAACACCCTAAAAAGTCGTTACAAGTGAACCAAATTATAAGTAGCAACTCTAACCATAAAAAAATATATAAGACATGAACTAAATTCATTACTAGACAATAGATATGCATAACTTCACTTTTGGGTACATTTTTTTTTTTTGGTAAGTAAAATTAATATCACCAAAAAGTGCAAAAGCTACATTAATATCACCAAAAAGTGCAAAAGCTACGAGAAGAATATGGGTTCGTGTAGGGTACCTCGTGCCGGTACCCCGCGCATCCCGACCGTCCAAAAATATGTATAAAATTTTAAATAAACTCTTCTAGGGAAGAGTTAATCCGCACCATTGATTACCATGTGGTATCTTACACACACACAAATTCTTCTCAAAAGCTACAAACACAAAGGGGCATTCCACTGAACAAAAAATACATCACAAAGCAAAACAAAGAACCTCCACGAGAACCAAACAAAAAAAATATACCCAAAAAAATGTCTCTTAAACAGTTAAACACCGCTGGCAAAAAACAAAAAAACTTAATGATGCTAAGGTAAAGTCATATTTCTGAAGCAATGAGCAATGTTTGTCACAAATAGAAAAAGCAATCAAAATCTTAGGTAATAACTGATCTGTTATTTCCATCAGATAACTGAACTGAACAGTTGAGATAAAATGGAAAGGTCATAAAAAGCGAAAGATACCAACGGAGGGTTTGAGCAGAGTAATATTAAGCGTTGGTAAAGAGAAGAAGATATTGACACAAACATTAAGTTTTTTCTACTTACAAAGTGTAGAGAAGTGTAGAGAAATAGCTACTTACAATTTCTACTGTCGAATGTGAGCTTTGAAGGTAGAGAGAGAAATTAATCCAAGATGGAGATTGTTGTTGAATTCCACAGAGAGAGAGAGAGAGAGAGAGAGAGAGGAATAAAACGGAGAGCAGTAAAGAAGCGAAAAGAGGCTGGTTATATCATGTACATAACGTGGTCGACTCTTCACCTTTCTCTGTTTCTCTAGTAGCAGCGTTCTGCCTGTTCTATGCACGTAGGGTTGGCTATTTCCTCCGACCCGTTTGAATTTGATCCGATCCCCATCCGAACGGATTAGCAATATGGAGATCTATTTGGAGATTGGATAGCATATGGGGATTTTTTTTTTTTAATTTTTGGGGATTGGGTAGGGGTGGAGATAGGCATGTCCCCGCCCCGAATCCGTTCCCCGATCCATCTCCGCCCCATCCCCGAATCCCCAAATATAGGGGTTTATTCATGAGTTATGAAACTTTTGGATCCCACTAAATTTTCTCCAAAACACATGGAGTCACACTAAATTTTCTCCAAATATTTTATTATAATTGAACTTTGTAATACAATAAATGTGATTAAATAAGAAATGCATCACTATAATTTGAATACATTCCAACTAGGTTAACATCTACTCAACTATCAATCATATGCATTCCTTAATATAAACACAAAAAAATGCAAAATAAAAACAATATTTTTCCAATCGAGCCGTTGATTTTGTTGTTCCTATTGATGAAATCAATTGTGTAAACTTTCTTCTCTATCAAGTTTAGAAAGCTTGTCTATTGGGATCCAATTTGTGTTTTTTTAATGGTACTTTTCATTTGATTAAATGCCTACTGATACGGGATCCACTTAATTTTTTCTACGACTGATGGATACTATAATATGTTATCTTGCTTGTGGTTCCTTTAGTTTTCAAATTAGAAATCTAGTTGATACTTGATATAACTTGAATTGAAGATGACAAACACTTGCGCTTACACATGGATACCGTGTCGTACCGTGCCAACGATAAACATACCGTACCCGTGCCGGCCCGGCCCATTCGACACCTCTACTTGTAACTTGATTTTAGCATTTAATTTGTAACTGGGATTCTAGATTTTTAGGAATTTTTTTTAAAAAAAATTAGATCCCCGAATCCCCATGAGGATCACCGTTCCCCGTTTGGAGTGGGGATAGAGGATGAAAATAAAGCCCTGTTGGGGATCGGGTAGGAGATGAATATGGAGAAGGAGTTTGGAGATTGGGGGTGGAGATAATACTCTCCGGCCCCGATCCGTCCCCATGCCCATCCAGGGAACGAAAAGTATATTGATAGTGAACTTTTTCTTTTCATTTTGTTCCGTGTATTAATGAGCGTAATGCTATTTAAAAAGAACAAAAATCCCGTAGCAGTTCTAATCAATTGCTCGGTTATAAAAGTTTTAAAAAATAAAGTAGAAATATAGGTGGAAGTGGGGAGAGAAAATAGGGAAGTTAAGAGATAGGGATGAGAGTCATCTTTAAATATACTATAGCAATGTAGTTGGGGCGCTCAAAAGCCTCCAAACCTCAATCTCTCAATTCTCAGATTTTTTTAGTTTTTTTAAAAGAAAAAAATCACTCCCGATTTTTATGAGAAGGCCACGTCCCCCACTTCTTATTTCACCTTTGTTCCTATTACACCACCTGTAAGGTGAGGGGAAAAAAAGACAAACTCACAAAATAAACCAAACCCACATCTGCCACCCTTCTTCTCACCTGTAGCAACGTATGGCATGATTCACTTCACTTTCTTTTCCTCCTTTCAGCCCCACGTAAAACTCAACCACCTGTCCACCACCCACTTTATATTTCTCCCTTCAGCCTTGACAGTTCCAGTCCCCCACATTCACTTCACTCCCTTTTTTCTTCGGTTGGGTGTTTTCTTTCGTCCGGAGATGAGGAGAGAGAGGGAAGAGAGAGGAAGCACCAGTGGGGTGTGAATCAAACAGAGAAATTACCCATCCTTTCCACTTGAAGTGCTCTCTCCATCGGCCATAATCAGTTCTTTTTTCTTTTGATTTCATAATGGCCGTAAGGTTATCAAAAAGCTTGGATTTCATTTGTTCAATTTCTTCTCATTTCAGTATCCAATTTTTTGTATCCGGTGATTTCTGTAACACGGGTTCAAAGCACGGGTTCAACGCTAGTGGGACATATGGAAGAGTAAGGGAAAAAAGGATTTGAGATAAAAAAAAAATTCAAAATTCTAAAAAATTAGGAATGAAGGTTTGGAGACTTGTGGGGCTCAAACACGTTTGCTTATGATATTGTATGATGATGATGATATGATGATGTGTTTGGAAATTCAAAGAATAGTAGAGAAAAAAAAATACCCCCTGTTCAATTTTGTTTGTTTAAGGTGGATCTTCAAATAATGCAATACGAATCAAGTTTTCAGAATCATAAAAAATATTATACTTGAAATTCAAAGAATGTGGTATTGGAGAGTTTTCAATTTTGTTTGTGTTTATCATTTATACAACACGGTTCTGCTCTTTTTGTCTACTCAAGAAAAGCGCAACAATGGAAAGAGAAGAATTATTAACCAAAACCTATTTTTTTAGTAGACTGAAAAAAAGAGCCACAGAATAAATAATAGACAAAAAAAAGGGATGGAGAAAGTAATTTCTTTCTTTCCCAACCAAACAATGGAAAGAGAAGAATTATTATTATTTTTTATATTTTGCCTATGTTTCAAACAAATCCTTGGATTAGATTACTCTAGTTTAGGTTGAGGTGTCAGAAATTGTCACTCTTGATATTTTGTTTCAAACTCCATCCAAACAAATAGAGACATAAAATCATGTTCTCGTTCCTCTCTCGACACCCGTCATCTGAAATACAACGTGTGAGACTTGGACCGTCATGTTTCCTGACGTCTATCTGGTCTGATTACGTATACTGATGAGAATGTCCAATTTAAACCCTAGCTCCTTTTAAATTTCCCAGATTTTTTTGGCAGTGTTTGGCACTTGTGGAAATGTAGAATAGGCTAAACCTCTCTTAATGTCTTTTTGAGCAAGTGCTAAAGTAGCTCCTAAAAATATTGTTATTATAGCAATGAAAGAAATGAAATTTTTTATGTAAGGTATTGCTATGAAAAGAGGAAGAAGTTAAAAAGGAGCAATGCGCTCTTCTAAGTTCTAGAAAAGATCGAAGAGTTTATTTGCTCCTTTACTTCATTACTTTCTCTATAAATGCATCATTCTTTCTTGTTTCATTTCATATGCAATCTTGAGTATCTCAGTCCTTTTTTATAGTGGCCTAAAGAATTGTATGGCAACATAGAGTAATAACAAACAATAAATTATATTACTCTTTACATTGACCAACGGCTTGGAAGACGTGGACACATACTTCGTAAAATGGTTCACACCACTGAAGATCTCGACTATTTGTTCGTTGTAATTAAGTGTCAAGAAGAATTATCCTTTCTAGAGAAAAGAGAGGAAGGAAAATAGTAACCTAGTTAATGCATTTGGTAGATAAATTAAAGCTCTTGTTAGACTCGACTTATATTTTGTAATTTTGTTCTACTTCTGTCTCTTGACCTCCTCCTACCTACAAAGTATTATGGCCTAAAAAATTTCCAATGTTCACAAATGAAAAGGCACTTACTTAGCAATTTCCTAAAACAGGTTAGTTCAATGTGCAGCAATCATATTCCGAAGTACCAAAATAAAATTGTCGCGCAATTGTTTGGTTGGTACTTTTGAGATAAATTTTGGAGATATTAATTTTGTATATGGTTGCGTAATTTTTCATCTTTAGTCAAGTTTTTAATATTTTACTAAACTTTTTTACTTTTTGAATAGAGATACACAATATACATCTGAAAAGTAATAAATAAATAAATAATTGGATAAAACATCATTAAAGATGAAAAAACATGGATAATAAAACGGTGAAAACTTTGGAAGATTCCGAAACTGAAAAGTCAAACTTTGTCTAAACCCTCGTTGTCTAGGCTCTCAAGCAATGATAATAGAATAATGATACAGTCACACCCTTTCAGCCACACTCTATCACACCCTCACTCACATGTGGGTGATTCCCACATGTAGTCCCCACACCCACATGTGAGTGATGGTGTGATAGAGTCTGGCTGAAAGGGTGAGTCAGTATCATTTTTGATGATGATAAGACTTGGAACAAAGTCCCATTTAACCTGAAATGGTGCATTTAATTAAGGAGAACACAATATCTGGGAAGGTATAGTGATGTTCATGGATCAGGTCGGTTTAACACTTATTCGACACCCAAGCCGAACTATTCGTGTTAGAAATATCTGAGACCAGCTTTGACTGACTGCACTAGAAGAACCGACCAAGAGAAGTGTTTCGGCCTTTCGGTCGGGTCGGTCGGCCGGGTTTGGTTGGGTTGAGCCTCTAATGGACTAGGATTTTAATTAATTGAGCTTTTTAGCTCGCTTTTTTAATCTGAAACTGAATTAAGTATTTTAAATTTGACTTCTTTAAAATGGAAAATCCACAACCGAATTCAGCCTTATTAAGCTAGGCCAACATTGGAACACTCTTCTCTAACCATATGCCCATTCCATTAACGGAAACAAAAACACTCATCACCGTATCCACTTGCCACTAACCTATACCAGTGGTCCAAAACTATATGCTCGTTGCCTCATCCCGTCATCAGCTAACATCACATTAATAAAACAAAAAAAAACAATTCCAAAGGATTCACTATCAGGGTTGGGGATGGTATAGTGTGCAAAACGTAACGCACCGTGTATTGTTCATGTTAAGATTTTTGAAACACCTGTTCAATCCTACAACACCCCTACGGATCTTAGGAATAAGGAAACCACAAATAGACGTGCGTAATAGAAAAAGAGAAAAGAAAAACGAGACACCAGATATACGTGGAAAACATCAACACGAGGAAAAAAACTGCCAGAGCCACACAGTCCACTGTGAAATCGAAATCAAGAGTACAAGTCTTCTCGCAATCTCTCTGAGATGTGCGTTTTCTCTCGCCTCTCTCTGTTTTGAATCTCTAAAAACTGATAATCCTAATTATTAGCAAACTACAAAATAAATAGGTCGGACCCTTGGGAGGTTTCTGTTGAGTTTCTTCTTGTGTGTGAATCTACTAGCAGAGACAAAAGGGTGAACTTGGTGCCATACCGCAAGCCGATTACGAGTAGAGACCAATATCAGTGTTTAATGTGCCACCACTCTCCAGACTCTCATTTGTTCATTGCTCATTGCGTTGTACCAACTCTCATTAGTCATTATTCATAGCTCTCTCATGTCGACTTCTTCACTTTAAATAAATTATCGAAACTGGAAGAGAGAGATTTGAGTAACACATTAACTGCGGTACCTATATCACCGAGATGCACTACACTCTATAGTGCTCAATTTGACCCATCCAATCAACAATCAATGGTCTCAATTATTTTACAGGTACGGTAAACATTTTACACGTGAACTAATTTTTTGAAATCTAGACTATTGAAAATACTTTTGGAGGACTCAGATTGGGTACTACATATGTGTATATAAGACTCTAGAATCTTGACAAGAATATAGCAAAAACAGTAGATTCCGAAGTACGTGAAGGAATCATATGTGCGGGGTTTTTACCCCCTAAATATAAAGCTTTCTAATAGGCCTATTTCTATTCAACTTTGCCCCAGATCATTTCTTTAGCTGATATTCTGTCATAGCATGCACGGCAGGAAATAATTCAACAAAGTTGCCATAAAAACTGGTCCAGTTAACATGAAAATAGTCAAGAGCATCCAACTAAGCCTCAAATAAAAGGGTGATAAAAATATGGTGAGAGAAAGCATCTCTCAATTTTGCTCTGAAAACATGAGAAGTAAGATTAGAGGTATCTTGAACACATCATTTGGCATCAAAAGCAAACCTGGTAGGAAACCACTATCCTATGATTTACACAAAAGACAGAACAACTTAAGAGGAGGTGTCCAAATCTAAATATAAACATAAGCTTAGGATTTAGTAGTTGGATACTACTTGCATGTTGTTTACCACGAATTTGATTCCCTACGACGAAAAATGATATTGCATCCACTTGAAACTGTGCAGCATTAGACATGGAAGCAATGACCATCAAAAGAACGCCAGATCACTGAGCTTTGTTTCTGCGACGTTTATGCAAGCTCAACGGCTTCATCAAGTAAGATAACCCCTCTTCTAACGTTGCCTTCCTTCCTTCCTTAAAATTCCATAGTTCTGGCACGGGCCTCCGTCCACTTGGGTTATACTGGTTCATCTCGGTTAAAGCTGTTACGACGGCCTCATAAACTTCCTCACCAAGCTCTTCCTTCAAATTTTTGAGTTGCTCGTCCTCCTCATCTATTACTTCCTGAACAGCAACATCGATCATAAACCACTAGTAATACAAACATGCAAGATCCGTTTCGATTTCCCACTAGTCGAATTTGATTCTATTAGAATAAACTACTCCGTCCGTCCCACAATGTTTGTGTTTTTTTGGGGAATCCAACTCTCCAAGGAACATCATCACTACAAAGTAAAAATAATTAAATTTCCCACCAAGCCCTTCATTTGACATCTTTTACGAAGTTAACAAAGTGTTTCATGGTTGATGGTAGTTCAAAATAAAGGGCTAAAAAGGAAATGTATCTAATTATGCCAAGTGAAAAGTGAAAATGGACATATTTTGGGACACTGGAAAATGGAATCATGGGCCAAGAAAATGGGACGGAGGGAGTACAACTGATGCATTTTGGTCACACCAACTAATATTTTAGGAATATTGGGGATGTGCACATGATTCATGAACACGCCCCAATCGCGAGGAAATACGCCCTCCATGATGATCGAAATAGGCAATGTCAAATAAGAAATCTGCAACTTTACAGTAAAGCAATGAATACCTTATGACATCCTTCCCATGGAATGACCTTAAAAGGATACCACGACGCATCGCTTATGTAGGTCTCCCAAATTGAGCACCATTCTACTGCTTTGAGTGCTTTCTCGTCTGCCGTTTGACCTTCATATCTTCTCCTGGCTGCCACTCTCTGCCCAGGCGTTTCGCCTTTACAGCCTCTCTTGGCATCCATTTCCTCAGATCCTGCTACTTTATCATTGAACTTCCTTTTTGCTGCAATCTGGAATGGCTTACAGTCTAGCTCGCCCATTCTCCTCACACGGATATATGCTTGGCTGTTGGCGAAAGCCTACAGTGGAAAAAACGTAGATATCATGAAGATTCTAAGTGCAAGAAGAATTGAAATACTCAAACAACAGGACAACACAGGTTTCCTTGCTTGTCCTATTTAGTGAGTTCAATCAGATTAAAAATGGGGTTCCTAATAGAGGTTATAGAAGTATTCCGGTACATAAGACCCATAATCGAATATCTCAACTCCATGTAACATGAGTTGCTTTCAAAAGAAAAGAGTTGCACAATTAAACTTCTCAATGGAGAGCTACTAGAGGAAAACGACAATAATAGTAAGACATCTACATATCACAGAAAAAAAAAAGGAAAAAAGAGAGACAAATCAATAGTCAAGAGTAGTAAACAAATTTATGAGGAGAGAGAGAGAGAGAGAGAGACATTTGAGAGTAAGTAGAAAGCAAAAGCAGCAGAGAGGGAATTTTCAATTAGTGACTACTGCAAGTAGGTACTCGGTGTTGTAATGATGTAGGACATGATGAAGAGGGTCAAGGATGAACAGAACATAAAGACAAGGGGCTGTTTTGGGGCTGTGAACAGTGTACGCATACAGTAGATAGGTAGAAGAATTCTATGCACAAACTTAGACACCCTTGGCCATCACGCCCAGGGCCTATCTAGCACCACACCCAAAAAAAATTGCATCACACAATCTTAAAAGCTTGAAGCTGCAGGATTTTGTATATTCCCTATTGCATCACACAATCTACGAATAGAACCTCGCAGTTTCATGTTCGATGTGGGAATGCATGTAACTAAGTAAACTCTTATATCAACCAACAGGATACCGATCAACCATTGACTTCAACTCTTCTCAAATTACCAAACTACCTGATTCTCAAAAAAAGAAATAAGAAATAACCAAATAAGTCTGCATTACATGGTGATGGATAAAACAAAGAGACTAGAGAAACTAGCCGCATTAGCCATCCTACCCTCAAGAATTCATGTCTCCACCACTTAAGAAGATTAAGTAAATTCAAGTACAACTGCATCATCAAACTAAGTCGTAAATTTAACTAGAGATCTTTGGTAACTATGAAGCACTGACACTCCTAGGAGGTGCCGTATTGCCGTATGGGACACGGGGACACGGCGAAATACGTATGGGACACGCCATGTGGCGTGTCCCCCTATTTTTTTGAATTTTTTTAGGGGGACACGGCGGGGACACGTGGGGGAGACGGCGGGGACACGTGGGGGACACGGCAGGGGGCAAATTGTAATTTTTTTTTAAAAAAATTTGGGTCAATTTGTAATTTTTAAAATTTTCAGGGGTCAAATTGTAATTTTTTAAATTTTTGGGGGTCAAACTGTAATTATCAATCTTTAAATTTTTAAATTTTTTAAATTTTTTAAATTTTTTTATAATATTTATATATATATATATATATATTAATAAATATATTCTCGTGTCCCCCGCCGTGTCCGTGTCCGTGTCCCTTTTTTCAAAATTGCCGTATCCGTGTCCGTGTCCGTGCTACATAGTTTGGTAATTTTGTTCTGCATCCATCTCTAGACCTCCTCCCACCTACAAAGCATTATATGGCCTCGAAGATTTACAATTCAATGTCCAACAAGTCTTAATGTGCACAAATCAAAAGGCCTAACTTAGAAGTGTCCAAAAATCAGTTTATTCCAATGTGCAGCAATCAAAAGGCACTACATAGATACTTCCAACAACATTTTACTTCCGCTCAGGGAGAATTGTCTAAAACCTAGGCTTTGTTCGGAAAAGTTTTCCAAAAGTCTTTTGTGGAGTTACAACAGTTTTCCCTCCAAAAATTGGGGTCAGTGGTCAGAGAAGGACACTGTGGAAGTCAAAGACTCAAAATTATCTACTCCACATCAGAGAAAGAGAGAGAGATAGAGAGGACACGTTGGAGTACTTGCAGTCAACTCCGGTCAAAGTTGCAGAGATAGAGAGGAAGGGCCTGGGTGGGACCGGGTCATTTGGGTAATCAATATTTGAATTTCAAAATTGAACTTCCAAAAACTTCTCCAAAAGCTTTCCGAACAAAGCCCTAGTCATTGAGGCTCTCAATTTTTTCTAAGAATCGTTGCTTTCTCAGCAAGGGAGTGGCATTTGGGAAGGAAGATAAGACTTGGAACGAAGTCCTACTTACCTGAAATGGTGTATTTATGGAGAACACAAAAGTTGGGAATTATTCTAAGGTTGATCAGTGTTGAAAGCTGAATTCCTAATGTACCCCCCCCCCCCCCAACTCTCTCTAGTTTCAGCTCCAAACAATGAATTCCCTGTTAAGCATTATTCTTAATTGGAGATGCATTTATTTACTCTGCTTTTTTCAAATAATAATTTCTAATATAGCATGAAAAGCATGTTACTTGAGTTACATAGCAGAGCAAAAGGTAATGAAGTGTGTTATAAAACTCTAAATAAGCACAAATTTGTTGCCGTTTTGTCTTTGTCATTGCTCCTGCATGCCAATTGGATAATGCCCATAACGAGCATGCTAGAGAGCAGAGCCTTGGCAGTTTAGCACTCAAAACCAAGTTAGATCAAATCTTCAGACTACACAAGTACAATTTTAAAGTAACATCACTCACATTAATTAACACTTTCCGAGCCTCTTGCAACTCATCGTTGCTCTTGCGTTCCTTAGACAAAAGGACGTTATTAACTGATTGGAGATGATCCATGTTTTCATTTTGATCATGTCGAGTCGCATCCACCTTGTTTTTATGTTGCACTTCCCCATCCATGGTGTCCTTTAGGCCCACTTTACCAGCCTCACCAAAAACTTTCAAAGCCAACTCCAGTGCTTTCTTAGCATCGAGCTTCTTCTCAAGTTCCACAATCTTTCGATTAAGGTCTTCTTTTTCTCTCTACCATAGCGAATATAGTAATTATGTAAATCAAATTAATAAAATCAGCTACATAGTTGCCATGTTATCAGAAAACATGTCATATTACCTGGTATTCTTCTTCCAACCTGTCAACTGCTTTTCTTCTCTCCGAGATCTCCCTCTCACTCTGCAAAGCAAACAAATCGGTTCTCATTGTTGACAAATAATTCCAATGTCTCTGACCCAAAAGCAATCAGAAAAGCAGTTGTACTAGTGCTACCGAATCCGTGAGTTACTGGACCAAATAAATGGAAAGTGTGCATGGGAGCAATATTTCACAGAAAATGCCACTCCACAGTTGGATAAGGCTGCATGCATCCGACTCTCTCAACTGTTGACACTCATAGTAGTAGGAGCCTCATGCTTTTTTGAGAAGGGCTATTTCCTAATTGTGGAGATATTTAAGTGGAAAAGACTATTGTTTGGTTATGAAGTGCACAAGTCAGAGCAGTAACAGATGCAAATTGTGTTATTCCAGGGATGCCTAAATAAGTACAATGACAAGTTGCTACTCTGGCATGTCATTTGCCAAACTCAACTTATAATCAATTACATTAAATGAAATATATAATACCCTTATCTTCTCAGTGTAGAACTTCAGTCTCTCCTCCTTAAATTTGATCTCTCGTTTCTCCAATTCTTCTTCACATTCCTCAACATTTGTGGCACGTGCCTCTAGTTGCTTTGCTATCATTTCATGCTCCCTTATCTTCTCACAGTAGAACTTCAGTCTCTCCTCCTTAAATTTGATCTCTCGTTTCTCCAATTCTTCTTCACATTCCTCAACATTTGTGGCACGTGCCTCTAGTTGCTTTGCTATCATTTCATGCTCCCTTATCTTCTCACAGTAGAACTTCAGTCTCTCCTCCTTAAATTTGATCTCTCGTTTCTCCAATTCTTCTTCACATTCCTCAACATTTGTGGCACGTGCCTCTAGTTGCTTTGCTATCATTTCATGCTCCCTTATCTTCTCACAGTAGAACTTCAGTCTCTCCTCCTTAAATTTGGTCTCTCGTTTCTCTAATTCTGCTTCACGTTCCTTGACATTTGTGGCACGTGCATCTAGTTGCTTTTCTATCATTTCATCCTCCTTGAAAATCTTCTCCAGATGACTTTCTGCGGTCTTCTTTGTCTTCCTCACCTCTACGTTAACATAAAATTCCACATAACAAATTTTCCAACACCCAATGGTGAGAGATATTCTAATGAAAAACAAATACAGAAGACTGGTAATTTTGTAGGGGAAAAAAAGGAAAGGAAAACAATGATAGATTACCATAGACAAGGTCAGGACATTTCTCACTTGTTTGCTCTTCTGATGAGTGAGACATTTCAAGAAAAGGGCTACATCATACCCAAAAAAAAAGGTCATAATAAGAAACAATCTACAGAAGGAAACATCAACTTACGAAAATAAATCCTAGTTGAAAAATAAGCTACGGCATTCATGCAACTTTCAGGAATACTGTTGCCGGAATGTTTAGGAGGAGACAACTGTAACCAATGTTTGCCTAATCTTACCAATGTAATTCATGACTAAATCAAATAATTTTGCTACTAGCCAAACTTGTAACATGTCGGTTCATAATGTACAACCATTTCTAACTGCCGAGAATAATACGAGTAGTACCTAAGAAACACCCTAAAAAGTCGTAACAAGTGAAGCAAGTTATACAAAAATGATAGATGTACAACAACTAACTCTAACCAAAAAAAAAAAAATGTAAGATATGAACTAAATTCATAACTAAACAATAAAAATGCATAACTTCACTTTTGGGTACATATATTTATTTTTTTGGTAAGTAAAATTAATATCACCAAAATGCGCAAAAGCTGAAGTGGTACCCTACGCGCACCCAAATTCTTCTCAAAAGCTTCAAACACAACGCGGCATTCCCCTGAACAAAAAATACTCCCTCCGTCCCATTTTAAATGCTCCCTACGTATATCCGTGTCATTTTCAAACGTCTATATCTTTTTATTGGTAAGGTTTTCAAAGTTTTAAAAAAAATTGTCTAATAGAACTAATTGAGGTCTATCAAATAAGATCCATATTGCATATAAAAAACATTATAGAATGAAAACTATAAGAGTTTTAAAAAAACACGCATAACCGTAGGGAGCATTTAAATTGGGATGGAAGGAGTACATCACAAGGCAAAACAAAGAACCTCCAAGAGAACCAAACCAAAAAAATGTCTCATAAACACAACACACACACACACACAAAAAAACACACTAAACGATTCTATGGTAAAGTCATATAACTGAAGCAATGAGCAGTGTTTGTCACAAATAGAAAAAACAATCAAAATCTTAGGTCATAACTTATCTGCTATTTCCATCAGATAATCGAACTGAACAGCTGAGATAAAATGGATAGATCATAAAAAGCGAAACATAGCAACGGAGGGTTCAAGCAGAGTAACATTATGCGTTGGTAAAGAGTAGAAGATAATTGACATAGGAAAAGACTATAATACACACCAATTACGAATCGATTACCTCTTATAAGATAGGTTACAAATTTTTTGCATAAAATTTACAAGACGCACAAAAAATGTTATGAATCATAAAGAAGATATTATGAATTATATTGCTGAAAAATTACAATATACTAAAAATTAATACGATTTGCCATGAGGTGACATAATACATGAATATGAATGTTCATATGATATACAACCTTAGGCGTATGTTGTAGCTACTCCCATTGATGCAAACATTACTGTTCGCTCACGCAAAGTGTAGGGAAAGAGCTACTTACAATTTCAACTGTCGAATGTGAGCTTTTGAAGGTAGAGAGAAAAACTAATCGAAGATGGAGATTTTTGTTGAATTCCAGAGAGAGAGGGAGAGAGACACGAATAAAACGGAGAGCAGTAAAGAAAAGAGGCTGATTTGGGGGGATCCGGCGTTGGTGCTGCGCAGGGAGTACGCAACACGCGTGCTGTGCAATCCGAACCGTCTGCTCGGCAATTCAATGATTCATCCGAACCGTCAGCTCGGCAATTCAATGATTCAGATTTCATCTTGCAATGAACGATCGGATGTTGCACAATCGAGATGAGATATGGACCAATTGCCGAGCAGATCGAATTGCACAGCACGCGTGTTGCGCACCCCTATGCAGCACCAATCCCAAACCCGATTTCGGGGGAGTAAAAGGGCAAGAATACAAAAACGTCCTTTCCCTCAATATCATGTACATAACGTGGTCGACGCTTTCTCGAGTGTATGTGCTTGGAAATGCAAAGAATAGAAGAGAAAAAATAATAGTAATAAATATTGTTTTCTGTCCCATTTTGTTTAGAGGTGCACACGGTCCGGATTAGACTGGCTCTTTAGAAATTCAGTAACCAGACCATTCTAACTGCTTCTAGAAAATTAAGAACCAAAATCTATCTAATATACGTGTAGAATCTGTCCAGATCCAAACCACAAGATCGGATTGGTTTTGGTTCGGTTCGGATTCTACCAGATTAGCGTTTGAACACTTTTTCACAACACATGAACTCAAAAGATATTAATTTAGAATTTGTAGTATCAAACAACTCATAAAATAATTATAGGATTTTATAAGATTCAAAACTAATAAATATGGCCCACATGATGCAATAAATACTTGACAATCTACCATAAATAAAACAACTCCTGGAAATGATGAAAGCGACCAATAAAGTAGCTTAAACAAATAATGGAATAGTCTAAAAACACAAAAAATAAATTCAACGACATGTCTTCCTAGAAAATTAAAATTGAAATTTGGGTTTTAGTAGGGTGATAGGGTCAAACAATTATAGTAGTCTATATATTTCTAACAAAATATATTTCTACTCTAAATAGACATAAAGCAGTATCTCTCAATCTTCCATCATACTCCATACCTATCTAGAAAAACAAATCAAAGGATCCAAACAGACAACATCAAAATTGAAGTTTATATAGAGAAAAAAAAAACTGACGAATATCCGAACTACTCCATAAGGAAACAAAAACCAACAAATTTAACAAAATGATTCAGACCCATAGCAATCATTGTGGCGGATTGATCTGGCTTGAAGAAAGGAGTTTTACCTTCTTTCATAGGGATCGTGCTCCTAGAAGGCATGAGAGACAGGACTCCCTATTGGAGAGAGAGAGAGAGAGAGAGAGAGAGAGAGAGAGAGAGAGAGAGAGAGAGACGACGCTCAAGTACAATGCCTCAGACTCAGCGAACGTGTAGCTTAAACTAATGGTAGAAATATATAATCGATTGCTAACTTTTTCGGGGGACAGTTTCGTGCGTTCTTGTTTTCTCTTTTCTATGTATAAAACGTGAAAAATAGAACCATGTTGACTTTTAATGAAAACAAAAAACGAAAAACATTTTCAGTAATACATTTTTATAAACAGTGGGAAAAAAAAAAAACATAAAACATGTTTGGTAGTATCCAGTAGAATGAATTTTCACCTACAAATTAATAACACCACCACCTAATTAGTCTTTAACTTACGAATAAGATTTTCAGCATAGCTAACCTTCCACACCTATCAACTTTTAAGTTCATAACCAATTAAATGTAACAAAGTTACAAATATATAAATTATAAATAGAATCAGCGATTAAAATTTGTTCTAGCTCAAATTACGATTCATACTTGCCGAAATTTGATGATCACAAACATTGGACATACGATGGAGTCATCCTAAGTAGGATTTTGAGAACTTGCTCCCGCTAGCTATTTGACAATATTCTTTGTGTAGATCATCAATTGTTGGCATCGTGCATCCTAAGGTAATTGGATCCAATTGTGAACCATACAAGTTGTGGGACTATACTTTTGCGTTGAATGGGAAAAGGTTTATTTGAATGCTCTTCTCCAACTCTTGGGAGTTGGGACACCTATACATACAAATTCTGAACTTAAATCCATGCTTAGCCAGTATCTTCAAATCGCTGAGCCTTCCCCTCCCTAGTCCCATCTCACCTAAACCTTCCTTTTTTCCAACCCCACCTTCCTAATCAACGAACTAACAGGATCAATCATATATAGATGCAATTGCAGCCGACTCCATTTCAAATTACCTAATAAACATCTCCAAAAAAACTCTTGAAAATTACTAACTTCAGCCAAACATATAAGCCAATTCTTATTCCACTCATTTTCCTAGCAATCCCAATCCAATCAAACAGAAATATATTCGTCGTTTCATGCCCAATAACATCAACGAAACAAATTCAAACCCTCAGAACCATGAAAACAACACCAAACAAATCAATTAACAACAGCATGTAGCTCACCTTACTCCTCCTCGATAGCGAAATTTCGTCCTGATCCAGTCCATTCGAAAGATCAGAATGGGACCGATGTCAACCGAATGGCAGTTTGTGGAAGATGCGGGGTTTGATGCGTTGGGAGTTCAAGCAAAAAAAAACACGGAGAGATTTTCACACACAATAAACTCACAAACTCTTATTGATAATCAGTACAAAACAAACCACAAGCTCACTCTCACTCTCTCACACCAACTGATACCAATCACACTCACTCCCTCACTGTATCTCTCACACACACACTTGTAACTCCCAAGCACACAACGTACATACTTATAACAGAAACAAATAAACCATAGTCACACAATGCCAACCACTGGCATTTATGTACAGACGAAAAAACCCAATTATCTTCCGTAAAAGGTGGTATATCTTCTGCCAACCACCATAAAGAGAAGCAGTAGTGACATTGAAAAAGAGCATGTATTGATCGAATGGCCAGATTGGTGGGAATCATTTGTTCTCATTCCCCACACCCACTCTTTCCTAAAAAGACTAGATCAATGGGGTGAAACTTTTTTAATGCAAGCAAATTTCTATACGAAATTGCTATCAATGTTGTGGCAGCGATCTTTGGGTTTGTAATTGCTACCATTATCCAGCGAACATGTTTTCGATCATCAGCACCATCCCTCTCTTTTTTTTTTATACATAGGAAATAGAAAAAACAACTAAAGCCTCTCGAAGGCCACACCCCTCATGTCTGCCTCAAGGAGGGGGATAATATCATCAGGTGGCGAAATGTGGGAGATCCATTTATTCTCTTGATCAACTCCTAAATTGGCTAGCTTGTCCGCAACTTGGTTTCCCTCACGGAGAATGTGCTTCAGGGTACAACCAGTGCTTGCCATCAAAGCTTTGCACTCTTGAATGAGAACCGCATGGGAGGAGTGTGCTGAGTCTCCTTCGTTGATGAGGCTGATGGCTGTTGTAGAGTCTGAATCCACCTCCAGGCCTTCCATGTTTTGGCTTTGAACCAACTCCAATCCTTTGAAAATGCCCCATAGCTCCGCCTCTAGGCTGGAGCAATCCTCCAATCTTCCATAGAACCCCAGAACCCAGCAGCCTCGCTCATCTCTAATCACTCCTCCATAGCCCGCTTTCCCGGGATTACCTCGGCTGCTGCCATCCGTGTTCAATTTGAACTTGCCTATCCCTGGAAAATTCCACGAAACCAGCTTAGTGTATCCGTATTTAACAACAGAGGCAGGAACACAAAAGTCAACAATTTCATACGCAAGATTTAGACTATCTAGATGGGTAACCGTGGGGTTAGGACTAATATCCTCAAAAACTTTCCTACTTCTCATCTTCCAAATATTCCACAAAGTAAC
The DNA here is from genome assembly GCA_963854785.1 of Vaccinium vitis-idaea. NCBI lineage: Eukaryota > Viridiplantae > Streptophyta > Magnoliopsida > Ericales > Ericaceae > Vaccinium > Vaccinium vitis-idaea. The sequence continues at coordinate 30,904,802 of OY978223.1, read as the reverse complement.
CAAAGTAAGGATAGGATTCAGAATACTCCCTGAATTTCTTCTTGTTTGATTTACATTGCTTTTTAGCACCATCCCTCTTTTAATGTAATGTCAACGGCACGACACGATTAATTAATCGGGCACGGAACGGCACGCCACGACTTTAAAAAGGCACGACCCGACACGACACGGTAAAGTAAATTGGTATGGCACGACACGAGCACGGTATGTCACGGCACGACGAGACACGATAAAGTAAACGGGCATGGCACGGCACGGCACGAAGCACGGTTGGCACGGAAGTTGAGTGGCATGGCACGGCAAACACGTTTGACACCCCTAACATCTACAGTTTTTTTTTTTTTTTTGAACATCTAACATCTACAGTCCAAGTCCAAGTAATAACGTACAATTGCAGGCCCAGACCAAGGTCCTCCAATTAATCCAGGGACAATTGATTCGTATTACACACAATTCAAATAAATTACACATCTTTTTCTTTTCGTACACTAGAAATGAAAAAATAAAAAATCACACATCTACGGTCTAAGTCCAAGGTGATAACTATTATGTGGTGATTCAAGGTAAAGGCTTAGGCTGAGAGCAACAAATTAGCTGAATAATTAATTTAATAATATTGTGGGATTGTTGAAAGAGACATGGATAAGTATAGTGATCACTCACAATTTTTGCCTAGTCCGCTAGGTTGCTCTAAGAGAACTTTTTTTTTTTTATCGGCAACAAAATTTTATTTTATTTTTTTGATCAGCAGCAAAAATTTTATTAAAACTCGACAAAGAATATATTGAGATAAAGAAGTCATCAATAAGCACAAAAGCAAGGAAATGGAATTGCATACACATGCATCTAGCGATCATGTTGAATGTAATTCAAAGAAAAGAAAAAAAGTACAAAAAGAGAGAGGGTAAGAGAACTTTTTAGTAGGGTTGCTCAAAAAAACCAGTGAACCGTGAATCCGGTCCGGATCGAACCGATCCGTACCTTTTGAATTTTAACCGTGGATTAATGGTCCGGACACGGATTCAAAAAATAAAAAACCGTGACTTTTGGATCGGACACGGATTTTGATTTTAAAACCGTGGATTAACCGATCCAGACCGTGAGATTTTTATTATATATAATTTTATCACTTTTATAATTATAGTTATATAGATATTGTTAATTTAGCAGACTTACGGTTTGGTTGTACTGTTGTAGGAGTTATGGTGTGAATATTGTTATTTCTATAAAATCTAGAGGGGTAAAGTATTATAAGTGCTACTATATATACTCTCTGTTTGTGAGTGAACTGGAAGTAACAATCTACTATTGTCTTTGTGAGTGAACCGGAAGTAACTATCTGCTATCCTTTGTGGTAATATAAGTTTGTGCCTTTATTTGTTCAGTTATATAATTATCTGCCTAACTGCCTTTGTTGTTTTTTATTGGGATTTCCAACTTTGAACTTTCTATTTAGTGCATTTGCTACTTGCTAGTGCCTTACTGCCTTTGTTTGTTGTTTATTTTCGAAAAAGTTGAAAATCCGCGGATTAATCCGGAACCGATCCGTGACTCGCGATTCGGATTGGAACCGAACCGTGAGACTTTTGGATCGGACACGGATTGTATTTTCAAAAAACCGTGACTCGCAGATTAGAATTGGATTCATGCCAATCCGGACCGATCCGGACCGTGAGCACCCCTACTTTTTAGGCCTATAAATACAGTGGTGAATGTGCTTCTCTTCTCACACACATTCTCTCACTCACACACTCTCTTTGTTGTTGAATGTGCTTCTTATATTGCAGGTTTAATTTTAACCAAATGAAGGTGATCATTCTTTCCCCATTATGGAGCCAGCCTTTCCCCATTCTTTCCCCATTAGAGAAGACTAGAAGAGTGTTCCAATCTTTCACAGAAGAAAGCCCAATGTTGGCCCAACTTAATAAGCCTCAATTCAGTTTCAGATTAAAAAAGCGAGCTACGGCAAAGAGGGCGAGGGAGAGAGAGAAAGAATAAAAAAATGGGTAGGGAGTAAATAGTAGGGGTGTCCACGGATCGGATTTGGCCGGTTCGGATACGGATCTGATCCGATCCGGTCAGAACGGATTTGGGTTCTTAGGATCCGAGAACCATCCGTAGGTGACATACGGATGGATCGGATCGGTTCCGGATTTCGCGGATCGGTTCCGGATTGATTTGACGGATTGGGCTGCGACAAATAGGCCTCTAACTTGGGTCAATCTAGAAAATTTTCCAAACCATTTTCCGGCTCAAACATTTCTCAAGAAACTATAATGGCTGACTCCGTTGGTGAAACCATCAAATGAAACCAAATGTCTCAACTCAATCAAGCACAATTTATAACACACTTTGTTTAGCAAGCTCCAACTAACAAAGAATCCACCCTTTTCCCATGCTTTCTCGCCTGCCAAACAGAAGACAAGAAAATACTCTTAAACCGAAAAGACAAAACAAAATTGGAAACAACAATTATCCAACCTAAAATTGCAGAACCCTCCTCAGCTGAAAAGGAACCTCAATCAAACATCAATCGATCAAATTAGAGCACAACCATTTACCTTCCAAACAGTCGATCAATGTATTATTCTGTCTCGTTTTAAAATTTTGACGGAAAACAAAGTAAAAGATCAACAAAAGTAAATAATTCCGACAGATTTGAAGACAAAAATAATTCAGGCCTAAGTCTATTTACCTTCTTGAAATCCGTAGCTTTAACAGCTCCTTCCGCAGAGACCTCAACTTGGTATTTTTTTCCCGTTCCTCTCGTCGATGATGGTTAGAGAGCCCTTCAGATTTGGCAGCGGTGTGACGAACGGCTGGGCGGAGACGCAGGAGGCCTCGATCGCCGGCGAGAAGGCTTCGGATTCGACGCAGGCGGAGAGGTGGGCTGAGTGAACGGCCAATCGACCTCGAGCTGCCGTCGATGTGGAGTGCTGGGGGCGGCGGAGAGAACGAGAGTTGAGAGGAGATTATGGTCGGGGTGAAAGTGAGGCTGAGACTGAGAGTTAGAGATTAGGGTTAGTACTGGGTTAGTGTACACCGTACACGTGTAGCGTGTAGCGGACTGTTTTTTTTTTATTTGGCCACGGACGGATCAGTTTTAACCGGATCCGATCCGGATCCGTGAACTTAGGCATTGGACGATCCGCAACCCATCCGTACATACTTCGGATGGATCAACGGATGGTTCGGATTGGTTCGGATTGGTCGGATTGACGGATCGGATGATCCGCTGGGCAGCCCTAGTAAATAGTGCCTCTCTAAATGGGGGGGATTTTAGGGAGGTACTGTAGCATTTTGTATTTTAGGGAGGGGTTTAGGGAGTCTCTTGGAGGCTAAGAGCAAGTGCAACAATGCTCTCTATCCCCCTCTCATCCCTATTTTAGGGAGCCAAACCCCAAAGTTAGGCTCGCAAGAGGCTCCCTAAACCCCTCCCTAAAATACAAAAATGAATAGTACCTCCCTAAAATCCCCCCATTTAGGGAGGCACTATTCACTCCCTACCCATTTTTTTATTCTCTCTCTCCTTCCCCCTCTTTGGCTGTTGCTTTCTTCTTTTTTTTTATTCTCTCTCTCTCTTGTCTCTCCCTTACTTTTCCCCCATATATTATATTTTATTAAAAATAGGGAAGGTAATAGAGAGGATTGTTGGAGACATGAATTGGTAAAATGAAAAATGTGCACTATTCACTACTTTTTTTAGAGAAAAATTTGAATCATCTGTTGGGGATGCTCTAATGTTGGGGTTGGGCTCTCTAAAATAGAGATGGGAGGAGGATGAGGAGTCTTGTTGCACTTGCCCCAACACCTTGGCCTATTCAAACCTCACCAACCAAATGAATCTTCTCAGAAACAATAAATCTGCCGACAAATTTAGAATAAAAATAATAATAGCAACACAATTTCAATTCAATTCTCTAATGTACATTTACTCAAAAAAAATAATTAGTATTTAAAATCTCATAAATTTTTAAATCTAAAAATTTGGGATATTACATTCTCTGTCCCATATTTTTTCCCCATTATTCATTCTGTCTCTTTTATGTCTATCACTTATAGAATTTAATGTGGATCTTTAAAAATATGCAATATGAATCAAGTTTTCGAAATCCTAAAAAACATAATAAATAGAAAATATAAGTAATAGACACAAAAGAGATAAAAAGAATAATGAATAAACAAAATTAGGGGTTCACAAGAAAACCAATATAACTACTAAACCGATCTGATTCAGACCTAAGCATTCTATTTGGTTAGGTTATCCAGTTCATTAGTCTGGTTATATATAGTTCTGAGAAAGTAAGAACTGGTAATTATGGTTCGGTTATTGGTTCTCAATTTAAGAATCATGGTTAGAACTGAACTGAACCATATAATATTAATGTGTGTGTGTGTGTGTGTTTATATATATATGTTTCACTTCTAGTTAGGGATCCCTGACTTTGTTTAAAGTCAGGACCTCGCCTTTTCCAATTGAATTTTGATGATCTGAGTCGTTCCACGTGTTTAGAACATGTTTTTAAGGGTCCCCACAATGAATCATAAAATAAAAATAAAAAATCGGGAAGGGCTTCATCTGAGCAGCTTTTTATACAAACCGTAGATATATATTTTACGAAAAATTGCTTGGATGAAACTCTTTTCGGACATTTTTTTTTTACAATTCCTCGCGGGGACCCTTAAAAACACATTTTTAACACATTGGACAGTTCGGATCATCAAAATTCAATCGGAAAAGGTGAGGTCATGACTTTAAGCAAAGTCAGGGATATATATATATATATATACACACACACACACTAAACTTCATATCCAAATCCTTAAAATCCGGCCTTCGTCCACTCATAGATCTCG